>BSQZ01000087.1:1140000-1252178 GCA_033239005.1 Lamellibrachia satsuma | reverse complement strand
GAGAGAGAGTCAAAGAGAGAGAGAGAGAGAGAGTGAGTGAGAGTGACATAAAGTGATAGTTATAGAATTAGAGGGTGAGAGAGAGAAGGAGATAGAGAAGGAGACAAAAACTGAAAGAGAGAGAGAGAGAGAGAGAGAGAAAGGACGAAGGAGGGAGAGAGAGAAAGAACGAAGGAGGGAGAGAGATATATAGAAGGGGGAAGCGAAAGTAAGTGAGAGAGAGAGTGAGTAAGTGTTAGAGAGAGAGATGCAGAAGGAGAGAGAGAAAAGAAGGGGTATACATTTGGAGGGGGAAAGAGAGACAAGGAGAGAGATTGAGAGAGAGAGAGAGAGAGGAAGAGAGAGAAGGAGAGAGAGAGAGAGAGAGAGAAGGAGATACAGAGATATAGTGAAATAAGAAAAAAAGAAGGAGATAAAGGAGTGAGAGTAATAGAGAGTAATATAGAGTAAGATTGAAAGCGAGTGATATATATATATATATATATATATATATATATATATATATATAATGTATATATATATATATATATATATATATATATATATATATATATATATATATAGAGAGAGAGAGAGAGAGAGAGAGAGAGATAATGATATATATATGGAGAGATAGAGGGATCGAGAGAGCGAGAGATATATGGGGAGAGTGAGATTGATAGAGAATGAGAGAGAGAGAGAGACATGGTTACAGAGAGAGTGAATGATATATATATATATATAGTGTTAGTGAGGGAGAGTGGGAGAGAGAAGGAAACAGAGAAGGACAGAAAAAGAGAACGAGAGAGAGAGAGAGACATATACATAGAGAGAGGGAAAAAGAGCGATATTGAGAAAAAATGAAGAAGAGTGATAGAGAAAGCAAGATACAGGGATAAAGACAGGAAGAAGGAGAGAGAGAGAGAGTAGGATACATTGAGAGTGATAGAGAGAAGGACACATGCAGAGAAGGAGACAAAGAGAGGCGGAGAAGAAGGGATATATAGAGAGAAAATAAGGAGAGTGACAAGGAAAGAGAGAGAAGGAGATAGAGATAGAGATTTATATATAAAAAAGTTTGAGAGCGAGAGTGAGAGAGAATTAGTCAGTAAGACTGATAGAAAGTGATAGAGATATATATATATATATATATATATATATATATATATATATATATATATATATATATATATATATATATATATATATAGTGGAGAAATAGAGAATCCAGATGAAGAAAAGGAGAGATAGAGAAGAGAGAGAGAGAGAAGGAAAGAGAGGGAAAAGGACAGAGATAATCAAAAAGAGAGAGCGAGTGAGAGTGATAGAAAGTGATAGAAACAGACAGAGAGGGTGAGAGAGAAGGAGGATCAGAAGGAATCAAATAGTGAAAGAGAGAAAGAGAGAGAGAGAGAGAAGGAGGGAGAGAGAGGCAAATAGAGAGAGAGAGAGAGAGAGGGAGAAAGACCGAGAATAAATGAGAGAGAGAGAGAGTGAGTGACAGTGATAGAGATAGAGAGAGAGAGAGAGAGAGACAGGGATACAAAGATAGTGAAGGAGACATATAGTATTAGGGAGGGAGAGAGGGAGAGAAAGAAGGAAATAGAGAACGAAAGAAAAAGAGAACGATAGAGAGAGAGACATAGAGATAAAGGGAAAAAGAGCGAGAGTGAAGAAAAGTGAATGAGATCGATAAAAGAGAGAGAGAGAGAAAGATACGTTGATACAGAGAGGAAGAAGGAGAAGAGAGAGTGAGAGAGAGAAAAAGAGTAGGAGAGATTGAGAGTGATAGAGAGAAGGACACACACAGAGAAGGAGAAAAAGAGAGACGGAGAAGAAGGGAGATAGAGAGAGTAAGATAAGGAGAGTGACAAGGAAAGAGAAAGAAAGATATAGAGATAGAGAGTTATATATATATAAGAAAGGGTGAGAGAGAATTAATGAGTGAGACTGATAGAAAGTAAGATATATATATATATATATATATATATATATATATATATATATATATATATATATATAGAGAGAGAGAGAGAGAGAGAGAGAGAGAGAGAGAGAGGGAGAGGGAGAGAGAGAGAGAGAAAGCAAGATACAGGGATACAGACAGGAAGAAGAAGAAGAGAGAGAGAGATGGAGAAGAAGGGAGACAGAGAGACAAAGATAAGGAGAGTGACAAGGAAAAAGAGAATATATAGAGATAGAGAGTTATATATAAAATAGTGTGAGACCGAGAGTGAGAGAGAATTAGTGAATGAAACTGATAGAAAGTGAGTGATATATATATATATATATATATATATATATATATATATATATATATATATATATATATATATATATATATATATATATATATATATATATATATATAGTGACAGAGATAGGAATACAGATGAAGAAAAGGAGAGAGAGAGAGATAGTAGTAGGGTCAAAGGAGGAGAGGGAGAGAGATAGAAAGAGGGTTTGGAGGAATCAGATAGTGAAAGAGAGAGAGAGATAGTGAGTGAGAGTGACTGAATGTGATATAGATAGAGATAGAAAAAACAAAGAAAGAGAAGGAGGGCGTTAGAATTAAAAATAGAAAGAGAGATAGGGGAAGGAGATATAAGGAGAGAGAGAGAGTGAGAGTGAAAGAAAGTGATATAGTGAAAGAGATGCAGACATAGAGAGCGAGATAGAGAGAGAGAGAGATAGAGAGAACGACACAAAGAGAGATAGAGAGAGAAGGAAAGGAAAAAGAAAGAGCAAAAAAAGAGAAGAGAGAGAGAGAGAGTGAGAGTGATATAGAGTGATAGAGAGATAGAATGAGAGAGAGATGCGGAGATTGAGAGTGATAGAGTGTGATAGAAAGAGTGAGAGAGAGAGAGAAAGAGAGAGAAAGAGAGACAGGGAAGCATACAGGGAGAAGGAAAGAGAGAGAGAGTAAAAGAGACTGAGATAGAGAGAGAGAGAGGGGCAGTGAGAGAGAGAGAAGGACACACATAGAGAAGGAGACAAAGAGAGACAGTAGAATAGAGAGAGATAAGTAGACAGAGAGAGAGAGAGAGAGAGAGAGAGAGAGAGAGAGAGAGAGAGAGAGAGAGAGAGAGAGACAGAGATAGAAGGAAAGAGATAGAGTGTTGTATAGTGTTATATTGATAATGATAGAAAGAAGGGGATATATAGAGTGACAATGATAGAGGGTGATATAGAGAGAATAGAAGAGAGATACAGAGAGAGAGAGAGAGAGAGAGAGAGAGAGAGAGAGAGAGAGAGAGAGCGAGAGTGAGAGAGAGAAGTGAAACACTGAGAGCATCAAGAGTGAAACAGAAAGAGAGTGACTGAGTCTGATAGGGACATAAGTAAAGAGCAGTGTAAATGAGAGAGAGAGAGAGAATGACAGAGATAGAGAAAGACACACAGAGAGAAGGAGACAAAGAGAGAGAATACGAAATATATATATATATATATATATATATATATATATATATATAGAGAGAGAGAGAGAGAGAGTGTGTTAGGGACAGAGAGGGATATATATATATATATATATATATATATATATATATATATATATATATATATATATATATCTGCAAAGGGAGGGAGAGAAGGAGAGAGAGAAGGAAAAGAAGCAGTTAGATAGTGAAAAATACAGAGAGAGAGACAGAGAGAGAGAGAGAAGGAGGGATAGAGAGGCATAGACAAAGAGAGTGACACAGTTATAGGGAGAAAGAATGAGAGTAAATGAGAGATATATATATATATACTTAGTGAGTGAGTGAGTGTGACATAATGTGATAGAGGCAGAGAGGCTGGGATACAAAGAGAGAGAGAGAGAGATACAGACACGGAGAGGGAATGATAGTGTAGGAGATACTGAGAGAGAGAGAGGGAGGGGTGATAGAGAGATACAAAGATAATAAA
The DNA here is from genome assembly GCA_033239005.1 of Lamellibrachia satsuma. Lineage (NCBI taxonomy): Eukaryota > Metazoa > Annelida > Polychaeta > Sabellida > Siboglinidae > Lamellibrachia > Lamellibrachia satsuma. The sequence continues at coordinate 1,248,293 of BSQZ01000087.1, read as the reverse complement.
AGGGAGAAGGGGAGTAGTCCTATATAGCGTTTGGATCCTCACTTTTATCAACATCTTCATCCGGTTGCGCGCGCAGCCACCGCGTGCCAGTGCGCGTGCAACACGCGTATTACCGTATCCCCCACACTACACTATGTAACAATTAATGCGCCGCGTGCAGCGCGCGTGCCAGTGCGCGTGCAACACGCGTATTACCGTATCCCCCACACTACACTATGTAACAATTAATGCGCGCGTGCAGCGCGCGTGCAACACGCGTATTACCGTATCCCCCACACTACACTATGTAACAATTAATGCGACACTACCCTATAATCGAGTCGCTGTTATAATCGGTGTTGGCGTAACGTGATATCCAACGAACTATGAACGGAGCCGTTTGTCAACAGGCGATCGCGTAGGCCGAAACACGAGTTGCAGCTGCTGTTAAACGAACAGCATTCTGTTGCGCTGATCTATATATACGACGTTTAGTGGTTGAAATCGAATGGAGACTCATTTCAACACGGACTGAAGTGTGTTATTACGGTGTGTGTTGTAACTCGATACCTATTCGAAACAGCATTCATATGACATTTAGCGATTGTTAAACGTGTGGAAATTTACAACGTGAAGGTAATGTTATTTTTAATTCACAGCGTGCGTGTTGTAACTCTATACCTAACTAAAACAGCTGTGTTTTGTTGCAGGCTGAAGTGACTGGTTTAACGTGGATTTGGACTCGACGGCTGGTTGAACTGTATGCGGAAAGCGATTGGGAAAATTTACAAGAAGGTAATGTTATTTTTAATTCACAGCGTGCGTGTTGTAACTCTATACCTAACTAAAACAGCTGTGTTTTGTTGCAGGCTGAAGCGACTGGTTTAACGTGGATTTGGACTCGACGGCTGGTTGAACTGTATGCGGAAAGCGATTGGGAAAATTTACAAGTGATTGGACTTTGTGTTGTGTTAGGAAGGATCGTGTAATAAATATATATATATAATGAACTGTTTTGTGAGTGTAATGTATTATCGTGTAATATTATTATTGAGAACGTACGTAAAAACAACAGACATGTATTCAAAGCAAAATTTAATAGTAGAAAGATGATTACTGACACAAAGCAAAATTTAATAGCAGAAAGATACACATGATTAAAAAGTGAATTGGTATTAAAGCAAAAAGTTGAAAGATCATGTTATATGCATTCAAAGCAAAATTTAATAGTAGAAAGATGATTAATGACACAAAGCAAAATTTAATAGCAGAAAGATACACATGATTAAAAAGTGAATTGGTATTAAAGCAAAAGTTGAAAGATCATGTTATATGCATTCAAAGCAAAATTTAATAGTAGAAAGATGATTAACAACACAAAGCAAAATTTAATAGCAGAAAGATACACATGATTAAAAAGTGAATTGGTATTAAAGCAAAAGTTGAAAATGTATTAATGACATAAAGACACATGATTAATAACACAAAGCAAAAGTTGAAAGTTCATAACATGATTAAAAGCGAAAAGCAAAAGTTGAAAGTTCATATTGTTCAGTATGGTGCAAATCGCACGCAAAGCGGCTTGCCGTGACGACCGCGACGACGACGAATTTGTAATGGCGGTCGTTGAATTGGGGCCGGAGCTGAAACATCGTCGTCGTCGTCGTCGTCGTCGTCGTCGGTCGTCCAAATTTCACGCCTCTCTGCTTCAAGCACCTTTTCATAACACTGCGTGCTTTTATATGCAAACTTCTGTGTCAATTCAGCCATGACAGATGGCCAGAGTGACCTGGCGTGCATTAGTTGCACTATCGCTGTCAACTCGGATGGTCGCATCTTCCACGATCGCGTCAGCTCCTTCTTTTTGTCCTGCATTTCTTCGATGTACTTCTTGATGGTTCGTTGGAGAGTTACCTCTCTCAACTCACGCATCACCGTACACCAACGATCGCAGTGATTGCTACGAGAAAACAAAAAAATGAGATATAGTCGAATAAAACAACACATCATTATAGACTAAAAAAATAAACTCACCGAAGACAGAACTCTGCAACTTCTTTCCTAAAGTTTTGCAACGATAAAGTAATGAATACAAGAAATCATTATAGACTAGAAATAAACTCACCGAATAGCAGTTTCCATATTCAATCTTTCTCGGATTGCATGCCGCACGGTCTTGATGTCGTCGATATAACATCGCACGTATCGACACGTAAGAATAATAATAGATATGACGAACGATATGACGAAACGAACAAACGAAGGCAACATGTTGACTGTGATGACGAGAACACGACGGGAGTGACGTATATATAGGGAAATGTTGTTGTCGAGAATGCGACGGGAGTTCTATCTATAGAGTTCTGATAGATAAGACTGTCTGGTGAACGAACAAAAAATCGAGGTGACAGCACTCGTTTATGTAACGCAGTGAATGCGTGTTTTAACGCAAGTATGGATCGTTCGGTTCGTTTTAAAAGTTCTAATAGCTATTTGTCAAATTTTTATGCGTGCAGAATACGCGTATGGGGTAGGGAATTTCATACAGTCGAAAGCGCTTACCAGTGGAAGAAATGTATGCACAACAACGATCGAGACACGGCTGAAAAGATGGCAGCAACGCGCACGGGACTGCAGGCTAAACGCCTGAGCAAGAACATTCGTGAGAAGGTTCATTTACGAGAGAGTTGGAACACGCAACGTCGTTCCATAATGTATGCTCTAGTAGCCGTGAAATTTCGTGATCCATACTTACGGAAACGCCTGCTAAGCACGGGAGAACGACAATTGATGGAATGGGTGAGAAGTAAGGAGGGTTTTTGGGGTGCTTTAACCTACGATGGTCGAATGGGCCAGAATACGCTCGGGGAGTTACTTATGCAACTAAGAAAGTTCATTCGAAATCACCAGCAGGTAAAAATGGATCTGATGTAACGCGGATGTGAGATTGCAACCAGGCATCGGGAGAACCAGTCCAAACTCGTTTGCACCGACGAAAACACACGACTTGCAACCCGATTCCGACATCACGCGCTGTTTTACAATAGCAAAAACACCAGAACCAGTCCGAACACGTTTGCAGCGGCGAAAACATCACGCGTTGTTTCGCAATAGCGCTGTCAACAGCTGGTGAGGGCTTATATAAACACAGCAGTAACAGCCCGGTTATCACAATTGTTTCATCAAGCAATTCTACCAGAACACGAAGATGACTGCCTCAAACCCGATCTGCGTCGATATGACTTTGACGAAATTACAATGCGAGGTGAGTGGCGGTCGGTATGTGTTTGCGCAGCCTTTGACAGTAACGGCCCTCGGTGTTCAAAATAAATACGTGTTTTACAGGGCTTGCACTAAATGTCCCAAACGACTCGTCAACCACGTTTGCGCAGTGCACGGCTACCAGCGTGAGCACGTGAACAGATTCGCTCTGCGCGTACTGCTGTCAGATAGCATCGGGTCTGAGTGCTGGTGTACTTGTTTTGACGCAAACGCCGTCAAGATTCTAGGTTTCTCAGCGGACGATTATGTGCATATGGAGACGGACGAAGAACGTTACGACTCAATGGCGACACTGCGAGGCAGCCAGGTCACGGTTGTTATCAGGAAGCGCGTGACCAAAGAGTATGTAAACTACATTGTGGAGGAGATTAATATCATGTAACTTTGTTGACAGAACGAAGCTGCAACCACTATCGTCGACACACCCGCCACCGCTACCGCTACCGCTGTCGACGGAAAAAAAGGTGAGAAAGTGGTTAGAGGATAACGATTTATTTTCTTCTTCTTCTATATCAGACGACGAGACGGAGGGACCGGACCCGCTGTTATAACAGTAAGCAGCGGTGGCGGTAGCGGTAGCGACGACGACGACAACGACAGAGATAGCTGTATGGAAACGGTGCGTCGAATAGACGAAATAGCCAATCGCACCGAAAGTATGTATAACGAACAGCAATTTAACCTGGCTGTAGAGAAAGCCACTGCGGAATACGCGTGCGCCGAGATGGCTCGTATAGCGAATTTAGATTCAGAGAGCGATATGCCTTCAGACAGCACGATCTTGCATGTCGTGAGTTGGATAGGTATAGAAGTAATGTCAACGTGTAATAGTATACAGTGGCGACATCAAGTGAAAGATAAGGTGAGAGAGCTTTTAATCGAACAATACGGTTCATATATGTACTAATCTTTTTTCTATTCAATAGAGTGGTTTGCAGCGTATCAAAGAAGCGTACAAGAGGACAGCGCCATCGAGCGACGACGACGAAGTCGTCTTTGCAACGCCGAGTTGGATAGCGTCGAAGGCAAAGAAACCAGCGATGATACCGCTCGATGAATTGAGACGATTGCAGGCTGGTTTGCAACGCGTCAGAGAGGACTGCGCTAAGGAGGAGTCGTTGAACGATGACCTTCCGTGCGAGAGATCGACGACTTCATCGCCTTCATCACCGTCGGAGGGATGTCCTCTAACGCAACCGGAAGACGACGACGGTTCCGATTCAACGGATGACGAGAAGCCGGTATTGTTCGTTCTACCGGACACCACCGTTATTGTGTCACCACACGACAGCCCGGCTGTGTTTAAGCCACGTACGCCAAACGAAGACATGACGCAGGAGGTCTGCGATGTCATCCTCGAAGAGGTGATAGGTCGTAAGATCACGCTCGAACGTCAAAATAGTCGTTTATCGCTCGAGACGACAACTCACAACGTGTGCCAGGACGTAGCCGTCGCTATAACATCGACGGATTGGCAGAAGGAAGTTCGTCGACATCTTCAGTTGGACTCGAAATGAACATTGAACAACCGCTGTTAAATCGTTGTAGAAACGAACATTATAACCGCTGTAGAAAAAGAACACGTTGTAGAAACGAACATTATAACCGTTTGTAGAAACATACTTTGTAGAAACGAACATTGAATACAACCGCTTTGTAGAAACGAACATTATAACCGTTTGTAGAAACATACTTTGTAGAAACGAACATTGAATATAACCGCATTATAACCGTTGTAGAAACGGACTTTATAACCGTTTTTGTAGAAACGAACATTATAACCGTTTGTAGAAACATACTTTGAATATAACCGCTTCTGTAGAAACGAACATTATAACCGTTTGTAGAAACATACTTTGTAGAAACGAACATTGAATATAACCGCTTTTGTAGAAATGAAAATTCGTGAATATATTGTTTTTTTATTTTTTGTTATGTTGTTATATATATACATCTCTGCAGAAAAGACTTATAATCATCAACAATACCTAACCTCTGTCGTGGTTAACAACCCACAAGTTATTCATATACTAGCCACTGCCGTATCGATAACAGATCGTAAGCTAGGGGGTCACTGTCGCGATCATAAAGATCCATAAACCCCGCATCATCATCATCATCATCGTCTATAAGTCGAATCGTATATGTATGACATTACAACATAATAAAAAAAAATGAAACAATATGATGCGTGTTGTCGTAGACTCTTTATGCTCTCTCGTAAAGAATTATTTATTTATATAGTTCGAGCAGTCAGTCCTCTCGTGCGAGTCGTCTCTAGGAGAAGGAACTCGCAGTAGAGTCAATCCTTAATAAATGACTGTATTAAACCGTTTCCGTTTTACGAAAGTGTAATATTCGCCTTAACTCCCTGCAAAATGCACCGCTTGTTTTCCCAAAGCAATTCTGGAGAACATACTCGCTTTGCGACGATGTAGCATTCACGTTTGAGTTCTGTGCGGTATTGGTATCGTTTGTCTATCCATCCACCAGACGTCGCCACCGTACGGTCTTGGTATCGTTTGTCCATCCATCCATCCATCCATCCGTCAGACGTCGCCACCGTACGGTCTTGGTGCCGTTTGTCCACCCAGCCGTCAGACGTCACCACCGTACGGTCTTGGTGTCGTTTGTCCGCCCAGCCGTCAGACGTCGCCTCCGTACGGTCGCGGTGTCGTTTGTATAACGAACGCTCTCTCGAATATTTAATAAATATAAATAACGAACGGTTCTGAACCGTATATAATGTTATAACGAGAGTCAATGTCTGTCAGTTGTAGACACGTCGTCGGTATCATGAAACGTCATCTATGTCGTCACTGCGGACTCGCGTTCGAATCGTATGTGGTTCTACGAGACCACTTAGAGAGTCACCCATCTGAGAAAGAACATTCTTATTCGATAGCGCCCTCTGGTGATCGTTTAGAAGACCCCTCTCAGAAGAAAACGAAATTCTCGTGTAAATGTGAAGCGACGTTTGAAAGATGGAACGATCTGCGACATCACGTAAGAACAACATGTCGTCTTAAAAAGAAAGAAAGACCAAGACATTCACGTGTGTTGAATGCGGAAAGAATTTTGCCAGACGTGACTATTTGATCAAACACGCGTGCGCGCCAACACAACCACCACCATCACCACTACCACCTCATCACCCACTAGTCACCGACGAAGACCCCGTTGACCCACCCGAACGTCTTCCCTTCCCAGACGCTCTGTCGACGAACTTATTAGACGTCGTTCGAGATCACTGGTCCTCCATAAGGACATGCATGGCGAGGGGACCTCTCCAGAGTAGGTACAATTACAGATTAACGACGCTAGACACGACCGTTCTAGAAGCGCCGTTGAGAAACGTGTTCCGAGAACAGACCACTGCTTTCAAGATTAACCTCAGTTATGCATTCGTGTTGAGAAACAAGAACACGGATCGATACAGGTATTATCACTCGTCTTGTAACTGTTGCGGACGGTACCTGGACGAACCCAGTCTCGTAACCAACAGCAAGGACTTTGACGAGTTTCTGGAACGAATCCAAGAAGCTGACGTCTTGCAATGGGCCATCAATCAAAGACCTGATTCTGCGTGGGTGTGCGAGCTTGTGACAAACACCACTTTTTTTGTCAACCGTATCATCGATCATCCGATAGGATGTGTCAGAATGATACCCCTTCCGATCTACATTAAGAGGAACAAAGCAGTCGTCGGATTGGAAGCGGACCCCGTTCATGGCAGACGGTATGGAGATAACCTGTGTCTCTTTCGATGTCTGGCTCTACAACGAGGATGCAACGTACGTCAGTTGAAATCAGCTGTGAAGACGCTGTACGAGACGTATGCTCAAGACGGTGTACCCATGGAGAAATTTGCCGGAATTTCGATGAAAGACCTCTATCGCGTTGAGACCACGTTTCAGACGAACGTGTGCGTGTACAGTCTCGTAAAACCGAAAGAGAACGACGACGACGACGACGAACGACCAACCGCAGAACTCATTCGTCGATCGATCTGTAAATATCCTACCACGCTCTACCTCAACCTTCATGAGACGCATTTCTCCTTTATCAGCGATATACGCATGTACTGTCACTCGTACAGATGTCGAACATGCAACTCGTTGTGGAAACGCACATGGAACCTACGCATGCACGAGAGTGCGTGTACTGGTTCTGTACGTCGAGTCTTTCCTGGAGGCGTGTACCATTCCACGCCGTCGATATTCGAACGACTGGACGACGAGAACATTCGAGTGAACGAGCCGTTGCGATACTACCCGTACAGAGCCATTTTTGATTTCGAATGTTGGTTCGACACCGAACACCTTCCCTCCGACAGCGAGGTTCAATGGATCGCGCGTCACGTTCCACTGAGCGTCAGCGTGACCTCAAACGTACCGGGACACGAACGAGTGACATGTCTCGTCACGAACGGAGATTCCAACAAGCTGACGGTTGACATGATGACCATTCTGACATCGATGAGCAACGCCGCGTACGACTGCCTCAAAGACTCGTACGAGAACGTGATGGATCAGCTCGCGGAAAAATTGACGCAATGGGACGTGCAAGAGGAGACTACGAGAGCGGCCAACGACAAGAAAAGTCGACATCGACGTACAAAAAATCCATACAAAAAGCTGATGTGGCAACTGTATGGATGGATGCGTCAGTTACCCGTCATCGGGTTCAATTCGGGTCAGTACGATCTCAATGTCGTCAAACAGTTCCTCGTGCCCTACTTCCTGACCGTTGCAAAGACAGAGAGAGAAGAGAGACGACAAGAGGAAGAAGAAAAAGAAGAGGAAGAAGAAGAGAGCAGATCGTTTTTCGTCATCAAACGCAACAACGCTTTCATGTGTCTTTCGACGGATCAGTTGAAATTCCTAGACATGACCAACTACTTAGCTCCCGGATTCAGTTACGCCAAGTATCTGAAAGCGTACGGATGTGAGGTGACGAAAGGTCATTTCCCGTACGAGTACATGGATCGACTGGAGAAACTCGACGATACCGTTCTACCTCCGAAAGAGGCCTTCTTCAGTCGACTGAAGAACGAAGGTATTTCCGACGAGGACTATGTCAGTTGTCAGGAGGCATGGCGCGACAACGGTATGTCAACGTTGCGCGACTTTCTCGTCTGGTATAACAACAGGGACGTGGTTCCCTTTCTGCAGGCCGTCGATCGACAGTTTGACTTCTATCAGCAGCGTGGAATAGACATGTTCAAGCAAGGCATCAGTGTACCGGGTCTGACCTTGCTGTACCTGTTCAACGATCTTCCCGAGACGACCTACTTTACCATCTTCAACGAGAAACACAAAGATCTGCACGATCTCGTCAAAGACAACATTTGCGGTGGTCCCTCGATCATATTTCACCGTTATCATGAGAAAGGGGTCACCACACTACGTCAGAACGAGTACGGAGAGAGATCTCACCCGTGTCGATCGATCGTCGGATACGACGCGAACGCGCTGTATCTATGGTCGCTCATGCAAGACATGCCCATGGGGTGGTACACGCGACGACGCTTTGAGAACGACTTCCGACCCGAATCGGCTCAGCTGTACGGACAGATGGCCTCGGAATGGCTGACGTGGGAATCCGAACGTACGGGACTTTCCATACGACATCAGACCAACGGACGAGAGAAACGGATAGGTAAACATCGAGTGGATGGCTGGTGCAGCGAGACGAAGACGGCGTATCAGTTCCAAGGGTGCTTTTTCCACGGTTGCTCGTGCAATCAGGAAGTGGTCAATTCAGTCAACGGGAAAACCATGACCGAACTGCTCGTCGAGACTCGAAAGACCACCGCCTACCTACGTCACTTTGTCAAGGTTGTCGAACTGTGGGAATGCGAGTGGAAAAAGATGAGACGAGAACCGCGAGTAAAACGGTGTCTGGACACCGCGTTTCCACGACGACGTCGACGCGTTCGGTGGACGATGACTCAACAACAGATCCTGAGCGACGTGCGTGACGGAACCGTGTTTGGTATGATCGAGTGCGACATTTGCGTGCCTGAAGAACTGCGCGGTCATTTTGCCGAGATGCAGCCCGTGTTCAAGAACATCAGTCTGGTACGCGAGGATCTCGGTCCGTTCATGCGTCGATACGCCGAAGAGCACAACATCATGACGACTTCGAGACGCATGCTCGTGGGCAGTTATTACGGTGATAAGATACTGCTCGCTACGCCTCTGCTGCGATGGTATCTGGACCACGGACTCGAGGTGTTACACGTCTATCAGATCGTCGAATACGATCCGATTCCGTGTTTCCGTCGATTCGGCGATGCCGTGTCCGAGGCCAGACGTTCGGGAGACGTTCACAGCGACAAGGCCATCATCGCGGACACCATGAAGTTGCTGGGAAACTCGGGTTACGGAAAAACCATCACCAACGTGGACCGACATCGCGACGTCAACTACTGTACGGAGAAGTCGGCGTCGCGTCTGATCAACGATCGTCGATTCCGACAACTCGACGTCGTCGTCGACAACGCGTACGAGATAGAGATGAGCAAGAGAACAGTGACGTATACCTTACCTATACACGTGGGATTCTTCGTTCTGCAGTACGCCAAGATGCGCATGCTGCAGTTCTATTACGACTTCATCGATAGATACGTGGAGCGCCCTCTGTTCCAATACTGCGAGATGGATACGGATAGTGCCTATTTGGCCTTGGCCGACGAGTCAGTCGATGCCCTCGTAACCCCAACACTACGAGAACATTATTTTCGACATCGATCCGAATGGCTCCCGTCGGAATGTTGCGACGAACATCGGGACGAGTATGTGCGTTGTCGACTCGCCGGCAGACAGTGGATCGGAGACGCAGAGTGCTGTAAGAAGCGCCGAGCGTTCGACAAGAGGACACCGGGTCTGTTCAAGGTCGAGTGGTCCGGTGATGGGTTCGTGGGATTGTGTAGCAAGACGTACTACTGTTTCGGCACCACCGACAAGTACAGCACCAAAGGACTGAGCAAACGTCACAACGTTATCGACAAGGATGCATTCCTGGAGGTGCTCATCAACCGTCGGAGCGGAAGCGGAAACAACCGCGGGTTTCGGGTGTATAAATCGACCGTGATGACGTACGTGCAGAATCGAACGGCGCTCACCTACTTCTACGCCAAACGCGTGGTGCATGAGGACGGTTTGAGCACGGGTCCGACGGACGTGTAGATAAGACGACGCGATTCGACGATCTGTCATAACGGATCATGGACGCGCGATGGAAACATCCCTTCACGTGTATCGTCGCAGGACCGACGGGATGCGGCAAGAGTACTTTCGTGACGCGTATGTTGCGTCACGCCACTGCGATGATCGACCCACCTCCCGAACAAATAACGTGGTGTTACGGAGAATGGCAAGAGACTTACGCAACGATGAACTTGACTCACGTGCGATTCGAGGAAGGGTTACCAACAGCGGCCATGTTCGATCCGACAAGTAGGAACCTCATCGTCATAGACGATCTCATGGCGGAAACGGACGAAAGGGTCACGACCTTGTTCACTAAAAAAAGCCACCACAGGAACACGTCCGTACTGTATCTCGTGCAGAACCTGTTCCCTAAAAACAAAGAGAGTCGCACCATCAGTCTGAATTCGCAGTACATGGTGGTGTTCAAGAATCCACGCGACGCGTCGCAGATGACGACCTTGGCTCGACAGATGTATCCAGGACGTGGTAAGTTCGTGCAAGAGGCATTTAAAGATGCCACGAGGTTACCGTACGGTTATCTATTGGTCGATCTGAAACAGGACACACCCGAGGACATGCGTCTGCGCACGGCCATCTTTCCAGACGACGACGTACAGTACGTGTACTTACCGAAGGTATAAAAGATCGAACGCGTGGATCGTCTCTTCATTCGCACCATGTCTGCCCGCGTGAAGAAACACATTTTGTGCATCCAGACGCTGGCCAGAATCAAGAACAACAACATAAAAAAGGCCATCATCGCCAACGCGGACGCCGAGTTGCTGTGCGCACTAGCCGAGTGTGCTTACAACATACTAACGAAAAACATTCCATTGACCGCTTTGCAGAGGCGACGATTGGGTAAATACAGGACGAAGTTACGCGAGTTGGCACGAAAAAAAACGACAGCGACCAGGAGAAAACGCCTCTTGTTACCTCAGATCGGCGAGGGACAGAGCGGAGGTTTCCTATCGGCTTTCCTAGCTCCGTTGGCTGGTTCGGTCTTGCTGCCCTTGCTTCGTCAGGTGTTGGCCGGGAATTAGACGCATGGATCACGCGCGAAAGATGGCTTTGGTAGACCCTCGATTGTTGGATGCACTTCGCTCGCAACCTCCCCCTCCGACGGACACCGTAGGTAAGATAGTGCAAACCCTCGACGATGAGATGAAGACCATCCTCGATAGAAAGGACCTCGACGATGGGATAAAGGTAACGCTGTATAATCAGGTGTTGCAACGATACAACGGTCTGGTCGACAAACGCATCAAGGAACCGATACGCACGATCTCGGTGAACGAACCGACGAAAGATTCAAAGACGAAGAATGAGGAGGATGAGAAGGAAAAGGAGGACACTCCTATTAGAAGACTGGAGGCTACCGTCTTGGATACCGTTCCCAAGAGTCTGCAGGCCAAAGCCAGACGATTGATGGAACATCTCAAAAGAAACGTCGCGTGGAACGATCGCGACGAACTCGTGCACGAGGGTGTTCCCGTTGCAGGAAGTAACGCGGTGGATCTCGTTCATGATCTGTTGCGTAAGAGAAAGACCGACGCTCCGACGGGTTGGAGATCGCTCGCGAAACAACTCCGCGCCGTCAACATACCCATGGAGTTGATCGGTAACGCAGCTCGGAGAACCTACATCTCTCGCGGGTCTGCCGCTACCCCGCGTGCTGTTGGTAGCGCACGAAAATCTCTACGTTGGACACCCCTCGCTAGTCCGAGACGCCCCACACCCACACCCACACTGCCTCGTCCGAGACGCCCCACACCCACACCCACACTGCCTCGTTGGCTCGCTTTATAAGGAGACTACGTCATAGTCGTAACTCACTCATGTCGTTGGATTCGCAAGACACGCCTCGTTCCATCGTCGCGGCGCTATTGTTTAACGGACTTACTTCGCTTGGTGACATTGCAGCCGGAATTCTTATACAACAGGTATTATTCGGACTATGGTTTCGTTGCCAGACTGTTGTTCGACCGTTACCGTTGTGGGAGCAATAACGTGCGTCCTACTATACGTCAGTGCACTCCTCGTCGTTCGTCAGTACTCGGAACCCGTCAACGTCGTCAACGCGTCGGATCTTCTGTTTTAACGATGACGAAGACACTGAAGAAGGTCTATTTCGATCCGAGTCGGGTAGGCAGTTACGGAGGAGTCGACGCCTTGCGACGCGTCACACATGCGCCGCGTAAAATAATCGCGCGATGGTTGTCGGAACAGGACGCCTACAGCTTACACAAACCAGCGAGACGGCGTTTCAAGAGACGACGCGTCATCGTGGGTGGTATGAATCAACAGTGGCAGGCCGATCTCGTCGATCTGACGAATTTGAAAGACGACAACGACGGTATGACCTTTCTCCTCACGACGATCGACGTCTTTTCGAAGCGAGCCAAATGCATTCCTATACCCAGCAAGTCAGCCGCGTCGTTGATCGCCGCTCTGCGAATCGCATTCGCGGACGATCGGCCGCTGATGTTACAGACGGATCGTGGAACCGAATTTCTGAATAAATCCGTTCAGACGCTCTTACGAAAACGTGGTGTTCATCACTTTTCCACGCACAACGCGGAGACGAAGGCGAGCATCGTGGAACGATTCAACGAGACGTTGAAGGGACGCATGTGGCGCTACTTCACGAAAGTTCAGTCGTGGCGCTACATCGACGTCCTACCTGATCTGGTGCGAACGTACAACAACACCCGTCACCGCAGTCTCGGTATGGCTCCGTCGCAGGTGACCTCGAAAAATCAAGAAACGGTGTGGCAACGTCTGTACGGACACGACGGTAAGGGCGTGCCCAAGTTACGCGTGTCGGATCGCGTGCGTATCAGCAAGTACAAAGGCACGTTCGAAAAGGGCTACGAGACGAACTGGAGCGAAGAGACGTTCACAGTACACGAAGTTCACCCCTCAGATCCGCCCGTGTACCGCCTGCGAGACGATCTCGGCGACGTGTTGGAAGGTACCTTCTACGAACTGGAGCTGCAAAAAGTGGTGATAGCGAGCGATAAAGAGTTCCGAGTGGAAGCGGTGTTGGAACGTCGTAAGGTCGGTGCTCGAACGAATGTTTTGGTGAAATGGTTCGGCTATCCCTCCACACACAACAGCTGGATCGACGCCAGATCGCTCACATCGCTATAAAGACTAAACAACGCGAGATGGATTGTCATTATGGAGCAAGACACCGCACCGCACACTGTCGTCGTAGAGGAGGAGGAGGAGGCGGAAGAAGAAGAGAAAAAGGAGGAGGAGGAGGATTGTACCGACGCGTCGAACGACAACACTCCTTGGCATCTGTTCGGTATCAAGTGTCCCAAAGAGGAAATAGTGTTTCTGTGTCAGATCGTCATCTTGTACACGGTCATCGTGATAAGCATCTACAACCTGACTGTCGGTCACGACGATTCTAATCTGTGGACGGCTCTGTTGAGTAGTTCGTTGGGCTATCTACTACCCAATCCCACGTTGAAACGCAATGACGACTGATTTCTACATGACGTTGCCTAGCAACGCTTCTATGAAGACGCACCCCGACAACACCTTGACCCATTACGTCACGGAGTTGCCTCACTGCATCGAGCTGATTGGCGAGTGGGAGTGCGGATTGACAGAGATGCAGTATTCGCACACTTGGTACAACGTCACGGAGAACGATGTCTGGTTATTCCTCGAAGAGGTCGGTGTTCCCGACGACGTGACTCGACGCGCGAGATTGTCGTGCGGATATTACGACGATCCGTTAACATTGATGCACCACGTCAACAAAGGACTGCACAGTCTGAGAACGGAGAAGACACAAGCGCGAATGAGCTATAGTTCCGTCACTCAGAAAATGACGTTACACATGACGGAGAACACCAAGTTCACCATACCGTACCACAGTTCGACTACTTCCATGTTAGGATTCCACAAGAAAGTGATCACCGGAACGAAAACGACTGCTGCGTCCGCGTCGTCGCTCGTCTCCGACTCTCCCAACTCGTCGTACCCCTTCCACATCGAAGCTCCCGACGTGGTGGACATGACGCAGGGGTTCAACACCCTATACGTATACACGGACGTTGTGGAGTCTCGTATAGTGGGTGACACTCTCGCGCCGCTGTTGCGATCCATTCCGATTAGCGGACGGCACGGCGACAGGGTGTCCGAACGTTTCACTAACGTTCACTACATACCTCTGTTGCGCTCGAACTTCCACTCGATCGAAGTGGATATAAGAGACGACATGGGTCGACGCGTACCATTCGAATACGGTCGAGTGACGGTGACGCTTCATTTTCGTCGACGCAAGATCGGACTGTTCTAATGAACTACAACGATTATTACGCGCGTCAGGCTGGCGGTGCACTGCCCTACTTCGCCGGCGCGCAATACCAACGAGGTCACGGACTGGGCAGTCTGTTCAGCGGTCTGTTGCGCAGCGCCATGCCGCTCATCAAGAGAGGCGCCGTGGCTTTAGGTAAGGGAGCATTGAAGACCGGCGTTCGTATAGCCGGCGATGTCTTATCGGGTCAGAACATAAAAACGGCTGCCAAGCGACGCGTCACCGATGCTTTGTCGGCGGGACTTCGATCTCCCCCCGGTAAACGTATAAAGCGACCGACTGCGAAGGGGACAATCAGAACAGTAAAGCGCCGCAAGAAACGGACGTCCAAGAAAAGAGAGATCGACATATTCGACAATGACGCTCGTGTATAACTTCACGAAGACACCGTATACGATCGTGCTTATTAGACACGAGATCACCCGCGCCGGTATGCCTATGACTTACGAACTTCCCGCTGAATTACGCTCGCCTGGCCGGCGGTGCGCTACCCGACTTCGTCGACGCGCAATACCGATACGGTCGTGGACTGGACGCTCTGTTGCGCTACCACAACAGCCTGACTTTAACTAAGGGTATAAAACAACCGTCCTCGAGGACGCCAATCACTATAGTAAAGAGACGAGGTGAGAGACGGACGTTCAAGAAACGAAAGATCAACAATGGCATTCGTGCATAGACAGTCGTGTGAGGGAGTCAAGAGCGAGTTGGATCTCTTTACCGTACCTCCCACTCAGAACTGCATCAGCACCAGTCATGTGGTGGAACATCAACCCACGGCGTCTCTGGACTCTGGAGGTCCTATAGAATTCTTAATCCCGGGTTCGGGCGATGATTACATAGATCTCGCCAACACGATGCTACACGTGCAGGTAAAGGTGACGCAAGCCAACGGAGCCGATCTCGACCCGGCTGCACCCGTAGGACCGGTGAACAACTGGCTGCATTCGCTGTTTAGCCAGCTCGACATCTTCATGAACGGCACGCTCGTGACCCAGTCGACCAACACGTACGCGTATAGAGCCTTGTTAGAAACGCTGTTGACTTACGGAGTCGGTGCCAAGTCGACACAGCTGACGAATCAGCTGTGGTACAAGGACAAGGCTAGTCGCATGAGTGCCGTCGAGCTGGCGGATGGAGTCGATCCTAACCCCGGGTTCGTGAGTCGACGAGAATACATATCAGGCAGTCGCGTGGTCGACATGATGGGTCGTCTCCACGCGGATATGTTTCTACAAGATAAATTCCTAATCAACGGAGTCGACGTCAAGATACGACTGGTGCGTAGTAAGCCAGCGTTTGCGTTGATGGCTGGAGGAGCAGCCCCGATTACAAGATAACGATCGTCAATGCATCCTTGTTCGTCAAGAAGGCCACCCTCAATCCAGCCGTGCAATTGGCTCACATCAAAGCACTCGAGAAGAGTACGGTCAAGTATCCGTTACGACCCGTCAGTATCAAGGTGTACTCCATTCCAGCGGGGGCACGATCGCACACGCACGAGAACCTGTTCCTCAACACGCTGCCAAAACGTCTCGTACTATGCTGCATCGACAACGACGCCTACAACGGCGCGTACGATAAAAACCCGTTTCACGCCAAGAACAACGCCATAGGGTTCCACTCGGTGTACGTGGACGGACGTCAGATACCTTCCAAACCCTTCCAGCCCAACTTCGAGGATAACCTCTTCGTCAGGTGCTACACGAGCCTGTTCACCTCGACAGGCAAAATCTGGCAGGACGAAGGGAACGGTCTGACTCGAGACGACTACCGAAACGGCTACACCTTCTTCTGTTTCGATCTGACCCCGATCAATGCGACGGTCCCTGCTTCAATCTGGTGCAAAAAGGCAACCTGCGCATCGAATTTCATTTCCGACAAGCGCTTCCGACCACCGTGAACGTCGTCGCCTACGCCGAATTCGAATCCGTGCTGGAAATCGACAAGAACCGCAACGTCATCTACGACTACTGAGATGGACACCCTGCAGATCGCTCGTGTACTGGCGATGGATCCGAACACCGCGTCCATCTTTGGTGGCGTTGTACCCAAAGACGGACTGCCCGCAACAATTGACGCTTTGCCGATCGCCTTCGTGTGCAACACCGACAACGGCGACGAACCAGGCGAACATTGGATAGCGCTGTACCTATCCTCCGACGGACGCGGCGAATACTTCTGTTCGTACGGTCTGCCGCCTCGTCACGCGGCGTTTCGTGCCTTCTTGAACAAACACTGTTCCGAGTGGACTCATAATAGCAAGAGACTTCAGAGTTCCCTGTCTAACGTTTGCGGACAATATTGCGTCACTTATATCATGTTTCGTTGTAACGGTGCTCCTATGAGAACTTTCGTAAATGCATTCCACACCGATCTGATCGCTAACGATTGTCGCGTGTTCGATTGGATTAACCTACTAAAAAAGGGTATACCATACTATCGCACATCGTACTGAACCTCTGGCGAGGTGGAGACACCCGTAAGTTCGCGACCTCTGGCGCGATGGTCGACATCCGCAAGTCAACTCATCATACCCGTTGTATTCGTTCGAACACGCTTGTACTGTTATCGCTACGATTGTATCGCTACCGCTTTGTTTTATTCAATAAAATACGTGTGCACCGTACGCTTTTGTTCGTCTCCTTACTAGACCAATAACCATAAGTCCGTTAGGTCATTCAGTCGCAGTCGCTAGAGAGCGCACTCTGTCACCCAAAAAAAAAATTTCCCCACCCGCCATTCAGTCGCAGTCGCTAAAGAGCGCACCCTGTTACCCAAAAAATTTCCCCACCCGCCATTCAGTCGCTAAAGAGAGCGCGTGTTATCCAGAAGACCGCACACACACACGCACGCACACGCACGCGCGCTGCACGCGGCGCATTAATTGTTACATAGTGTAGTGTGGGGGATACGGTAATACGCGTGTTGCACGCGCACTGGCACGCGGTGGCTGCGCGCGCAACCGGATGAAGATGTTGATAAAAGTGAGGATCCAAACGCTATATAGGACTACTAAGGGGAGATAGAGAGTGACAACGATAGAGATTGATAGAGATATAGATAAAGAGATACATAATCAAAGAGAGATTGAGACTGAGAGTGATAGAAAGTGACAAAGAGAGAGAGAGAGAGAGAGAGAGAGAGAGAGAGAGAGAGAGAGAGAGAGAGTAAGAGTGACAGAGAGAGCGAGAGCGAGAAAGAGAGATGGGGATATATATATATATATATATATATATATATATATATATATATATATATATATATATATATATATATATATATATATATATATACATGTATATATACATGTATATATATATATATATATATATATATATATATATATATATATATATATATGTATATATACATGTATATATATATATATATATATATATATATGTATATATATATATATATATATATATATATATATATATATATATATATATATATATATATATATATATACACATATAGTGTGTGAGATAGTGAGTGAGTGAGACTTATAGAATATGAGAGAGGGTACAGAGATACAGAGAGAGAGGGAGATAGAATAGAGAGAGACATAGAAAAGGAGAGATACAGAATATGAGGGAGATACAGAGAGGGGGGAGAGAGACAGAGAGAAAGAGAGAGAGAGAGAGAGATAGAGAGAGAGAGAGAGAAAGAGAGAGAGAGAGATAGAGAGAGATAATGATACAGAGTGCAGAGTGAGAGAACGAACATGAGGGAGAGAGAGAGAGAGAGTGATTGCATTAAAGAGAAGGAGAAAGAGAGAATGAGAGAAGTAGTGAGTGAGGGAGAGAGAGAGAGACAGAGTGAGAGAGAGAGATATACAGACATACATATACACAAACAGAGACAGAGTAGCTTTGTTCTCCTTATCTAACTGATTGGTTCACGTAATTTCTAGCCAGCAAAGGTAGAAATAGAAGTTGAACAACATGGCGTGCCTTCGAGTACCGGGATGCGGTATGCTATCGATGACGTCCCAGCGTGGTTTACGTGTATCGGACTGGGCATTCAGGTTTGGCAGTTTACCACGTGTTTCATCACTTCTTTCGTTGACCAATATGAAACCACCCGTCATGTATTCAGTACCTGTGTTGATCAATGTTCCATTATTATCGAAATATAGTTTTATTTTGATTGGCTGATGTAAAAGTGCACTCACCAGTTACAGAAACAACCACACAAATAACAATAACTCGACCGCTAATTGTTTTGTTAATTGGATGTTCGGACCCAATTTTCTGGTGAATGGCATAATTAATTGAAAGCGTGTTAGGGAGATTAGATCGTGCATTTAAGCGCACAGATTTCGACTCCCTTCCAAACCCCGATTAGGCATGAAATTAGATAGTGTATGCAAGCGCCCAGATCTCGACTCCCTTCCAAACCCCCGATTAGGCATGAAATTAGATAGTGTATGCAAGCGCCCAGATCTCCCTTCAGGAACCTGATCTGGCAGGAGATTAGATGGTGCTGTTCTTGTGTTTATTCAATTGCCGATCGTTTAGATAATCACAGACCAGACAGGATCAAACTGTAAAATTATTTTCTTTCTATTTCATGTTCAACTTATGGTCAAACCACGATCGGGATTGGGAAGGGAGTTGAGATCGGGATTGGGAAGGGAGTTGAGATTGGTACGCGTGCAGGCACCATCTACTGTGTATATGCTGCCTTCATTCAATGCACGAGGACTGTCGGCTGTGCTGCATCATGTGACGTGTAAGAATAGCGACAAGATACCACATAATATATCAAAAAATATCACACAGTTCCACGGCAATATCTGTTTTATGTTCGTTTCCTGTTTGATTGTTTTGCTATTCTCATTTCAAACTAATTTACTGAAAAAAATTAATCAAATGCAAAATTTTAATGTACAGAGTTTTCTGGGGATGATGGGCGGACTGCTGGCGGCCCCCCTTGTCGTGGCATCCAGCCTCTGTATCAGCGGGGATACCTTAGCAACCGGAGAGGTGATCAGTACCTCGTTCTTCGTGTCCGGCATTGCTACATTGATGCAGTCGACATTCGGCACCAGGTGATTTTGTAAATCTATTTTGATGTTTATATTTGACATTGCTATGTTCCACACTTTCGTCTCTGATGTAATTTAATGCAATTTAATGCAATGGTGTGTGTATGTTCGTGTGCACGTACGTACGTGCGAGCTTGCGTGCGTGCGTATGTGCGTACTGTGCATCAATTACTATATGTTTGCATGCATACAAATATATGTATGTATGCATGCACGCATGCATGTCTGTTTTTATACATATAAGTGCGTACGTACATACGTACATATATCTGGGTTTTTTTCAGACTGCCTATTGTGCAATGCGGATCATTTGCTTTTATAGCACCGATTGTTGCTGTCCTATCCCAACCGGAATACTCCTGCAAATCTGATTCATGTTCGTATCACATCCAACACCTGTACGTATAAACAGCATTATCTTCTACGTAGAGATTACAACATATAGCACATCTTGAAAGACATCACTTCAAATGTAAAGCATAGATAGTGCATGAATATTCTTTATGTTTTAATCATATTAGCGGTAACACCGCAATTAATTTACAGTTAGCAAAGTTAGCCCACGCCTTTCTTTCAACTGAGGCTTTAGAAAGAATAAATATTTGTTTCATTTTCCAGTCGCGGGAAATGGGGCATTGATGAACGGTACTGAGACTATGACCTGGCAAAGTCGCATGCAAGTTGTGAGTACCGCACTTTGTCATGGGGAATATCGATGGGTCACATGAACATGACCTCTTTTCGACAGAATTAGTTTCAGATTTGTTAATCTACGCATTATTATGAAATTCTTATCAATGCTTTGGTGTCATTTTAAATAGGCATCATTAATTATTATGCACACGTCACGGAGAACCGAATACGCTTAGACCACTATAACAATCCAATACTCGGCATCAGTACTCCACAACACTCATGGCTGCCACATAGAGTTATTGTAAGACGTACCTAAATATCAACATCACCGACTAGGAGGACCGGCCCGACGATCTTCTTCTTCCAATGCACTCATGATGCTATGGTAGCCACATGTAAACTGTGGCAACAGTACTGTCGATATGGGACTACGGATCTACGATCTGAGCGCTGGTTCGGATCTACGTTAGTTATGATGTCGTACTTTCGTGCAGATATGAGGAATTATATTTTTTTATGGTGTGGCTATGCGATGGAATGTGCTTTCTAAGCATATCTGCTGAAGAATCAACTGTTTTATGGTTCGATGGTATGTCTGGCAGAAGCGGTTAGCGCGTCCTGTGATGTATGTCTATTGTGCCGCGGTGAGTGCATTTGCTATCACATCAACCAGGTTGTTCCTGATTCCGACCAGCATCAATAGATCGTCCTCGTTGGCGCCATTGGATCCACCAGGCAACAGCCAACTTCAAGACAGACCGCCTCCTTAATCAGGCGGAGAAGAAGAGGAGAAGAAGAGGAACCAAGACCTGCAAGCATCACTTACTCGTGGATCCTCCTGCCCCTGTCCTCGAATGTGTCTGCAGAATATGAATTGGGCGCTTGACTCACACGAGAAACCAATATCGAGACTTGGGTGGCGTCATCCTCGGTCCGACGGAGCGCCGACGATGACACAATATTGGATTTTATGGTCCCAGCTGTTTTCCCCCTACACATCGCAGTTTATCAATATCACCCGCAACGCTGTTCGATACCCTGCCCTAAAGCAGACGGCATTACATTCAAGCGAAGAACCTCCATGTGGATATCGCTACAGCTTTCGCGTGTATCATAGGCAAAAATGAGCTAATACAAAGCAGCAACAAAGTCACAGTTGATTTATTTTATTATTTATTTTGTACAAATTTATTATTTTAAAACATTGGCCTTTTCGGTTGGTTGCCGTTTTGACAAAATTTTATAGTGATAATGATTATTCAAAGTTGAGCTATCCAGCCGGCTGGACAGAAACTACACAACAACTTTAATTGTAATATTTATTTCGTTTTTATGTTTCCTTTCAGTTGCAAGGTTGTCTCACGATGGCATCGTTTTGGTGTTTCCTTTCAGTTGCAAGGTTGTCACACGATGGCATCGTTTTGGTGTTTCCTTTCAGTTGCAAGGTTGTCAAACGATGGCATCGTTTTGGTGTTTCCTTTCAGTTGTAATGTTGTCTCACGACGGCATTGTTTTTTTGTTTTATTTCAGTTGCAAGGTTTTCTCAAGATGGCATCGTTTTGGTGTTTCCTTTCAGTTGCAATGTTGTCTCACGACGGCATTGTTTTGTTGTTTTATTTCAGTTGCAAGGTTTTCTCAAGATGGCATCGCTTTGGTATTTCCTTTCAGTTGCAAGGTTGTCTCACGATGGCATCTTTTCGGTGTTTCCTTTCAGTTGCAAAATTGTCACACGATGACATTGTTTTGGTGTTTCCTTTCAGTTGCAAGGTTGTCTCTCGATGGCATCCCTGTTTGAGATATTCATTGGTTTCATCGGTGGTGTTGGGTTCTTGATGCGTTTCATCGGACCAATCTCCATCGCTCCGACAATTTTCCTTATCGGAATGTCCCTAGCCCATGTCGTGTCGGAACTGTGCTCTACTCAGTGGTGGATCGCAATCATGTGAGTATTGTTCGTTCACATTGTTGTAATATGCACTTACCAAACTAAATACGATTGGCATCTAACGAAACACACACCAGGTGGCGTGATGCTAAGTTAGCGAAAGTCCCATTGTTCACCTCAGCTTGACTGTCCACAAAATATATTATTTTAAAGAAAACACACGTAGGCTTCCAACATTCATCCGCTCAGCTAAGAAGTGTCAATAAATTCGTTTCGATGACGTCGTCTGTAAACTAATATGAAAAATTTGGGAGCAGTCTCGAATTGTCTCCCCAAAACCACAGACGTCCACTCGCCTTTTTCTGTTCCTTCATCTACTTGTACCATTGGCTAATGATCTGCCGATTGGCAATTTATTAAAAAATCAACACAAAAGCAGTTATATAACGATATTTACTTCCGTGTTTACCCGAAGTGTTTTCCTACCAGTCCGAAAAAGATGGAAAACAAATTAAACAAACCTAGTATCTACTGCTCGTCTGTGCAACTTTCGCATGTAGTTTTTATTGGGAATAATCAGACAAACTCTTATACTACTTAATTTAATGTTTGATCAACACGTAATTAAAGTGAATCTGGAAACGCTGAAAACTCTTGGTGTAATTTCACAACTTTATCATGTGAACATCGAGAGGATGTAAGCGCTTTGAGAAGTCCCAAGGCTGGATACGGAGTTATAAAAGAAAGTGCCTTTACCTTGATGCGAATAGGACTTCCACATTCACACTCTTACTAAACGGTGCTGACTTACATTCATATCATTACTCTATGGCAATTTGTCTACGGAAATTACGGTGATTCGCATAGCGGACATATTCAAAACATTACTATCTGCTGAAAGGAAAATACTGTTTTGTTTATAATTCTAATCTACAGTGACGTCCAGTGAAAGACGAGGAAATAACACGGAGGGCTTAATAACGAAAAATTCAATTCACTCCCATGCCTGTATATTTTGTTGGACCAGGACGTCGGTTCTGTTGGGCTTATTCTCACAACTCATGGCTAAAGTCAACATTCCTGGAGCCGAGTATTTGCCTGGAGTGAACGGGAAGAAACGCACTCGAGTCTTCCAAACGTACGCCGTAAGTGAGGAGTATTCTTACTACACCTCCTGATTTTCGTCAGCATCTTCGACGTCTTTTAGCTAGCATTATGCAGGAACGAGGTTTCATGAGCAGATTTGACAACATGAATAGCTCCTATTACGTCTACATTGCCCAAAACGAAAATTGATGTACTGATTTTTGGGTCATTTACGACTTTTGATGATGGCGGAAACATATGGATTGTAAATTGGCTGCAATACAAAAGACAACACTGTATCAGATGGAGATGTTTCAAATTAGAAATAACATCAACGATTAGTATTAGGACCGTAACAAAGTTAAAATGATGGAGTGAGACAATCCTTACAATATGATCTATTAAATTAGTGAAATGGTCTTAACACTGGCAGATGTTATTCAACAAGTTCTATTTGTCGTAGGATTACTATGATTTAGCGCGTGTGACAGTTAATTTGTAACGCTTGTATGTACCACACAACACACTGTCCGGACTATGTCCACGCATCAGTTGCCTGGACCACAGTTGCCCACTATAGAGGTCATGACTCATTTATAATTCGACCACGAATGACGGGCACAGTAAGTTTAGATATATGAACTTTGAAAACATTAATTTGATATTACACACATTCATTTGAGCAGACACATTGCCAGAGTTTTTGGTGGAAGTTGTCAATAGTGAAATGGATGTTGAATTCCTAGATGATTTAATAGGCGGAATGATATTTGGCAGCCACTTGGCAACTAGTCATGTGCTCGTAGTAGTTAATGCACATATTGGTAAAGTTTGACGGGTATGATACATGGAGGCATTTTACAAGACCTGGAAATGTCAAATTTTGACTAAACTTGATAAGTTTACCAGTGAGATAATGGCAGCGGCCGTTGCAAAGTTTCATAATTTTTGATAGTCACGTATTCTTATAATCATGCAAAACTGCAACATGATCACCGATGGGACAATCAATTGTACGCTGATCCGAACAAGAACTCTCTTTGGGAATCTGATTATAAAATTGCACATAAAATAGCCACTTCGCATCACAAATGCAAGTAGTGTTAATATATGAGTAAGAAACAAGCCCCATAAATGCCGACTTAGTCATGCGTTGAACAGTATATAACGACCCAATCGGAAAGGTTGGCATATATAGCTGAACAATGGTTGATAAGTGTTCGAAAATCTATCTACATACTTCCATGGAAGTGTAAAAATAAATATGGATATTCAACATATTTCTTCATTAACACTTGCTCACACGATTGGCTTCGACAGATGATGCTAAGTCTCGTCACGTCGTGGCTGATATGTGCCATTCTCACGGCAACTGACGTCCTGCCGCCGACTCCAGGCAGCTGGGGATACGAGGCGCGCACTGACACACGAATAGACAGTCTGAGAGACACTCCTTGGTTCAGAATTCCATATCCAGGTGAACAAGACAGTTACATTAACAAATGAAATGCGTTGGTAGACTAAGACGTAGGTCGTCGTATATATTGTTGGCTAGAATGACAGAATACAACAGCAATAATACGTACAACGATCATTATTAAAACATATAATGTTTGTGCTGATCACTACTGTTGTTTTTATATTACTTATGTTTAATTTGATTCTACAATGCTGGGTATCGCATATATACTAAACTTTAACATATGAAATAACAATGGATTTATTCCGACTTATTCCGCTATGCTCACCAGTTAGATATAATTTGTGTAATAAAAGTTTAATACTTTCGGCACAAAGGACAGTTCGGCGGAATGAGCTTCGACGTCGCTAGCATAATTGGAATGATGATTGCAATCCTAGCGAGTGTATTAGAATCTATAGGTGACTACCACGCGTGCGCCCGGATATGCGGAGCGCCACCACCGCCAGTGCACGCAATTAATCGAGGTTGGTTGTAGACAATGTTTACGTGTACAACATTGGGAAATTATTAAAATGACTGACCTGCCCCTTCTCTGATAATGCAGTCTAATTATTTTCGTCAGTTGATACATCATTGTCTAGCAATATATGTTTGTTGTTTTCGTGTACAAATATACTTATGCACTCACATTCTCATCAGTTATAATACTAGTGATAATAGTATATGTTTTATTCACGATAAACCTGATAATATAAACACTTTATCTTCCTAAGGGTCGTGAATTGAAAATGTAAATATGCCAGTAAATACAGTATCGCTTAAGAATAAATAATAATAAATAAGAGTATACATTATAAAATGCAGTAACGATAGATTAAACATTATTTAAATGGGTTAAGTGAAATGTATAGCTTAGCGATTGATGAAATATATAGGTAGAATACATAATATCAATAAGTTAGCTAATTTGATTATCATCTACTATTTAGGAATCTTCATCGAAGGAATTGCTTGTCTGATCGCTGGCCTGTGGGGAACTGGACTAGGGTCGACCACGCACAGTGGGAACATAGGCGTCATTGGGTTAACGAAGGTACGTTTCCGCCCGCATCACAAGCGAAAGACACACGCGACATATTTTCTGTTGAAAATAGTATCGTCGTTATGTACATTGAAAGGCTTCATGTATATTGAAAGTAATCTTGTATGTTGAGTAGCGTCGTGTATATTGAAAGCTACCGTTTATTCTGATTATTCTAATACCGTGTCGATTACGTACAAAACATAATGTGGAATAATAATAAGGAATGGAAGGGGGTGTTCGAGAAGCACGGACTGCGAATGAGCCTAGAGGAGACAGAAGTGATGTGGGTTGGACACCAGAGAGAGGAGTTGAACATCAGGTTGGATGATAAGGAGATCAAGCAAGTGGATGGCTTTGTGTACCTTGGAGGAATGGTTACGGAGGATGGACATTCAGCGGCAGAAGTGCGACTTCAGACACAAGCGGGAGCGAATACTTGGATAAAGGTAGGGAGAGTCATGTTGGACAGAAAGATTTAAAAAAAGTTGAAAGGGAAAGTCCTGAGAACATGTGTTACACCAGGATGCCTGTATGGTCTGGAGACAGTGACGTTGAAATAACAACAACAGAAGCTGCAAGTGTGTGAGCATAAATGGGTTCGTCGAATAACAGGAACAAAGAGGGCGGACAGAAGAAGGCTTAATGACCTGAGGAAAGAGGTTGGAATGCAATGCAGCCTATCAGAAAGATTTGTGAGAAGCAAATGAGATGAGATGGGCAGGTTTCTTGGTAAGAATGGATGCAAGCAAACTAGCAAAGAGAGCAGAGGTGGAAAATCATCGAGAACGCAGGAAAATGGAAATACCACAGCTTAGATGGGAGGACTGCGTGAGGAGGGACATGAGAAGATTGGGGGAGGATGAAAGATGGAGAGAGGGAGCGCCAACAGAAAACTATTGAAAGAAAGAACAGAAAGAATGGCTCGACAATAATTTACCTGAACCTCACACCTGTACAGCAGGGAACAAGGAGCAAGAGCACAAACACTATATAGCACTATTTAACATAATTTAACACCATTTAACATCACTTAGCAATATTTAGCTGTACTTAACAGTATTTAGCCGTATCTAACATAGCGTAGCATTATTTAAAAGTACTTAGCACAATTTACCAATATTTTACAATACTTAACATTACTTAACAATATTTAACAAGCTTCTGCCAGCATGTGAACTACGTAATGTCACTGGTCAAATGTGTGTGTGTGTGTGTGTGTGTGTGTGTGTGTGTGTGTGTGTGTGTGTGTGTGTGTGTGTGTGTGTGTGTGTGTGTGTGTGCGTGTGTGCGTGCGTGTGTGCGTGTGTGTGTGCCTGTGTGTGTGTGTGTGTGTGTGTGTGTGTGTGTGTGTGTGTGTGCGCGCGCGTCTTAGATAATTGTTTTCAATATTCGCAAGCGTTTACCCTTTCTTCGAACAAACAAATTACCACTGTTGACTACGTCATGGGTGTTTTCTTTGATTGTCCGAAGTTACGAAATACAAGGACAAGGCTTTGTTAGACGTTGCTATAACGACCAGTATTAGGTCGCAATTACGAAATATATTAACTGGCAAAAACAAATACAAAGGCATAGGTGGATATTTCGGTGATAACGTTTTTGTATAAATATAATTATCGTGGAAGTTACATAAGAAATACCAAGTTATCCCATCCGGGGATGGACATTTTTGTTTTTGTAATAACTGGTCACTGTTTCTACAGGTTGCATCCCGTCGAGTCATCCAGGTTGGAGCTTGTCTCGTGCTGGTTGTCGGAATATTTGGGAAGGTCGGCGCATTCATTGGTACTATGCCAAGTCCCGTTATTGGCGGAGTACTATTAGTTGTGATGGGTACGTAAACGACAAGAATATTTGTGTATGTAACTGATCACTAGGACTGTGCGATATATTAAATGTTGCATGCAATACAAATGTTTGTCTATACATGTCTGTATGATGCTTCCAATGCTACAGTTCTCCGAGAAATGTCGATTAAGACAGAAATGTGACGAAGTAAAATGAATCAGCGTAAATCCAAGCATGGCATGGAATACACTGACACATCCACTTTTCTTCTAGTTGTTCTGCCAGTGGAAGTGCACTGACTACCGACGGTGTGAAAATGTAGCCGAATGCGAACCATCAGTTACCTTTTGGTATACATAGTCTTTCCATATGTAATACTATGGCACAATATCTTTGTGATACATGGGTTTTGGGCGCTTTGTTGCCCCAAGCTCATTTTCTAGGGATCTCGGAGCAGGTTTGATCGACAGAGGTGCAGCGTGCAAGGCGTGGACAATCCCGATGTAAATTATCCATCTAAGGCCAAAGCAGAAACTTCGGTGTTGAGCACTGATGCCAATCTTGCCATACTTCCGGTAGCACCTGTAGCCGAGCTGGTAAATTGTTACAAGAATGTGTTGTTTGCCTTATATCACTGAACACGTTGAACTTGTTTTGTGTATCAGTAATGTTAAATTAATGTTTCCTTGTAGAAGTGTCAGTAACATACAAAGAACTGTCGTGTTTATGTTTTAGGTATGATATGCATGATTGGCATATCTAACCTTCAAACGGTCGACCTAAATTCTATGCGCAACCTGTTCATTCTTGGCGTGTCTCTCTTTACTGGAATCGTCGTCCCTCCGTGGGTGTCCGACCACAAAGACACCATTCGCTTGGGTAAGTGACAAAGACGTGCTCTACTGTGAGTACAATGAACGATACAAATGTCACAGCTATGTTCCCTCTGCACCTATTTTACAGCGATTTGTGTAAGCTTTCGCCTGCGGACCGTCGCTTACATCCTACGTCACCATGTTCCCAATCACTGCATGAACATTTGTTTACAAATATGAAAAATCTATGGTCCAGTTCTCGAAATCGCACACCAATGACATGGCGTAAGATACTTGTATTGGGTACAGAGTGTACGTTCACAATATATATATATATATATATATATATATATATATATATATATATATATATATATATATATATATATATATATATATATATATATATATATATATATTATACAGTACACTACAATCTGGAACAGTTAAATAAACTATGACTCTCTTGAATACAATCTCCATAAACTTACGAAAATCAGTATTGTTATTATGAAATCGTAAACGGTCAAACCCTTATCTTTCTATAGACTGAACAACTCTTATTATAATGATATATTACCAACATTAATAATGCTAAATAGTGAATACCGGCAGACGTCCTACATATGGATATTACGAAATTATGATATATACGTATTTCATCACAGGTAACGATACTGTAAATCAGGCAAAACAGTGAATACCGCCAGTTGTCACACATATTGATATTGCTATATCATAATATATGATTGTTTGATCACAGGTAACTATGCCTTAAATCAGGCAGTGGTTATTCTACTCACAACGAGCATGGCAGTTGGCGGTGTGATCGCTTTCATCCTGGACAACACTTTCCCAGGTATGTCGGCTAGAAATACAGTGTCATGAGTTAATGTGAAATTGTGACCATTGCTCTATTTAAATTTCGTTTAGATATCACTTGTCCTAATTGAATGATTCTTCAACTGAGTGGAAGCAAATTCACGTAACATCCCAACATTCGCAAAATACCTGGTTTGAACTTTCACGTGCGTTACGTTGAATTCAGGACCGTTGCTGAATGAGGTCGACGGGTTCTGGCAGACAAACGTCAACGTTAGTTTAACACAGCAGACCGTTTGTCCATGATGCAATGCATAATACATGTATACAGTCACATTTCCCGAAAGAGGCAATTCTTCTGTAAGCGTAACAAAATACAGAGATACGTAGATATATATCAGATATATATATATATATATATATATATATATATATATATATATATATATATATATATATATATATATATATATATATATATATATATATATATATATATATATGTAGATATATATATATATATATCACTGGTCCTAGCTGAAAGCTACCTCACCTGAGTGGTAAAACATGTTAACAGAGGAATTCACAATAACATCGGAGAATTCGCAGAATACTTGGTTTGAACTTTCACATGCGTTACGTTGAATTTAGGACCATTGCTGAATGAGATCGACGGGTTCAGACAGACAAACGTCAACGCTAGTTTAACCTAGCAGACCGTTTGTCAACGATGAACCACATATTGTCCTTGTTTCCTATATATTTAAAGGACGTAACTGATAAATACAATGAACACAAACGTTATCGTTGGTGTAGACACGACACGATATCAATGCATGGTACGAGCTGTTCATATTGTGACCACAAGCATAGACGTGTTTTCGTCAAACATGTTTAGTGGATTATTGAACAATATAAACAGGCAATTCCAAATTATGGCTGTTTCGGTTATCTACCAAATAAACCGAGAGAGTATTCATAAATGCTAGAAATCAATTTCTGTCTGATTATCTATTTATATGTAACAAACGAAAATTATTCTACAAATAGTTTGGTTTAAAGATCATTAATGCCAACAATCCATGTTCCAATCCTGTCGCTTCCAATATTATTTCACATATTGATTATCTTTTTATAGGAACACGGGAAGAACGGGGCATGTGCGGTGACGGGAAGGTCGGTCATACGAAGGAAAATGGAACCAGCACAAACCAAGCAGTTTCCAGTGTCACCTGTTCTACCTACGACTTGCCTTTTGGCATGTCCGTTATTCGCAAGACCGCGTGTCTGCGATATCTTCCAATATCGCCCACGTACAGAAGTAAACGAGACAACAGCGTCCCTAGTCCAGCGAATGACCTGTCTTTTGATGTGGCAGAAAAGATGCAGCTGCAGCCGCACCAGGAAACTTGAACGAACTAAATATAATCGGATTAGGGCTAGCTTTTTTTGCTCCGAATCTTTTTCTTTCAGCAATGCACATTGCTTTGCGATGGACACTGTTATTGTGTGGTCACACAACTAGGTATATTGTTTACTTTGTGTTTGGCGCCAGTATTGCGTGTCAGTACTAGTACTTACACTACTATTACTAATGCTACTATTAATACTTATGCTAATACTACTACCACCACCACCACCATCAACAGCACCACCACCATCAGAACCTCCACCAGCACCACAAACAGCACCACCACCACGATCACGAGGACGACGACGACGACGACGACGAAGACCACCACCACCACCACCACCACCACCACCACAACCACCACCACCACCACCACCACAACCACCACAACCACACTCGTTCGAAAGCACGCACACAAATATGCCACACGCACACATACTGACACTCAAACAGGCGCGAACACACATATGCGCGTGCGCACAGTGGGATATATATGCTCAAGTTGGCGGAACTAGGTATTCGAGGGAAACCAGATATTAATATGGAGCACAATAAATCACGCTTTGAATAACAAAGATGGATGTTGCTTGTGAAGTATCAATTTGATAGATTATTATTGAACATTCATGTTCATAACAAAACTAGTTTACTCACTTTCCCTTCTTTCACTTCTTGCATATATACATACATATGTACATACATACGTACATACATGCATACATACATACATACATACATACATACATACATACATACATACACACGTACATACATACATACATACATACACATACACATACATACATGCATACATGCATAAAAAACATACATACATACATACATACATACATACATACATACGTATATACATATATAAATATATATACATACATACATGCATACATGCATACATACATACATACATACATGCATACATACATACATACATACATACAAACGTATATACATACAAACATTCATGCATACATATAAACATATGTATATACATACATACATACAAACATACAGGCATACATATATACATACATATATACATGCATACATACATACACACACAATTACATGCATACATACATACATACATACATACATACATACATACATACGTAAACAAATAAATACATACATACATACATATATACATACATACATACATGCGTATATACCTACCTACCTACATACATACATACATACATAATACATACAAACATACACACATGCCTACATACATACATACATACTTACATATATACATACATATATACATATATACATACATATATACATGTATACACACATACATACATACATATATACATACATATATACATACATATATACATGTATACACACATATATACATACATACATACATACATACATGCATACATACATACATGCATGCATGCCTACACACATACATACATACATACATACATACGTACGTATGTACATTCATACATAAGTACATACATACATACATACATACATAATTTACATACGTAAGTACGTACATACTTACATACAAAGATACATACATACATACGTACATACAAACATACATGCATACCTATATGCATACATATATACATACATATATGCATACATACATACATACATACATACGTACATACATATATACATACATACGTACGTACATATATACATACATACATTCATACATGCATGCAAACATACAATGCATACATACATACATACATACATACATACATACATAAATACATACATACATACATACATACATACATATACCTACATACATACATACATATATACATTCGTACATACAAACTTACACACATGCCGACATAAATACATACATACATACATACATACATACATATATAAATATATACATACATACACACATACATACATACATTCATACATATATACATACATACAAAAAGCTATGATTACTTGCATTACTTGGTCAAATATTGGCAGGTCAATGCCAGTGGTAATGACAACTTCACGCTCCAAAAATCATGTACAATACGAAGCGCTCGGTGGACTTTTGACGTATCGTAGAAAACCGCATAACGTTGCTAATAGTTGCGTGCACTATTGCTCTGAGTTACGTAATTTCTACGTCAGACGTCCGCATCAGTTCATTCTTAATGTCCAATCCCCAGGGGAACCGGAGAAATGTTGCTTCTGTTTAATGTGCGAACCACCGCCGTGGACCCCTGGTACGCCTACGAAATGTTATTCCCGTATACCCGAAACTGTCGGAAATTATTTCATAACTTAACGACACGAAAACACATTATTTAACTTAATCATTTATGACAGACAGTTGACCCTATTCAAAAACATAAGTGAAAATCGTATATTATCGCATTTCAAATTGTGTAGTGCGTTGTAAATGACCTAATAATGGAACAGAATAGAAAGGTTATAGAACATTAGCATAACGGATTTATCACGACTGATAACTCTGGTGGCAGTTTAGCAGTTCCCACACTCCTACACCCACTTGCTTCTTTTTATGTTCCTTCGCCTCACATACATTTTGACATCAATGTAAAATCAAAAAGTAAAAATAAGAAAACGTACAAGAGAAACTTCTACAAAGGTAACTACAAATATATGAGAAAATACTTAGCAAAGCTAGATTGGAATAACATCCTGGTGAATAAGACCGCAATTGAATGTTGGAATATTCTAAAATATGAAATTGAGAGTATCATCGATAAATTTGTTCCCTTCCGAAAACAAGGAAAACGGTATAGAAAGAAACACTTGTCAAAAGAGGCAATTAGAAAAATAATGCTAAAACAAACTATGTGGAGGGTTTATAGGCGTACCAGAAAGTAAGAAGACTATGCAAAATACAAAGAGGCACTTAATGCAGCTACAACTGAAATCAGACAATCTAAAAGAAGCTATGAGCAAAAACTGGCATGTAACATAAAAAATGACAGCAAGAGTTTTTATGCATATGTCAGGAGAAAACAAAACGTACAAGACAAGGTTGGACCTCTAGAAGACAGTGCTGGAAATATAATATCACAGGGGTTTTTAATGGCGGAAGACCTAAATGGTTACTTCAGTTCAGTGTTTACCAAAGAAGATATTAGTTCATTACCAGTTGCTGATGCTAAATTTCAGAGGGCTAAATCTGACTATTTAGGTCCGTTAGTTGTAACTCCAGAATTGGTAGCTAAGAAAATAAAGGCAATGAAGGATAACAAATCACCGGGAGTGGATGGGATTCCTCCAAAATTACTAATGGAAACAGTAGAAGAAATCAGTATACCACTTGCAAGAGTATTCAACTTGTCATTAAAAGAGGGATTTTTTTCCGTTTGAATGGAAAGAAGCAAACATCATACCATTATTTAAAAAAGGTTCTAGAAATAAGTCAGATAATTACAGACCAGTGAGTTTAACGTCAGAGATTTGTACATTATTAGAAAGGTTAATTAAAGACCATATGGTGGACTTCCTCGATAAGCATAAATTATTAAATTCATCTCAACATGGATTCCTTAAAGCGAGGTCATGCTTAACAAATATGTTATGTTTTTTGGAAGAAATCACTAAGTGGATAGACGTGGGATCGCCAGTAGATATTATCTACTTAGATTTTCAGAAAGCTTTTGACAAAGTGCCACATCAAAGATTACTACTTAAATTAAAAGCCCATGGTATCGGGGATAGCATAATTGACTGGATAGAACAATGGCTGACTTACAGAAGACAACGAGTTGTAGTAGATGGAGAAGTTTCAAATTGGAAATCAGTTTTGAGTGGGGTACCTCAAGGATCAGTATTAGGACCTATATTATTAGAATACTGTATACAAGCATGGATACCATATCGTAAGAATGATATAGATACGCTTGAACGCATACAAAGGAGAGCAACTAGAATGATTCCAGAACTTAGAGACCTTAGATATGAAGAACGCCTGAAAGAATGTGATTTAACAACTCTAGAGACAAGGAGGTTAAGAGGAGATCAGATTGAAGTTTTTAAGATATTGAATGGGTATGAAAATATTGATAGAAATATGTTTTTCTCACTCAAGAAGGATAGCAGAACTAGAGGACATGAGGTAAAATTAGTAAAGGATCAATGTAGAGTGGACATCAGGAAGCACTCGTTCTCACAGAGGACAATAAATTAATGGAACAAATTTTCTACAGATTGTGTAACTGCTAGCAGCGTGAATATGTTTAAAAACAAGGTTGACATATATCTCAGGAGGGCGGGTTATAAGTAGGTGAACATTGTTGGACTCTCGATAAGCCAATGGCTTCCTTGTCCACTTGCCATCTGGGCCTTTGGCTTGGATGGCAAATCTTGTTAAATCTTGTCTTGTTAAATCTTTACTATAATGTTTTTCTTCCTGTCGGATAAATATGGAATCGATAGCCTAACTGAGTGTGAGCCACTCTCCAGATGAGGTCATACCATAATTGAACTTCCTGTTGATTGTCTTACACGAATGTATGACGTATTGAATCGTGATATGTGAAATTAAGAAATTCATATGATGTGACATGGGTGCAACTGGGCAGGCATATTCACAGAGTTGATTGTAGAAGTTACTGCTTGTGAAATAGTTCGTTTTTAGACTTTAGCAGGCAGAAGGATTTATTAGGATTTGTTCTGCTATCGGTCACGTGGGCACGTGAATACATGGATACTTACGTAAGCTCTGACGGGTGTCGCACGTGGGGTCGTTTAACAACCGTTGGATGTAATTGATTTTGCCCAAACGTGATTAGGGTCTCAATGAGGTGACGGCAGTTAATGAGAACAGTTTTCAGTATTGTTGATGGTCCACTTTCCTTACTATCAGAACAAAACTTTAGCATGACCACCAATGCAATATTGCAATGTGGTCTGAGCTCAGATGGCGCGACCGTGATTAGATCCAGAAGTATATTAATTTGATCCGATCTGCACACGCATTCAATAATAGTATATAAGTGTATAAATATACGTTATAAAATATTACCGTATACAGAGAGGATCATGGAGACGCCTTCAAAGACTTATTAAAAGTCGCTACCGTAGGAGCCACCCATCTATTCATTGTTATACCACCGTCTATTCATTGTGACACCACCGTCTATTCATATTTATGCTAACTTTGGGGCCTGGCACACACACACACACACACACACACACACACACACACACACACACACACACACACACACACACACACACACACACACACACACACACACACACACACACACATTTAGGTAGAGGTCATCCAACGTGACCCCGGCAAAGTCTTCCATGGCTACATCGTCTTGGTCGTATGCCTCGTAAAGCATCTTCACCGCTGGTTCCAACCGATATCCATCGCATCCTCGATGTAGGGCCAGATACCGGAAAAGACATATGTTATCACTGTACTTCTTGGAATTGTTGGGTTTCTTTTCCAGACCGATGACGGCTTTGTTCTTCTTGACGTAGACTGGAAAGGTCACGCCTACACATCCTATAGGATGATCAACGGTGCGGTTGACGAAGAAGGAGACACGAGTTCCCACACCCACGCCGAATCCGGTCGTTGATTGATGGACCATTGCAAGACGTCGGTTTCTCGGATGCGTTCGAGGAATATATCAACGTCCTGTTAGTGATGAGACTGGATTCATCCAAGTATGTTTCGCAGCAATTGCAAGAGGAATGATAGTATTTGTATCGCCCCGTATTCTTGTTCCTCAGAACGTACACATAACTGAGATTAATCTTGAAAGAGTGGGTCTGTTCCTGGAACATTTTCTTCCAACGAGCCTCTAGAATAGTCGTATCTAGTGTAGTTAATCTGTAATCGTAAATGAACTGGAGGGGACCTGTCGACATACGTGTCCTTATGGTTCACCAGTGCTCTCGAATGACATCTAGCAGGTCTGTCGAAGAGAGTCGTAGAATGGAAGTCGAGGAGGTGGTTCGATGGGGTCTTCTTCGGTAACAAACGGATAGGGCCTGATATTTTCCCATTCCAATATATTCGGTAATGGTGGCTCGATAACGTTGGTACACGTGGTTCATGCGTGTCTGGTCAGTTTACGATGTTTGTTGAAATTCAGTCGATATTATTGCGCGTGAAGGTGGTTCTTTCTTTACTAATACGACTACTGCTACTACTACTACTACTACTACTACGATTATTACGACTACGACTACTACATACAGTCCTTACGTGACGCTGTAGAGAGTCCCATCTCCCGAACGTTACGCCGCATCTCTTGCAAATGTATTTCCCTTTATTATTTGCGTGATCGCTAGATGGCGCTCCTGGTGCCGCCAACGAGGACGTGTGATCGAGAGATGTTGTTGCGTGACTGTCGTCGTAGCTATGCATACGTGTCCAGAACGGCACCACAGTGGCGGCATAGATGTATTTTCATGATGGCAGTGGCACCTACAATTGAAAGAACAGGAGCCCTCAGTACACCTACATATCGTTCAGTGCATGCGTGGTTGCATGTTTGTATATACGTTGGGTGGTTTTAGAAAAACGCATAACGTTGCTAAAAGTTGCGTGCACTATTGCTCAGAGTTACGTAATATCTACGAGAGATGTCCGCATAAGTTCATTCAACCCACAAACCTGTTACGTGTAGTCAACGTATATAAGTCGATCCTTTCATAGCAGTGAAGTATCCTATATATTTCATACGCAACACAACATACGAATATATTATATTTAATAAAATGTGACGAAAGGAATGGCACTTGTTGTTATTTTAGCATTCTTAGATATTCTTGTGACACCCCTCTACAGACACAGTCGAAAGAGAACCGTAGTCAATGATACTGGAAATATGGAAATAGTGGCGCCGCAAACTTATAAAACGAAAGTCACTTAGATTTCTAGGGAAAGAGTACTCGAATATATTGGCGCCCCTAGTTGATAGGAGTAACCTTTACCATCTGAACACGCGCTATCATCCACCACCCCCACCACCAGCAACAGTAACACCACCCCACGTATGTACAAACTCATAAAAAAAGGTTGAACGTTTACGCATATTCAAATCATATATCATCACATTCACTTACCAAGGAGCCAAATCGCATGTGGATGATATTACATCTGAGAAATTATCGTCTTCAGGTCATAACCTTGCTCTCAACGATTGGGAATGTTGACTCATTTATCAGCCATAATACAGACAGAGGCACAATGCATCTCATTATCACCAGAAACCACTGATATACAACAGGCTTACACTGGTGTTGTTTACTAAAAGAGCATATATTATTATTATAGGTGCAATGAAATGACGACGTTTATGACAATATTTTTCACATATTAATTTTCGTCTTACATAATAATATATGATGCCGCCGCGTACATATCGAGTTACAACTAATTAAGCTAAAAAATATGACGGGCGAACCCGACACTGTACATAACTATGACTCCTGCGTTTGCCCAAGTTTGGGCTGTTTGGAGTGTAACCACTTGAGATTGTTACAATTGGGTTTTTCATTGTGACACCACTGTCTATTCATTGTGATACCACCGTCTATTAAGTGTGATACCACCGTCTATTCATTGCGATACAACCGTCTATTCATTGTGACACCACCGTCTATTCATTGTGACACCACCGTCTATTCATTGTGACACCACCGTCTATTCATTGTGACACTACCGTCTGTTCATTGTGACACCACCGTCTGTTCATTGTGACACCACCGTCTATTCATTGTGACACCACCGTCTATTCATTGTGACACCACCGTCTATTCATTGTGACACCACCGTCTATTCATTGTGATACCACCGTCTATTCATTGTGATACCACCGTCTATTCATTGTGACACCACCGTCTATTCATTGTGACACCACCGTCTATTCATTGTGACACCACCGTCTATTCATTGTCATTCCACCGTCTATTCATTGTCATACCACCGGCTATTCATTGTTATGCTAATTTTGGGCCAGTCTGGCATACACACATATTTAGGTAGAGGTCATCCAATGTGACCCCGACAATGTCTTCCATGGCTACATCGTCTTTGTCGTATGCCTCGTATAGCGTCTTCACCGCTGGTTCCAACATATATCCATCGCATCCTCGGTGTAGGGCCAGACACCGGAAGAGACACATGTTATCATTGTACCTCTTGGAATTGTTGGGTTTCTTTTCCAGACCGATGACGGTTTTTTTCTTCTGGAAGTAGACTGGAAAGATCACGCCTACACATCCTATAGGATGATCAATGATGCGGTTGACGAAGAAGGAGACATTCGTCACGAATTCACACACCAACACCGAATCCGGTTGATTGATGGCCCATTGCAAGACGTCGGTTTCTCGGATGCGTTCGAGGAAAATATCAAAATCCTCGCTGTTGGTGATGAGACTGGGTTCATCCAAGTATCGTTCGCAGCAATTTCAAGAGGAATGATAGTATTTGTATCGCCCCGTGTTCTTATTCCTCAGAACGAACCCATAACTGAGGTTAATGTTGAAAGATTGGGTATGTTCCTGGAAAATTTTTTTTCAACGAGCCTCTAGAATAGTCTTATCTAGTGTAGTTAATCAGTACTCGTGCCTGCACTAGAGGGTGGTTCACCAATGCTCTCGAATGACATCTAGCAGATCCGTCGAAGAGAGTCGGAGAATGGAAGTCTAACAGGTGGTTCGATGGGGTTTTCTTCGGTAACAAGCGGTTAGGCGTGATATATTTTCCCATTAAATATATTCGGTAATGGTGGCTCGATAACGTTGGTACACGTGGTTCATGCGTGTCTGGTCAGTTTATGAAGTTTGTTGAAATTCAGTCCATATTATTGCGCGCGAAGGTGGTTCTTTCTTTACTAATACGACTACTACTAGTAGTACTACTACGATTATTACTACATACAGTCCTTACGTGACGCTGTAGAGATTCCCATCTCCCGAACGTTACCCCGCATCTCTCGTGCATGTATTTCGCTTTATTATTTGCGTGATCGCTAGATGGCGCTACTGGTGCCGCCAACGAGGACGTGTGGTGATCAATAGATGTTGTTGCGTGACTGTCGTCGTAGCTCTGCATACGTGTCCAGAACGGCACCACAGTGGCGGCATAGATGTATTTTCATGATGGTAGTGGCACCTGCAACTGAAAGAACACGAGCCCTCAGTTCACCTACATATCGTTCAGTGCATGCTTGCATGCATGCGTGTACTGCTTGTGGCGGTGGGAGTGGTGGATAATAACGCGTGTTCAGATGGTAAAGGTTACTCATATCCACTAGGGGCGCCACTATATTCGAGTACTCGTTCCCTAGAAATCTAAGTGACTTTCGTTTTATCCGTTTGTGGCGCCACTATTTCCAGTATAATTGACTACGGTTCTCTTTCGACTGTGTCTGTAGAGGGGTGTCACAGGAATATCTAAGAATGCTAAAATAACAACACGTGCCATTCCTTTCGTCACATTTTATTAAATATAATATATTCATATGTTGTGTTGCGTATGAAATATATAGGATAATTCACTGTTATGAAAGGATCGACTTATACACGATGACTGCACATGACAGGTTTGTGGGTTGAATGAACTTATGCGGACGTCTGACGTATATATTACGTAACTCAGAACAATAGTGCACGCAACTTTTTCTAAGAAACGTCAA
Source organism: Lamellibrachia satsuma (assembly GCA_033239005.1). Classification (NCBI taxonomy): domain Eukaryota; kingdom Metazoa; phylum Annelida; class Polychaeta; order Sabellida; family Siboglinidae; genus Lamellibrachia; species Lamellibrachia satsuma. The sequence continues at coordinate 1,207,814 of BSQZ01000087.1, read as the reverse complement.
AAGTCCACCGAGCGCTTCGTATTGTATGTGATTTTTGGAGCGTGAAGTTGTCATTACCACTGGCATTGACCTGCCAATATGTTTGACCAGGTAGTGCAAGTAGTCTTAGCTTTTTGTAGAGGTTGCCTTTATATCCCGTGCAACACCGGCGGGATAACCCGTAAAACACAGATCACAGTGCCGGATTACAATGTGTGTGTGTGTGTGTGTGTGTGTGCGTGCGTGCGTGCGTGCGTGTGTGTGTGTGCGTGTGCGTGTGTGTGTGTGTTTGTGTGTGTGTGTGGAGGGGTACAAACTGTTAGGGGGGTAGCCAGAGCCACAATACTTCTCATTATCATCAGAAACCACTGAACTACAACAGGCTTACACTTGTGTTGTTTACTAAAAGAGCATATATTATTATTATAGGTGCAATGAAATGACGACGTTTATGACAATATTTTTCACATATTAATTTTCTTACATAATAATATACGATGCCGCCGCGAACGTATCGAGTTACAACTAATTAAGCTAAAAAATACAACGGGCGAACCCGACACTGTACATAACTATGACTCCTGCGTTTGCCCAAGTTTGGGCTGTTTGGAGTGTAACCACTTGAGATTGTTACAATTGGGTTTATTTCTTTCTAATATAAACTTTTGGACTGAAGTTCAAAGTTGCGGTAACCTTAGCTATCTGCGCCCTAGCGGGTTCTGGAATGTATGTTACGCGCTGTCGTAACATCCCGATACGTATCGCGCAGAAGAAAATGCCGATATTATACTGGTAACATGGCCACACTCCTAGTAAAATATAAGCGCACGCATTTCACAAAAACGCCCCCACGTGCGATACCCGTCAGAGCTTATACAAATATCCATTCATTCACGTGCCCACGTGTTCCATAGCAGACAAAAATCCTAATAAATCCATCTGTCTGGTAAACTCTAAAAAGGAACTATTTTACAAGCAATTGCTTCTACAATCAAATCTTTGAATATTCCTACCCAGTTGCACTCACGTCACATCATATGAATTTCTTTATTTCACTTAATTATCACGATTTAATACGTCATACATTCGGGTGAAACAATCAAGAGGAAGTTAAATTATGGTCTGACCTCATCTGGAGAGTTGCTCTCACTCAATTCGGCTACTGTTTCCTTTTTTATCTGATAGGAAGAAAAACATTATAGTAAATACCAGAAACATATGCCTTTTTGCAATGCATCGCCAATTGGTAGATCAGACACCGCTGGTGACAGGAGGCGAAGGAACATAGAAAGAAGCATGTGGGTGTAGGAGCGTGGGAACTGCCAAATTGCCACCAGAGTTATCAGTCATAATAAATCCATTATGCTAATGTTCTATAATATTTTTATTCTGTTCCATTGTTAGGTCATTTACCTGCGGTTGGTCATGTTTAGTAATTTCATTCAACACACTACACAATTTGAAATGCGATAACATACGATGTTCTCTTACGTTTTTGAATAGGGCAAATGTATTAGAAATATGTTGGTATGACCTTTCATGATTTATTCGAGATTATATAACTGATTAAGTTAAATAATGTGTTTACATGTCGTTAAGTTATGAAATAATCTCCGCCAGTTTCGGGTATACGGGATGGTCATGTTTAGTAATTTCATTCAACGCACTACACAATTTGATATTCTCTATTTTGACCATACAGCTGTTACTGCCTGTTGGCTCACCTGTTTTACTAATACCTGTTATATGTGGCATATTCCTATGGCGCAACGCGTTCTAGATTTGACCAGTCCATAATCTGACCCTCGACATAGATGGCAACGAGGTCATTGACACTGCCCCTTTTCGGCTGATATATAACAAAAGTTTTATAGTATTGTGGATAACATAACACAAGGTTCATGCATTCGCTGAGACTCACTGTAAAACCTTTAAACTTTTAAGTAAGGTGTTGCCAGACATTACAGTATCATACAATTATAGCAGTTTATGAAGAACCTCAGTAAACGTAGCTCGTTCGACTAAATGAATCATAGTATCGGCTGCTGGGATTTTAGCGATTTTCTTACACTCATAAGAATGTCAAGGTCTGGGAATTCTAGAATCCTATACTAAGCCCTTAACTTAATAGCACCACCTGGCATAACTATAGTATCCTTGTCGGTCCCAGACAATCACAGAAGCTTAGACATAACTCTCGCCACATGTGGCATATTCTTTGGTGCCAAACCATATGCACCTTGACTCCTGCTATGATGTGACACAGAGGGCTCCTGCTTCACAGGCCTTTCAGTTGGGTGACTCTATACCACAGGTCGTTCAACTATGAGATCCCCTATCACGTGTAACATAATGGGCCGCAATTTACCAAAGATGCTTTCCGAGAACAGCGGCGCACGTGGATTTGGCGGAACGTTTTATTGTATATTTCTTCGACAAGACTGCGAAAATCCGCTGCTCGCTGAATCACTGTGACGCGCCTCTACCGATGCCGCTAATGGAAAAAAATCACGAACATTGCACTATGTCAGCATTCACATCGACAACAGCAACCGCTATCACCCGACTTGTGAACAAATGCCCTCGCAAATCTTGCTCTGTCGACCCTTTGCCGACTGCACTGCTGAAGACAAACATTAACATCATCGCACCAATTCTAGCCAGCATTATTAATATATCGTTGGAATCAGCGAAATTGACCATCCGACATAAAACAAGCGCTAGGCATGCCACTGCTGGAGAAAACTGTCTAATAACGCGACAGCGGCGCCACGACTATCAGCACATCACGCCGACCCTCACTGCGCTTCCCTGGCTGCCGGTCCGATGACGAATCAACAATAAGATCCTTCTGTTGACCCACGATCTCGCGCCCGCGTTCATTGTTGACATTATCTCGCCGTACACACCAGGGCGCCGGCTTCGTTCCGCCGACAACAACCTATTTACTGTACCACGCCATTATGTGGAAAGGTATAGCCGACGTGGTTTCTCCGTGACGGCACCAAAAACCTGAATCCATGTCAGATAGTAGATAGGGTAGATAGGGTAGCAGTATGTAATTCTACAAGTGTATATACAAAGATATAAATAATAACTTCGTTAATTTGCTGCAACTGTTTTCGTCAAAGTGTCAACCGCTCGGTGGGAGCACGGCATTCATTGTATACAGTAGACTGGTGTTCAAGACCACCGTGTGGCGTCACTGATACCCCCAGGGAACGATCTGGGAACCAGATTACGTGGACTCCTCGTCCTCGGGCTGTACAGCACAATGACTGCCGTGCCGCCATTCACCGGACATCAGTCTGGCACGCTGAAGAAAACGTTATATCAAACATTAAAGCTATGCACCTAAAAGGGATAATACTCACACCTGCGTGCGTGCGTGCGTGCGTGCATGCGTGCGTGCGTATGTGCGGGCGTGTTGGTTCCAGCTGCGATGGATTAGACGGATGTGTCAAAACACCATATTTGTCAACTGATGGCAACTGATCTAATAATTACGTGCTTCATACAATAACATACACAAATAATAAAATGTGCCGCGTGGACGAATGAATGAATGATTGCTGTTCCTGCGACATAAATACTCTTTTTGTCAAATATGTCTTTGTGTTATGTGTTATATTTCAGTGAACCGTCAAAAAAAAACACCTACGCAATGCGGCATGACAAAACCCTTACGGTAATGATACGTCCTTGTTATGCAACAATAATAACCCGGGGTAATGGGGCATAAACCCTCACAAACACCTGTGCGTTCGATGTTGCGCATCTTAAGTCGTGGATTCGAAGTGGCTCAGTGCAGACATCGAATTTCACTGGTAATCACTCCTGTCCTGGATAAGTCACTCCTATCATGGATAAGTCATTCCTGTCCCGGATAAGTCTCTCCTGTCCTTTATAAATCACTCATGTGCTGGATAAGTCACTCCCGTCCTGGATAAAAGGTCGAATAAAAGGAACAACTCTTCCTCGTCACACGAGGCGATTTAGCAACGCGTAACATGTAAGCACCTCAAAGTGGTTGGAACGTGGGCCTCTTGTTCGAGAGGAACCGGGCTCGAACTTCTTGCTGCTGTTTCAAAGCTTGGGTAAATTCGTTTACCCCACTTTACCTCAGTTCACTCAACTGCACAAATGCTTATATTGGTGACGATAAATGGGTGAATAGTCTTCGGGCAGCAATTGCAGCGTCGCCGTTACCAATGCTTCCCATAGAAGTTGAGTTGGTGTTGGACCAGCCGTGGGGGGGGGGGCGGTGAATTGTAAAGCGCTTTGGGCGGTCCCAAGAACTGGTTGAAACTCTTTATAAGGGTGACTGAAAGAGGTAAACACCCATTCAAAACATATTAAAAGACTATATAATGTATAACTTAACACATGGAAACTACATCAATAATATTGTAGCATTACGAGCATTTCAAGCCCAACGTTGATGACATGTAGTTAGGTAATTCGTCATAAGTTGTGTCAGCGTGGAATCCTGTGAGAAAGTACTCAGCAGGTAAGAGTCGAACCGGAGCTCACATAAGATTACACTTGCACGAGTTGCCTACAGTCGTGGTGTGTGACATACGATTTGATGTTAGTGGCTTAAGAGTGTTGTGAAACTTTCTGAAAAATACCGTCTTCCACAGTGGCAAAGTAGTACTACCGATGGTAGATGTTAAAGTGTTAGATTTGGTGGAATAGAAGTCGAGCTCGTTGGAATTGTAGATGTTAAGGTCGACACAGCAGATCGTGAAGAAGTAGTTTCAGAGGTCGACACAGCGGATCGTGAAGAAGAAGTTGCAGAGGTCGACACAGCAGATCGTGAAGAAGTACTTGCAGAGGTCGACACAGCGGATCGTGAAGAAGAAGTTGCAGAGGTCGACACAGCGAATCATGTAGAAATAGTTGCAGAGGTCGACACAGTGGATCGTGAAGAAATAGTTGCAGAGGTCGACCCATCAGATCGTGAAGAATTAGTTGCAGAGGTCGACACAGCGGATCGTGAAGAAGAAGTTGCAGAGGTCGACACAGCAGATCGTGAAGAAGTACTTGCAGAGGTCGACACAGCGGATCGTGAAGAAGAAGTTGCAGAGGTCGACACAGCGAATCATGTAGAAATAGTTGCAGAGGTCGACACAGTGGATCGTGAAGAAATAGTTGCAGAGGTCGACACAGCTGATCGTGAAGAAGTAGTTGTAGAGGTCGACATAGCGGATCGTGAAGAAGTAGTTGTAGAGGTCGACACAGCAGATCATGAAGAAATAGTTGCAGAGGTCGACACAGCGAACCATGAAGAAGTAGTTGCAGTTGTCGAAACAGCGATGCGACAACATCACACAACCACGATGTTTTTACAACAGTCTAGCCAGACAGGCGCTTTTACATTCATTGTAGACACCCGAATGACGAGATGCGCGGTGCCCCCATTGCTGCGACCCACACTGCATATTTGGAACCACCCACAAAAGACGCCAACCACATTGTTCGATTTAAGTTTCGTTCTGAGATGCGTATTATTTACATAACACAATTAATTTTACAACGAACCATATATATATATATATATATATATATATATATATATATATATATATATATATATATATATATATATATATATATATATATATATATATAATGACAGATGAAAAGCTTTGGACAACCTTTGAAGAAGATATACAATTGCCTAACCAGTATAAGTCATACATGTTTCTTAGAAAAAAAACATAGCTGACCCACCACCTCTCGTGATGTATTATTCAAATTACCAAAGTCTGCCGCATACAATTATCATGTCAATACAATACAATCCAACGATGCAATACAATACTCGTTTATTTGGGCCCATCTATAAAAAACTAGTTATACAATGTGGTAGATATAACATATATGTAGTAAAGAGTCTGTATCGCATTTGAAAATTATTGTATCCATGGGTATTTTAAGTTGTAATCCCGGAGTCGTAAATTGCGTTGTCATTATTACGGGCCAGCGAGACACTTATTAACGTAAATAGTGACCACTAGGGGGTGGGACCAAGCGAAGTCTATATGGATGATGTATGTTTACATATATGCAATAATGATGATTCGATAGGAGACTTTTCATTTGTTAATCACCACGGTTGCTTCTGTTCTAATTATTTGATTTTGTCGACGATTTATTGTTTCGTGTTCATGGTGCTATGAATGCAGTTCAATCAATTTTACGTCGCACTTATCCCAACGCTGAATACGAAGAACGCGAAGACACTACTGTGTGTTTTACAAATCATGTTAAGTTGTCCAACGTCTAACGTACTGCGTTAAACACGATATATTTTGCGGCAGCAAAAAAACTAACCAGTCCGTTACGTCGCACATTGATTTATCAGTGACACGTTGGAAAAAACAACCAGAGCAGAAAATTCGAGAGTATTTGTGAAATGCTTGAAAAATAACTAGGAACCATAGGTAGAGAATTCGTTAGTATTGTTGGTGTGGTATGTCTAGGGCCACAGGCAGAAACTCAACGCATTACACAACAACGTGCTATGTGGCAGATGGACTGACGCATATAGAAATTGAATGCATTACACAAATGTGCTATTGTTTGTGTGAGTAGCATTTATAAACTAACAAGTCAAGTCAAATCTCAACTCTATGAAATCCAACTCCAAGTCAAGTCGTGAGTCATCAATCCGAAATCAAAGTCACGTTAATGGGTTTTTATACATTAATGTTTAGCAGTAGTTTAGTCGGACCCTGCCCCGCCACAACGTTAGCCAATTATACTAGTAATTATTGTAGTCGATGCGGCGACTTTAGTGCAACTCGAGTCAGTCCCTACAACTCGAGTCAACACGTCTAATGAAAAGGTGTGTGTTTGTGTGCAGACCTGTGTGTACGCGTATGGGCATTGAATGCTCGTCTGACACGGCCAGTTAATAAAAGAGTAGCTGCACCCATGGGCGCAGGGGGAGGCGGTAACGGGGCGCATGCCCCTGGATCTGGATGTTTGTTAAATTGTAGCTATTTTATGGCAAGTAGATTGTTTACTTTTTATGTTAAGTATATCATCTAGTATGTTTGTTAATTAATTATATACAATTATATCATAATTGTTCATTGAAAGTAGACATTTTGGTAAGTGTAAATATTTGTGGTCGAAATCAGACAGAAAAACATTTTTTTGCGTCCCCCCATGGAAAAAAGCCTGCGGATGTCCCTGGCTGCACAACTAGATTGTAAGATAACTTGCGATCCGGTAACTTACACATGTCTGTTATTCACAGTCGTTTGCACGGTAAAGATGCAGGTGTAGATAGCAGAACTGTCGCAATGTCAATGGATTGCTTCTCTGCCGCTAAACAACATTCAAGGTTCATGCACTAAACACGATTACTGATGTTGCCCTGTGCTTTAGAAGGAAAAGGCCACACAATAATTTAGCAATATTAAATTGCGCTGAAATGGGGCGAAGTGACAAAGTGGTTGGAACGTGGGCCTCTTGTTCGAGAGGAACCGGGCTCGAATCTTCTTGCTGCTGTTTCAAAGCTTGGGTAATTTCGTTTACCCCACTTTACCTCAGTTCACTCAACTGCATAAATGCTTATCTTGGTGACGATAAATGGGTGAATAGTCTTCGGGCAGCAATTGCAGCGTGGCCGTTGCCAATGCTTCCCATAGAAGTTGAGTTGGTGTTCGACCAGCCGTGGGGGGGGGGGGCGGTGAATTGTAAAGCGCTTTGGGCGGTCCAAAGAACTGGTTGAAACTCTTTATAAGGGTGACTGAAAGAGGTAAACACCCATTCAAAACATATTAAGAGACCATATAATGTATAATTTAACACAAGGAAACTACATCAATAATGTTGTAGCATTACGAGCATTTCAAGCCCAACGTTGATGACATGTAGTTAGGTAATTCGTCATAAGTTGTGTCAGCGTGGAATCCTCTGAGAAAGTGCTCAGCATGTATGAGTCGAACCGGAGCTCACATAAGATTACACTTGCACGAGTTGCCTACAGTCGTGGTGTGTGACGTACGATTAGATGTTAGTGGCTTAAGAGTGTTGTGAAACTTTCTGAAAAATACCGTCTTCCACAGTGGCAAAGTAGTACTACCGATGGTAGTTAAAGTGGTAGATTTGGCGGAATAGAAGTCGGGCTCGTTGGAATTGTAGATGTTAAGGTCGACACAGAAGATCGTGAAGAAGTAGTTGCAGAGATCGACACAGCGGATCGTGAAGAAGTACTTGCAGAGGTCGACACAGCGGATCGTGAAGAAGAAGTTGCAGAGGTCGACACAGCGAATCATGTAGAAATAGCTGCAGAGGTCGACACAGTGGATCGTGAAGAAATAGTTGCAGAGGTCGACACAGCGGATCGTGAAGAAGTAGTTGCAGAGGTCGACACAGTGGATCGTGAAGAAGTAGTTGCTGAGGTCGACATAGCAGATCGTGAAGAAGTGTTAGACGGAACACATGTCTTGGGAGCAGAAGAAGTAGGCACGGCATATCTCAGAGACATCTCGCGTAAAGCAGGTGTTGGTGAAAATGCAGAAACTGAAGTCTTTGCAGCTGGCGTCACGTTCAATGGAGAAAGTACAGGTAGCTGCGATGACACGATAATATAAATGTACGTAGAAAGTTCGGACACTTAATCGACAAATGTTTATTGAGATAATTCAGTGTGGCATAATTAGCTTTGGCTCGTGGTGATTTCATGTGGCACTGTATATTAATATCAATGCTCGGCAATTTGCCGTGATAACGGGCCACATAGATCGGTGCTGCGTCGACGTCAACTTCATCCAAGTCTTTCGAAATTTCGTCAACTTTGTCGGCCTCTTAACCGTTGATGCGACGATGGTTCAAAGTGATAGAAATGTGAACATATAAATGTTCGTTGATGGCGACAACATCGCATGTTGTTTTTGTATGTATAAAGCCAAACATGAACGATTGACCTAACACGCTCAATGCGTGACGACAGTGCTTTGTTGTTACTTTTCGGCAGCTTGCAGCTGTCGTCGTCTGACTGACTACGGCAAGATGGCGGCCCGGTAGTCAACACAGGTTATGTAAAGACGACCTGTTGACGAGCCATTCAAACCGCTTAATGCTTGACGAAACTGCTTTATGAATCCCTGACCAAGCGTGACCATTCCGCAAGCTCGCGTGAAGACTTTTTATGTTCCCTTGGCTGGTAGCCTGCGGCACACTGGTGTACCGTGAAACAGCGATACTTTGAAATGTTCTCCTTCAAAGATATGCAGTTTGCAAGTGTTCATTCCCATACTATGTTATGGATTTTTGTTTGTCTGGTTAACCACGGCTTGCACTACAATGTACTACTATCTGTGTTAAATGAGTCATGCGCCATTTCCATGTTGTTTAAAGTAGCCCATTGAAAGAGGCTAATTTGAACGCATTATTTAGAGGGGATGGCATTTCACACTTACTTTGTGAAATAAATAAATTAAGGCGAATAAACAAAGAATACTTTGTTATACACTGAAAACCTCGAAACATAGATATGTTCATTAATATGCTTTTTTATGGGGTCAGTGGGAGTAGCATTTGGAACTCGAAATATATTCAGATACATACCTGATTATGAGATATCACACTTTTTGGAACCAAGTGCTAAGACCTGAAGTTTTTCCACGCGTTCGACTTGACATGTTTTCTTAAAACAGCAAGCCATGCGGGTAGGACACCTATAGTGCCTATCCGGAAGCTACGACTCATCATGTGAGACACACCGGCGTGTCAATATGTGAATATATATATGAAAGGAGCGACGTGTCATCGTCACATAAGCCGACTTTTCTATGGACCCTATGAGACAATACTGAGCAAGGCCCGTCTGATGATTGTTGACAATTAAACTGGTACGCCCGCCATTAGTATATATTATATTATTAAGTTCATTTTCTAAATTCGGTTTATGATAATGAAGCCTATCTGTGCTACAACACAGCTTATAATGACGTCAGCACACACGTGGGGGTGTTACTTGTGTTTCAATGCAATTGTACAATTACATAAATGTGTTTGTCTTTAAGCGTTTAATTTCATGATTTAAATCATCACATGAAATTGTGAGTTCATATGTTTGTTGCCTGTATTTGGTGCTATTGCATAACACATGTCTGGAATTACAAACCACTCAATAAGTGGTGTGCGGACATGACTCACGTTGCGAACATGACTCACGTTGCGGAAATGTGTCACGGTGCGGACATGTGTCACGGTGCGGACATGTCTCACTTTGCAGAAATGTGTCACGGTGCGGACATGTGTCACTGTGCGGAAATGTTTCACGGTGCGGACATGTGTCACGGTGCGGAAATGTCTCACAGTGCGGACATATGTCACGGAGCGGACATGTGCCACAGTGCGGAATTGTCTCACGGTGCGGACAAGTGTCACGGAGCGGACATGTCTCACGTTGCAGACATGTCTCACGGTGCGGACATGTTTCACGGTGCGGACATGTCTCAAGGTGCGGACATTTGTCACGGTGCGGACAAACACCACCTTCCCCATCTTCTTCCACAAAGGTAAGCACAACACAGCTGGGGTTTAATAAAAGCTTCGTTCGTTGATGCAAATCGGAGCAGAAGTGTCAGATGCCGAATAGTAGATAAAGTACATGAGTATTTCTGACGGTTTACGCTATATATATATATATATATATATATATATATATATATATATATATATATATATATATATATATATATATATATATATATATATATATATATATATATATATCCACATATTATGACATAAATTATTTAGAATGACGTACGCTAGAAGATCGATGTGTTTGGGTTACTGGCTGGCGTTGTACCGTAGGATCGATTCATTTGAAGTGACTACGGGAATTTCAGTGAGTGGTAGTCACAGAAAGGCAAGGCAAGTCAAGTCAAGTATCAAGTAAATGACTTCAAAGTCCAAATCAAATCTTAAGTCATCCATGCAAATTCAAATTCACGTCCCAAGTCACCAATGTTCGGCAATCGCCATGATTTTTGTGGTTTGTCTGAGGTTATTTTAGTTGTAAAATTAGTCAGATGCTGCCCCAGTACAACATTAGCTAATCGAAATAAATACTTAGTAATTATTATGCTCAAATCTCATGTCAATGATCTCCATGTACAAGTCAAGTATCGAGTCAGCTCTCTGAATTCAAAATCAATTCGCAATTCATGAAAATAATCGACTCGAGTCATATCACATGAATATATCCAACGCTGAAATGAATGCGTGGAAAAGAGGCAGGCTACAGGTTATTAGACATTGCTGCGATTTATTCGCCGGATGTGTAAAACCGTCATATTGGTTTACTCATGATGCCTCATATATGTAATTATTACTTGCTTCATACAATCACATATAAGAATAGTAAAATGTGCCGCTTGGAAGAATGAATAAATGATTACTGTTCATACGACAGAAACAGTATGTGGACATATTATATTCGCAATTGGCAGCTTAATGCGATTTAACTGACATGCCGTGGCCACCAAGACGCTACCCACCACGTTGCCAGGTTATCATATCTCAAACTGCATCAATGTATAATTAAACCAGTTTAACTCGTTACGCGGCGGCCAAACAACCAACCATGAATACGTAATGTTACACGTTGTGTTAGAGTTTCTGAACTGATGCGACCACCGTTACTAAGGCCGGTAACGTCATTGTAATGTTGTGTTCCAATGCACTTTACTTATCAACATTTAGTCACCAAATCGGGCTATCAACACGTACCTACGACTTGACCCCGGGTCGTGAACTCTATTTACATGTCGTGAGCTCGGAGTCAGGGTAAACACGAGTGCACTGGAAAGCAGCGTGAATCAATACATTCAGGCAGACACACACGGGGTTACGGACGTCAGGGTGGCCGACTCCACAGCAACAGGGAAATGGCCGACAGCGCGCAGGTACGTTTCTGATGGGTTCTAAATTATTATATCACAGCTTTTTGGGATACATAGAGGAACGAAATCACACTGCTGCTGCAACGACGTTTTCGTTTATAGAGAAGGTCATACCATAAATTAAGGAAATGTTTCTTGGAGTGAAACACAAACACTGCGTTCATTCTGAGGTGTTGTGCTCATATCTACACAACAGCCGCCCTACTTGTTTAGAATCCTGTCACGTTGAAATATCAGCAGGCTCACAATTTTTTTCCTGAAACTAATTTGCATAATGTTTCAACGTAAACATCTACTGTGGCCTGGGCACAGAAATGATTGAGGTATCTTCCTTGTAATCAACGGCGACAGACTATTGTGACGTTTTGGCTGCGCCTCAAACCAGCGCATGTTACGTTTACATCAGCACATTATGCCTACTCAGAGCGTGTACTTTTTGGAGGTATGATGCCATAACTGATTAGCTATTGATCTATTGATCAAAGATGATTAATGCGAATAGGAGGCCAAGCGTAAGCACGATAGCACAATGGATTGCGAAATGGTCTTCATAACTTCACACACACACACACACACACACACACACACACACACACACACACACACACACACACACACACACACACACACACACACACACACACACACACACACACACACACACACACACACACACACACACACACACACACACACACACGCGCGCGCGCGCGTACACACACACACACACAAACAACACAAACACACACACACACACACACACACACACACACACAAAAGAGAGACAGTGAGATAAAGGGAAGGAGAGAGAGAGAGAGAGAGAGAGAGAGAGTGAGAGAGATAGTCAAAAGAGAGAGACAGTGAGAGTGATAGAAAGTGATATATATATATATATATATATATATATATATATATATATATATATAGAGAGAGAGAGAGAGAGAGAGAGAGATAGAGAGAGAGAGAGAGAAAGAAAGAGAGGGTGAGACAGAGAGATAGAGAGAGAGAGAGAGGGAGAGAGAAGGAGAAAGAGCAAGAGTAAGTGAGAGAGAGTGAATGAGGGAGTGATACAATGTCATAGAGAAAGAGAGACAGGGAGAGAGAGAGAGAATGAGAGAGAAAAAGTAGAAGGGACATAGGGAGACAGAGAGAAGGAGATATATATGTAAAGAGAGAGAGAGAGAGAGAGAGAGAGGGAGAGAGAGATAGAGAAAGAGAGAGGGAGAAGGAGAGAAAGATTCAAAGAAAGAGATTGAGTTGGAGACAGAGAGTGAAAGATATAGATATATAGATAGGGAGAGAGAGAGAGTGAAGGAGGCAGAGAGAGAGAGAAAAAAGGAGACAGAAAGATTGTGATAGAAATTGATAGGGAGAGTGATAGAGAAGGAGGCAGAGAGAGAGAGAGAGAGAGAGAGAGAGTAAAAAAAGAGAAGGGTATAGAGACAGAGCGTGACAGTAATACAGAGTGAGTTTGATTGAGAGTGATATAGACAGAGAATGAGAGATATATGGGGAGAATGAGAGTGATAGAGAGTGAGAGAGAAAGAGAGAGAGAGAGAGAGAGAGAGGGAGAAGGAGAGAGGGAGAGAGTCAAATAGAGAGAGAGAGAGAGAGAGAGAGAGTGAGTGAGAATGACAGAAAGGGTTAGACGGAGAAATAGAGGGTGAGAGAGAGAAGGATGGAGAGAGAATAGAAGGGACAGAGCGAGAGAGAGAGAGAGAGAGAGAGAGAGAGAAGGAGAGAGAGAATAAAGATAGAGAGAGAGAGAGAGGGAGAAGGAGAGAGAGAGAGTGTCAAAGAAAGATATTGAGTGGGAATGACAGAAATTGATAGATGGTTAGAGGGAGATGAGAGAGAGAGAGAGAAGGAGACAGAAAGTGAATATATATATATATATATATATATATATATATAGAGAGAGAGAGAGAGAGAGAGAGACAGGGATAGAGGGAGAGAGAGAAGGGAGTGACATTTGGATGGGCGAGGAGAGAGAAGGAAAGGGAATCACAGGGAGAGATAGAGAGAGGAAGAGAGAGAGAATGAGAGAGTGAGAGGGAGAGTGAGGAGAGAGAAAAAATGGGGAGAGTGAGAGTGATAGATAGAGAGAGAGACAGTAGTAGAGAGGGAGAGAAAAGGAGAGAGTGAAGAAGAGTGATAGCAAATTAAAGAGAGAGAGAGTCAAGAATGCAAAGAGAGAGAAGGAGATTTAGAATATAAATATAATATAATATAATAATAATATATATATATATATATATATATATATATATATATATATATATATATATATATATATATATATATATATATATATATTATATATGGAAAAAGAGCGAGCTAGAGAGAGAGAGAGGAGTAAGCGTGATAGATTGAGAGAGAGAGAGATAGAGGAATACAGACAGGAGCAGGAGTGAGAGAGAGAAAGAGTAGGAGAGATTGAGAATGAGAGAGAGAGAGGGAGAATAGAAAGAGATGTGGGAAAAAGCGAGAGCGAGAGAGAGAGAGAGAGAGAGAGAGAGGAATACAGACAGGGAGAAGAAGAGAGAGAGTAGGAGAGACTAAGAATGAGAATGATAGAGAGTGAGAAAGAAAAGGAGAGAGAGAGGGAGAAGAAGAGAGAGAGAGAAGGAGATGATGAGCAATAGTGATAGAAACGGAGAGAGTGAGAGAGAGAGAAGGACAAACAAAGGAGACAAAGAGAGAGACAGAGATTAAGAGTTAAAGAGAGAGAGAGAGAGATAAAGAGAGAGAGAGAAGGAAAGAATGAGAAGACAGAGAAAGGAGAGCGAGTGACTATGATAGAGAATGACTGAAAGAGAGTGATATTGAGAGTGATATAGAAATATACAAAAGAGTTAGGGCGAGACTGAAAGAGAGAGAGAGTGAGAGAGATAGTGAGTGAGACTGTATGCACATATATATTAAGAGAAGGAGAGAGAGAGATATAGAGAAGAGAGGAAGAGAGAGATAGATAGATAGAGAGAATGAGTGTGTGAGTAAATGAGTAAATGAGTGAGTGGGTGATATCATATGAGAGAGAGAGAGAGAGGGAAAGGGATACAGAGACAGAGAAAAAGACAAAGAGAGAAGGAGGGACAGAGAATAGGAAGGGAAAGAGAGAGAGAGAGAGGAAGAGAAAGGGAGAGAAAGGGAGAGAGAGAGAGACAGAAGGGTAATGAGAGAGATATAGTGAAATTGATAGAGAGTGAAAGAGAGATTGGGATTGATAGAGAGAGATAGAGGGCGATTAGGAGAGAGAGAGAGAGTGAGAGAAAGAGGTACGGAGAAGGAGAGAGAGAGAGAGAGAGAGAGAAGGAGAGAGAGAATAAAGATAGAGAGAGAGAGAGAGGGAGAAGGAGAGAGAGAGAGTGTCAAAGAAAGATATTGAGTGGGAATGATAGAAAGTGATAGATGGTTAGAGGGAGATAGAGAGAGAGAGAGAAGGAGACAGAAAGTGAATATATATATATATATATATATATATATATATATATATATATATATATATATATATATATATATATATATATATAGAGAGAGAGAGAGAGAGAGAGACAGGGATAGAGGGAGAGAGAGAAGAAGGGAGTGACATTTGGATGGGCGAGGAGAGAGAAGGAAAGGGAATCACAGGGAGAGATAGAGAGAGGAAGAGAGAGAGAGAATGAGAGAGTGAGAGGGAGAGTGAGGGAGAGAGAAAAAAATGGGGAGAGTGAGAGTGATAGATAGAGAGAGAGAGAGACAGTAGTAGAGAGGGAGAGAGAAGGAGAGAGTGAAGAAGAGTGATAGCAAATTAAAGAGAGAGAGAGTCAAGAATGCAAAGAGAGAGAAGGAGATTTAGAATATAAATATAATATAATATAATAATAATATATATATATATATATATATATATATATATATATATATATATATATATATATATGGAAAAAGAGCGAGAGCTAGAGAGAGAGAGAGGGAGTAAGCGTGATAGATTGAGAGAGAGAGAGATAGAGGAATACAGACAGGGAGCAGGAGTGAGAGAGAGAAAGAGTAGGATAGATTGAGAATGAGAGAGAGAGAGGGAGAATAGAAAGAGATGTGGGAAAAGAGCGAGAGCGAGAGCGAGAGAGAGAGAGAGAGTGAGTAAGAGTGGTGTATTGAGAGAGAGAGAGAGAGAGAGAGAGAGAGGAATACAGACAGGGAGAAGAAGAGAGAGAGTAGGAGAGACTGAGAATGAGAATGATAGAGAGTGAGAAAGAAAAGGAGAGAGAGAGGGAGAAGAAGAGAGAGAGAGAGAGAAGGAGATGATGAGCAATAGTGATAGAAACGGAGAGAGTGAGAGAGAGAGAAGGACAAACAAAGAAGACAAAGAGAGAGACAGAGATTAAGAGTTAAAGAGAGAGAGAGAGAGACATAAAGAGAGAGAGAGAAGGAAAGAATGAGAAGACAGAGAAAGGAGAGCGAGTGACTATGATAGAGAATGACTGAAAGAGAGTGATATTGAGAGTGATATAGAAATATACAAAAGAGTTAGGGCGAGACTGAGAGAGAGAGAGAGAGTGAGAGAGATAGTGAGTGAGACTGTATGCACATATATATTGAGAGAAGGAGAGAGAGATATAGAGAAGAGAGGACGAGAGAGATAGATAGATAGAGAGAATGAGTGTGTGAGTAAGTGAGTAAATGAGTGAGTGGGTGATATCATATGAGAGAGAGAGAGAGAGAGGGAAAGGGATACAGAGACAGAGAAAAAGACAAAGAGAGAAGGAGGGACAGAGAATAGGAAGGGAAAGAGAGAGAGAGAAAGAGGAAGAGAAAGGGAGAGAAAGGGAGAGAGAGAGAGAGACAGAAGGGTAATGAGAGAGATATAGTGAAATTGATAGAGAGTGAAAGAGAGATTGGGATTGATAGAGAGAGATAGAGGGCGATTAGGAGAGAGAGAGAGAGTGAGAGAAAGAGGTACGGAGAAGGAGAGAGAGAGAGAGAGAGAGAGAGAGAGAGAGAGAGAGGGAGAGAGTGAAGAAGAGAGTGGCATGAGCGACATTGAGAGAGAGGGAGAGCCAGAGCAAGATATATATATATATATATATATATATATATATATATATATATATATATATATAGACAGAGAGAGATACAGGCAGAGAGAGAGAAAGAGAGAGAGAGAGAGAGAGAGAGAGAGAGAGACAGGGATAGAGGGAGAGAGAGAAGAAGGGAGTGACATTTGGAGGGGCGAGGAGAGAGAAGGAAAGGGAATCACAGGGAGAGATAGAGAGAGGAAGAGAGAGAGAATGAGAGAGTGAGAGGGAGAGTGAGGGAGAGAAAAAAAAAGATGGGGAGAGTGAGAGTGATAGATAGAAAAAACACCTACGCAATGCGGCATGACAAAACCCTTATGGTAATGATACGTCCTTGTTATGCGACCATAATAACCCGGGGTAATGGGGCATAAACCCTCACAAACACCCGTGCGTTCGATGCGCGTTGCGCATCTTAAGTCGTGGATTCGAAGTGGCTCAGTGCAGACTGTGAATTTCACTAGTAATCACTCCTGTCCTGGATAAGTCACTCCTATCATGGATAAGTCATTCCTGTCCCGGATAAGTCTCTCCTGTCCTCTATAAATCGCTCATGTCCTGGATAAGTCACTTCCGTCCTGGATAAGAGGTCGAATAAAAGGAACAACTCTTCCTCGTCAAACGAGGCGATTTAGCAACTCGTAACATGTAAGCCCCTCTTTATTATGTATTATAATTATCAAGTGGATTTTGTAAACTCGATTTTACTATTTAATTTAATTAGTTAGCACCTCCTGCCATTTGCCACTCCTTTAAGGTTAAACTTGATTCATCATCTTGTGTTAAATCCACTCAACTACATTTATTATGGCAGTCTCTGTAAAACAAACGTATGTTTTAATTGTACCTACGTTTAGTCGTTGCTCCAATTATGATAATATTTAGTTGAATGTAACAGAAAATAATGCGTATTACAAAACTTAAATTAAAATAGTTTGCCAGTGATATTTGGGTGCGGTGTGTGACAACGAAGCACGAGTTCTGTATAATGGTTCACGACATTAGAAACTACGGTATTTAATTGGCCTTTCCATAAAGCACGTGCATTGCAGTTATTGCTTTACCTGAGCACGTTGATTAGTCTGCATGTTTCTGACGGGTTGTGTATAGATGGTATTTATATATACCCACATATTATGTTTTTGACGGGTTGTGTATATATGGTATTTATATATACGCACATATTATGTTTCTGACGGGTTGTGTATAGATGGTATCTATATATACCCATATATTATGTTTCTGACGGGTTGTGTATAGATGGTATTTATATATACGCACATATTATGTTTCTGACGGGTTGTGTATAGATGGTATCTATATATACCCATATATTATGTTTCTGACGGGTTGTGTATAGATGGTATCTATATATACCCACATATTATGTTTCTGACGGGCTGTGTATTGATTTGTATCTATATATACCCACATATTATGTTTCTGACGGGTTGTGTATAGATGGTATCTATATATACCGACATATTATGTTTCTGACGGTTGTGTATAGATGGTATCTATATATACCCATATATTATGTTTCTGACGGGTTGTGTATAGATGGTATCTATATATACGCACATACTATGAAATATGCTGAATGACGTTCACTAGAACATGGATATGTTTGGGGGACAGGATGGAATGTCCTATCATAGAGTCGATTTATTTGAGTTTGTTTGAGAAACAGTCACAATCTGACAAGGCAAGTCAAGTCTTAGGGTTCAAAAATCGTTCTGTTTTGTCTGCGGTAATTTTAACTGTAAATAAAGGTGGACGCTGCCGCGGCACAACATTAGCCAGTCGTAATAAGTACTTAGTTATTATTGTATTCGGCGCGGCCTGTCGCAGCAACATGGTCTCGTTGTGCGCACATTACGAGACTCTAGACGTGTTGACAAATCACACACTTCCAAGTCAAGTCAAATATCAAGACAATGACCTGCACGACCAAATCAAGTATCATGTAATCTCTCTTAATTCTCGAGTCAGCCAACGCGACTCGAGTCAGCCAACGCGACTCGAGTCAGTCCACACGACACGGGCCAATAAGTATGATAAAAAGGTGTGTGTGCTTGCGTGTACCCGCGCGGGTGTTGACAGCTCTCCTGACGTGGTTAGATAAGTATAGTGTAGCTGCACAATAAGAGTGTAAGATAACCTGTGATCCAGTAACTCACAAACGTAAAGACGCAGGCGTAGATAGACGAATTCTCACAGTGTGGGAGGCTTCGTTGCCGCTATGCAACATTCAAGGTCCATACACCAAACGCGATTACTTCAATATAAAGCGGCCACCCAATAACTTAGCATTAAAATCGTATGTAAACATGTGTATACACCTTGCTATAGACGGTGAATGCCATAAATGAATGAATAGTCTTCGCGCAGTAATTGCATCGTGGCTGAATGCTTCCCAGAGAAGTCGAGTTGGTATTGGAATGAATAAGGTCTGACGGGGGTGAAGTGCAAAGCGGCAGGGATGAGATTGTTCCGGTTTTTCCAAGGTCGAAAATAACGTGTTTGTGATTCGTGTGAATCCGGTTTAAAAATGGATAACTCACGAGCTATTTTCGCCGTGATTCAAGGTCCAAAGCATCGGGAATATGACCTCCAGAATACGCCAGTGTGTTCTTTGTGCTCGAGAAGCAAGTTCTACTGTTAGTCCATCTCTCCCAGCTCTCACGGAAGTAGGACTCAGCCTTCATTTATAAAGGTTTTAAATACCAGGCTGCATTTAAAACTTAGCTAAGGTAGCATTGTATCTATTCCACATAACAATTGCGAGCTATGCTCGTCACGTCAACCCTTTCTCTCCGTGGACTGGCTCGTGGAGGAAGACAGGAGCGCTGGGACAGAAATGGTGACCGCCTTCATTGTGAAAGCTAAATACACCTGATACCGAACAAACAGTCGGACCTGCGCTGGACTTCGATATAAGCAACTTAACCGATTTAGGTGATTTGATTTGTCAATAAGAAACAATATTCAACCACCAGGTTTGGTACATTTGAAACGTCTGTTTTTATGGTAAGCTCATTTGTGACAAGATTAAAAGGATGCATGTGGTTTTGACAAAATGTGTTTTTGCCAATGGATGTCCTGAAGTTGTATATTTTTTATTGAGAAAATCTACTGTAGTTTGGGCAAAGAAATAACTCCCTTGTATCAACGGCGACAGACCACTGCGACGTTCTGGCTGCCCCTCAAAGCAGCGAACGTTACGTTTAAAGCAGCGCATTATGCCTTCACAGAGTAGGTAATTGTTTAAATGTAAAATGCCATACCTTGTGAACGATTTACCTAAAACGCTCATTGATTGACCCACCTGCTCTTGAGTGCCAGACCAAGCGTGACCATTCCTCAAGCTAGTGCGACGTCGTATTACACCTTACCCTACTACCCTGAACTGCGCCATGACCTCATTTTTAGCCTTTGGCTGACCTAGTTATGTTGCATTACCTCGACTGTTTGGACCCTTTGTCGAGCGCAGATTAAATGAACCATGACGTTCTGAGAAAGATATGGTATTGACAAGTTATTTGGAAATCGGACAAAGCAACAACTCAGTCATCAACAGCATCAACTCAGTACAAAATTAATAGCTGTTGTGTAATGCCTTTTCCTCTGGCTGGTAGCCTGTGACGCTGTAGCGTACTGTGAACCGGGGATACTTTTCTTCACATATATGCAGTTTGCAAATGTTCGTACCGATCCTTTTTATGTGTTTGGTTAACTACGGCGTGCATTACAATACACTGCGGATGCCTTGCTGCATGTTTTAAATGAGCGATGTGCCATTTTCATGGTGTTTAAAGTAGCCCATTGAAAGAGGACACATTGAACGCATTACTTGGAGGATGGCTTTTCACACTTACTCCGCGACATGAAATGTTGTACTGCTGGGGTCAGTGTGGGTTGCGTTTGGAACTCGAAATAAATTCAGATACATACCTGATCACGATATATCACAGTCGCTGGGACAACACCACAATATATTAAGTTTTTCAACGCGTTCACCGTATGTGACAATGAATGACTGGAATACATATCCGGACGCTACTGACGCACCCTGTTCGACACACCGTCGTGTCAAGAAGTGATGCCGCAATGCCAACCATCGAGGAGTTCTCCATCCTGATGCCACCTGAACGTGAACAAAACTCGAAGGAGGATCTGAGAATTATTGGCTTTGACAAACGCTGTCTTTTAAATACGGAGGATGTGAATGTTGGGGAAGGTAAAAAGTACAATATTTGAATTAATTGTCGGCGAAAACCTATATTGTGACACCAAAACTACAGCTCTAGGTGAGGCAGTTCTGCAGATTTGAGAGGTTTTCACGGCCATTTAAAAAAATGTCCGTCTGCATCGTGTAGTGTTAACTCTGATGACGCTATAGCCAAATACTGTTAATGTATCATCTAAGTGTGTGCCAAGTCTCACGCAATTATCATAAACTGCATTTTATGAGATAACTGCTGCACTATGTAACTGGTCAGCCACTAGGTGGTGCTGTAGGCATACTATCAGATAATCTTCAGGGACCCAGGGAGTATATGTATGAAAACTGTCGTATTTGTATTTATTTTCCTAGCTAAGTATCAGTTAAATGTAACTCTACTCTATACTTAGTCCGCCGGCGATAACGTTCTGTTCGTGTTGTTCTCGTCCTACGGACGTTTCATCTAAAAGCAGGCCTTAGAACAGCCGACTAACCGTTCGTGGTAATCTCGCTTCCTCTTTGTTTGGCCGACTCTGTATCGCCGTACATCTTTGGCCGACTCTGTATCGCCGTACATATTTGGCCGACTCTGTATCGCCGTACATCTTTGGCCGACTCTGTATCGCCGTACATCTTTGGCCGACTCTGTATCGCCATACATATTTGGCCGACTCTGCATCGTCGTACATCTTTGGCCGACTCTGTATCGCCGTACATCTTTGGCCGACTCTGTATCGCCGTACATATTTGGCCGACTCTGTATCGCCGTACATATTTGGCCGACTCTGTATCGCCGTACATATTTGGCCGACTCTGTATCGCCGTACATCTTTGGCTGATATGTACATGAGGAATGGGTTTCAAGTGAAACCCATATCAACTTATGAAATAAAATTAGAAAGGGAAGCAGATTGCGATGAAGTTGTTTAGTGCAACATCGGTACAGGAATTTCAATATTAACTGCTGGATTAGTTTACCGAAGTCCAAACATAAATGAAGATAAACGATTACTATTTAAATTAAAATCCCATTGTATCCAAGACTGCTTAATCGATTTGAGAGGACAATGGCTGACTGACAGAAGACGACGGGTTGTATTAGATGGGGATCAGTTTTGGGTGGAGTACCACAAGTATCTGTATTAAGACCGGTATTATTTTTAATATTATATATATATACATATATATATATATATATATATATATATATATATATATATATATATATATATATATATATATATATATATATATATATATAAAATAACTTGGAGGATAATATAATATAAATTTATGGATAGCACAAAAGCGTCTAGAAAGGTTAACAATGATCGAGATCAACAGCACTTACAAAACGATCTAGACAAATTAGTTAAGTGGTCTGAAAAATGGTTATTATTCAATCTTGGGAAATGTAAATGCCTACATACAGGACACGGGAATATGGATGTAAACCATGAAATGGGATATACTCTTTTAGGTACTACTTTAAAAGAAAATGATTCAGGAGTAACAATAAGTGCTGATATGAATGTTTCACAGCAGTGCGGTATCGCAGCTTCAAAGGGTAATACAATTCTTGGGTTGATTAGGAGAAATACAACATGCATGAAAAAAGCTAATTATGCATATGTATAAAGCAACAGTTAAGCTTCATTTATAATACTGCATACAAACGTGGATATCATATTGTAAGAAGGATATATACACGCTTGAACTAATACAGAGGACATCAACTAAAATGATTTCAGAACTGAGAGACCTTAGTTATAAAGGACGTCTAAGAGAATGTGGCTTAACAACCATAGAGACATGGAGGTTAAGAGGAGATCAAATTGAAGTTTTTAAGATATTTAATAGGTATGAAAATATTGATAGAACTATTTTTCTCACTCAGAAAAGACAGTAGAACTAGAGGACATGATGTAACATTAGGAAAGGATCAGTGTAGAATGGATATGATGAACTGTTCGTTCTCGCAGAGGAAAGTAAATGAACAAATTATATACAGATTGTGTATCTGCTAGCAGCGTGAATGTGTTTAAAAACAAGGTTGACACTGAGGAGGGTAGGTTACACAAGAGGACAAATGTTGGCCTCTCAATAAGCTCATGTACACAAGCTCTATGTTACTTGACTAAGTTTACCTTTGATGTGGCTCCAAAAATATTTACCCATCACGCAAACATTTCCCCCGTAAATGACCAGTGTCATCATTTTGGAGAGAGAGGCAGACAAGCACACAGGCAGAGCCCAGAGACAGGGGGAACGAGAGAGTATTTTTGTTCTGCATATCTAACTGATTGTTTTCTATTATTTCTAGTCAGTAAACGTGGAGAAAGAAGATAAGCGACATGGCGTGTCTTCGAGTACCGGGATGCGGTACGCCATCGATGACGTCCCAGCGTGGTATTTGTGTATCGGTCTGGGCATTCAGGTATGATAATTTACCACCTGGTTCCTTACTTCATTTTTTGACAAGTATTAATTGTGTTGATGCATTTTCCATTATTATCCAAAGATAGTTTTATTTTGATTGGCTGACGTAAAAGTACACACACCGGTTACAGACAATGCTCATTCAACCGTTCGCCGTTTGTTAATTGGGTGTTCGGATCCAATTTGTTGATGTACAGCTTAAATTATTGAGAGCGTATTGGGGATATTAGGTCGTGTTTGCAAGCGCCCCGATGCTACGTCACCGTTTTTGTGTTTATTCAATCTGGGCCTTGCCGGTCGGTTAGGGAATCACCGACCTGACAGTTTGTTTCAATCAAATAATTTCCTATCTATTTTGTGTTAAAATTATGGTTGAATCAAAATACACAATTCAACAAAATTTACTTATTTGCCGCACTATGTTAGTTGGGATTTAATGCATCGGAAACTGTGTTTTGTATGAGCCCTTTCCGTGGTGTCTTAAGAACAAATACGAAGAATCGATCTCCAAACGTCACGTTGTAAATCAATAATATGGCATCAACAATGCAACATATATCGCTGAAATTAACTGCCAGTGTAGGAAACGTAACGTTCTGCCTATTCGCCAGTGGTGGACACATATATTAATCTTTTACTGAGAACTCAAGAATTTCACCCTTGGCGTAATTTCGTAACATTGTCATGTGATCGACGAAAGATGGAAGTCGAGCCCAGGATCGGCATAGACCGTATAGTGTGTACCATTTTGGATATCCACTATTTTGAACCTTACCAGACCTGACGACTAAAGTAAATTATTTCGGTGATTTGACAAAAAAATGAGCATTTTGTACTACATCGACTGCGGATGTTACATAAACTATTAACCCACTACATATTTGTACATTAAAGAACCTGACTCGCAATAGGTCAAATCATTAAAACTCGACATCGCTGAAAAAGAGGGAGCTTTGAAATGTCAGCGCTTGTCACTTAGATACGACTTACGAGGCAGGTAACAATTCATCGAGTCAGCATATCACCCGGCAAGGAACGGGGTGGTTCGGCGAATAACTTTCGATGGTGCTACATATAATGAATCCTAGATTGTTCTCTGATACTTCTGAACTAATTCGGAAGTTATTTGTAAACGACGATTTCGCCGGCTAATGACAATCAAAAATAATAACCTGGAGACGAACAACCAAAAACATATATCATCAGTTGATATGCGCCGTGAGAAAGTTGGCTAAA
Organism: Lamellibrachia satsuma; assembly: GCA_033239005.1. Classification (NCBI taxonomy): domain Eukaryota; kingdom Metazoa; phylum Annelida; class Polychaeta; order Sabellida; family Siboglinidae; genus Lamellibrachia; species Lamellibrachia satsuma. The sequence continues at coordinate 1,182,942 of BSQZ01000087.1, read as the reverse complement.
TATTAAACACGACAATAGGTACAATCGATAATTGCGTCACATCGTCTTTCAACCAATCTCAAAGCATCGATTTCGGAGTGCACATATCACGCTTCGCTGAGATGCACTAATTCCATATTTTCTGGTACCCAGTCGATTTGCTGGGTCCGTCGACGGCAGGGACTGTTGTTGTTGTTTACAATGTATTAGTATTACCCGTATCTATAAAACCATACAACATTATATATGTTATAATAGTCGTTTTACGTTGTAGGTATCATTTGGTTTTGCATGCAAACATTAATGTGGTTTGATAAGTAAACTCCGCCTTCTCTGTAGCCGGAAAACAAAGGATTTCGCGGACCACCGATTTCGACTGTTTCAGGCAAAATAAAAACAAATGTTTCATGCTTATTTAACGTAATTTAGCGGGATGTATGCATTAAACATATTTGTTCTAATATCAAGAATATCATATTAATAAATAAAAAGTAAACGAAGAAGAGACACACTCGTTTTATCGGATGCTTTCGTGAATACCTTTACTTTGAAGCCTTATGTGTTTGAACGTACAGAGTTTTCTGGGGATGATGGGCGGACTGCTGGCGGCTCCCCTTGTCGTGGCGTCCAGCCTCTGCATCAGCGGGGATACATTAGCCGCCGGACAGGTGATCAGTACCACGTTCTTCGTGTCCGGCATTGTCACCCTATTACAGTCGACATTTGGCTCCAGGTGATTTTACAAGTCTACGTCGATATTTGACGTTGTCTTGTTCTCAATTCATCTCTAATACAAAGTAACATAATTTAATCTAACATAATCTAATATGTGTTGTGGAGGTGTTGGAGGTAATCACATTGCTTGGATCCGTGAACCAGAACTGGGAAACAATTATGACTTAATCTCAAGATCTCCGACATAGCTACGTACGTACGTACGTATGTACGTATGTACGTATGTACGTATGTATGTATATATGTACGTATGTACGTATGTACGTATGTACGTATGTATGTATGTATGTATGTTTGTACGTATGCATGTATGTATATATGCATGTATGCATATATGTACGTATGTATGTATGTATGTACGTATGTATGTACGTATGCATTTACGTATGTATGTATGTATGTATGTATGTATGTATGTATATACGTATGTACGTATGTACGTATGTACGTATGCACGTATGTACGTATGTACCTATGCACGTATGCACGTATGTACGTATGCATGTATGTATGTATGTATGTATGTATGTATGTATGTATGTATGTATGTATGTATGTATGTATGTATGTATGTATGTATGTATGTATACATGCATGTATGTATGTATATATGTATGTATATATGTACGTATGTACGTATATACGTATGTACGTATATATGTGTGCATGTATGTACGTATGTATGTATGTACGTATGTATGTGTGTATGTATGTATGTATATATGTATGTATGTATGTATGTATGTATGTATGTATGTATGCATATATGTATGTATGTATATATGTATGTATGTATATACGTCATTACGTGTGTACGTACGTACGTATGTATGTATGTATATATGTATGTATGTATGTACGTACGTACGTACGTGTGTATATATGAGTAATTTGCATGAATTCATAAATGCTTGAATGCACGAATGCATAAATGTTTATATGTATGCATGCATGCATTTATATGTATGTGTGTATGCACGCATACATGTCTGTTTTTATGCATGCACGTACATACGTAGTTATATGTGTTTTTCAGACTGCCGATTGTGCAAGGCGGATCATTTGCGTTTATAGCACCGATTTTTGCCATCTTATCCCAACCGGAATACTCTTGCAAATCTGATTCACGTGCGTACCCCTCCCAACACCTGGACATACAAACAAATGTATCTTCTACGTAGATATAGAACCATGTAAGTTAACTGTATGAACACTTAGTTAATACATGCCAGTGTACTTGTCTATACACACTGGAGCTCGTGCCAAGTCAACACTTTTTGCGGTCTGTGTGATCCGTATTGTATAATTGACCCATTTTGTAATATGTACCGATTTTGTATAGGCAAGAATTACGTATATTATATTGTGTATATAATTTCTTATTTTGGGCAACAAATTAAGCAATAATAAACAAGAGAACACCTCTTGTAAGCCAATACTTCAAATGTAACAAAACATATTTAGAGCATGAATATTCTTTATTTACAAATCAAATTAGTGGTAACACAGCAATGAACTTATGAATCATTGTTTGTACTCCTGCATTCAACTGGGACCTTCGAAGGATTGATCCTTTGTTTCCTTTTCCAGTCGCGGGAAATGGGACATTGATGAACGGCACTGAGACTATGACCTGGCAAGATCGCATGCAAGTTGTGAGTACCGCACTTTATCGATGGGTCACATGACCATGACCTCCTTTTGACAGCAATGGTTTCAGTTTTGTTAATCTACGCATATTGCGAACATCTTATCAATGTGTTGCTACCACTTTAAATTGACATTAATAATTAACATACACACGTCAAAGAGAACGGAATACGCTTAGACCGTCATAACAGTCCGATTCTTGACATCAATACTCCATAACACCCGACTGCTGGCTGACTGTCTTTTCGACACTTTGACGGCGCTGGGGAAGAACGAACTCTTGTATGCGTCGACACGGGTGTATGACTGGTAGAAGCGATAAACGCTTCCTCTGGTGCATGCGTACTGGTGCCGCGGAGAGTGCGTTCGGTGTCACATCAACCAGGTTGAAGATGTGCTAGCTTGGCGCTAGCACGTCTTCATCAATCGTCTTCGTTGGCGCCACTGGATCCACCAGGCAACATCCAACTTCAAGACAACCGCCTACTTAATCAGGCGGAGAAGCAGAGGAGACGAAGAGGAACAAGCATCAGTTCCTCACGCAACCTCCTGCCCCCAATACTCTAATATATGCTACTGTGAAAGAAAAGGAAGTAAAAAATAAATGCTGATATGAAAGTTTCAGAGCAGTGTGGAAATTGGATGTAAACTATAAAATGGGAGATACTGTTCTAGGTACTACTGTAAAAGAAAAGGACTTATGAGTTACAGTAAGCGCTAACAGGAATGTTTCAGAGCAGTGTGGTATTGTAGCTTCAAAGGTTAGTAAAATCCTTGGGTTGATTAGGAGAAATATAACATGAAATAAAAAAGCTAATTATGTATAAAGCAATAGTTAGGTCTCATATATAATACTGTATACAAGCGTTGAGACCATATCGTAAGAAGGATATAGGAACGCTTGAACGAATACAGGGGACAGCAAATAAAATTATTTCCTTTCAGTTGCAAGGTTGTCTCACGATGACATCGTTTTGGTGTTTCCTTTCAGTTACAAGGTTGTCTCACGATGGCATCGTTTTGGTGTTTCCTTTCAGTTGCAAGGTTGTCTCACAGTGGCATAATTTTTGTGTTTGCTTTCAGTTGCAAGGTTGTCTCACGATGGCATCGTTTTGGTGCTTCCTTTCAGTTGCAATGTTGTCTCAAGATGGCATCGTTTTGGTGTTTGCTTTCAGTTGCAAGGTTGTCTCACGATGGCATCGCTGTTGGAGATATTCATTGGTTTCATCGGTGGTGTCGGGTTCTTGATGCGTTTCATCGGACCAATCTCCATCGCTCCGACAATTTTTCTTATCGGAATGTCCCTAGCCCACGTCGTGTCGCACTTATGCGCTACTCAGTGGTGGATCGCAATCATGTGAGTATTGTCCTTTCACACATTGTTGTAATGCATTGTTTCCAAACTAAATACGATTGACATTTAACGAAACACACGCCAGGTGGCGTGATGCTTAGTTAGCTAATGTTTTTAAATACGTAAACACGCATTGCAATGTTAGGCTATTATTTCACTTTGTTAAATGTGTACGTTAAAATAGCTTACACAATTGATTAAGTTACGTTGAGCCAATCGTACAATCGTAGATAGTGCAATAGTACACCCTGTACCACGAGGCTTGAATTGTGTGTATTGATATAGGACAGTGTTGTCACCAAATGGATGGCAAGCAAACTGGTTGTTGGTATTGTCTACTTTTCAACCAGTATTTATTCTGGCGCTCATTCGAGGCGAAAGTTTCTAATTTGGGGCAAAATTAAATACTCACTTTAATGTTCCTCCTCAATTCGATTTTTTCGCTAGTCTCTTTTCAAATAAATTTTGTCAAAAAATTCATATACCTAGTATCCACCGTAATACGCTAGCTCATTTGTACAACTTTTCAACATAGTTTGTGTGTGAAATTATCAGAACAAATATTAAATTACACAATGCTTGAATACTTGGTCAATTTGGTGTAATTGATGTAACTCACGAATTTCGCTTTTCGTGAAATATCATAACTTTGTCATGTGATCGGCGAGGCACATGATCGGCAATGACCCGTACATTGTGTACCATTTTTGATATTCACTATTTGAACTGCGGATATTACATAAACTACATAAACTCACACACTTGTGTGCGTGAGAAATTACACTTCATTTTTGACACATATATAAGAGTACTCGTGACACGTGATCGTGACTGCCTATGTCATCTTTCTCTCTCAGTCGAGTGAGTTCTCTCAGAGAAGTAGGGTTGGTGGTGAAATGAACAGGTCTGCCGGGGGTAAAATATAAAGCGCTCTGTGTGGTTCCAATTACTGGATACGGCCTTATACAAGAACGTGCCTTTACCATGGTGCGAAAAGAATGTCCACACAGAGCCCCGTTACACTGTTATTAAACGGTGCTGACATACATTCCTGACAGTTTGTCTAGGCAGATAATGACTATTCACATAGCGGATATGTTCGAAACATCTTATTATCTCCTAAAGGGAATACTGTTTTGTGTGTAATTCTAATATACAGTGACTTTCAGTGAACGATGAGGAAATAACACGAAGGGCTTAATAACGAACTAGTTCAATTCACCCGCATGTGTGTATATTCCTGTATGTTCGTATATTTTGTTCGACCAGGACATCTGTTCTGCTGGGCTTATTCTCACAACTCATGACTAAAGTCAACATTCCTGGAGCCGAGTATTTGCCTGGAGTGAACGGGAAGAAACGCACTCGAGTCTTCCAAACGTACGCCGTAAGTGCGGAATATTCTTATTACATTTCCTACTTTTTGTCAGTTTCTTCGACGTCGTTCAGTTAACAGTGCAGGAAAGAGGTTTTGTGAGCAGATTTGACAAGATGCATAGCAAGTATTACGTCTGCAATGCCCAAAACGAACATTAATGTAAGGATTTCGAGTCGATGATGGCGGAAACATATGATTTGTAAATTGGCTGATATACATAAGACAATACTGTAGCAGATGATGTGTGATGCATCAACGATCAGTATTAGGATAGTAGAAAAGTTAAAATGATGGAGATAGACAATCTTTACATGATGTTTTATACAAATTAGTGAAATGTTCTTAACATTGGCATATGTTATTCAACAAGTTCTATTTGTCGTAGAACTACTATGATTTTGCGCGTGTGACAGTTTATTTATAATGTTTGTATGTACCATAAAACACACTGTCCGGAATGTGTCCAGTTGCCTGGAACACAGCTGCCAGCTACAGAGGTCATGCCTCAGTTAAAATTCGACGACGAATGTAAGACACAGTAAGTTTAGATATATGAACTTTGAAAACAATCATATGCTCTGACACAAGTGCATTTGCTGGTAGAAGCTGTAGATAGTGAAATGGATGTTGGATTGTTATATGATTTAATAGGCGGAATTACATTTGGCAGACACTTGGCCACTAGTCATGTGTGCGTAGTAATGCATGCATATATTGGTAAAAATTGACGGGTATGAAACATGCAGGTATTTTACAAGCGCTAGAAATGTCTACTCGATCAGAGTGCCAGTAAGATAATGACAGCGGCCGTTGCGAAGTTTCAGAATGGTAACATGACAAACGAAGGGAAAATCGACTGTACACTGATCCGAACAAGCCTTCGTCTCGGGAATACAATGATAAAATTGCACTGACAACAGCCACTTCGCACCTTAAGTGCAAGTAATGTTAAGATATTAGTGCGAAACAAGCCCCATAAATGACGACGTAGTCATGCATTCACCCGTCTATAACGCTATAACGACTCAGTCAGAAAAGTTGACATACGTAGTTAAAAAATGTGGTCGAAAATCTAGCTACACACTTGCATGGAGGTATAAAAACAAATTTTATTTGTTCATTATCACATACTCACACAGGTGATGCTAACTATCGTCACGTCGTGGCTGATATGTACCATTCTCACGGCATCTAACGTCCTGCCGTCGACTCCAGGCAGCTGGGGATACGAGGCGCGCACTGATACACGAATAGACAGTCTGAGAGACACTCCTTGGTTCAGAATTCCATATCCAGGTGAACAAAACTGTTACATAAACAAATGTAGTTCTTTGGTAGACAAAGACGTAGGTCATCGTATAATGTTGGCTCGTTGCCAGAATAAGGAATAGTAATTTTAACCGTTTTATTAAGTAACTCCTGAAATAAATGTGCCTGAAAATACAAAAACAATAATTCGTACAATGATCTTTATTTAAAAACAACATGTTTGTGCTGATTACTACTGTTGTTGTTGTTGTTGTTGTTGTTGTTGTTGTTGTTGTTTTTGTTGTATTACTTTGCTTAAGTTTATTCTACAATGCTGGCTTTAGCAGATATGCTAAACTTGAACATATGAAATAACAATGGATTTATTCCTATTTACTCCGCTATTCTCACCAGCTAGACATAATTTTGTGTAAAAGGGTAATACTTTCGCACATAGGTCAGTTCGGCGGAATGAGCTTCAACGTCGCTGGCATAATTGGAATGATGATTGCGATCCTAGCGAGTGTGTTAGAATCTATAGGTGACTACCACGCATGCGCCCGGATATGCGGAGCGCCACCACCGCCAGTGCACGCAATTAATCGCGGTTGGTTGTAAACATTATTTATATTTATTACTTTGGGAAATGATTAAACCTCCGTTAAAGTTGATTACTTATCATAATAATTGTAGACCCGATGGTCTACTTTGGCTGACCTGATCATAACCGTTTTTTAAATTCGGGCATTTCAAGCCTTCTCTGATAATGCGTCTAATTATTTTCGTCAATTGATTCACCATGGTCTAGGAATATATGTTTGTTGTTTTCGTGTGCAAATAAACCTATGCACTGTCATCGTCAGTTGTAATAATAATAATAATAATAATATTTTTATTCACGATAAACCTGATAATATATACACTTTATCTTCCTAAGGGTCGTGAGTTGAAAACGCAAACATATAGGCCAATACAATATTGCATCAGAGTAAATAACAAATGAGAGTATATTCTAAGCTGCAGTAACGATAGCTTCAAAATTATTCAAATAATTGAAGTAAAATGTATAACTTAGCGATTCATGAAATATATAGGTAAAATACATAATTTCATTAAGTTAGTTGGGTTGATTATCATCTACAATGTAGGAATCTTCACCGAAGGAATTGGATGCCTGATCGCTGGCCTGTGGGGAACGGGAGTCGGGTCGACCTCATACAGTGAAAACATAGGCGCCATTGGGATAACGAAGGTACGTTTTCGAGCGCATCACAAGCGAAAGACACACGGGACATATTTTCTGTTGAAAACAGTCTCGTCGTCGTTATGTATGATTATTGAAAGGCGTTGTGTATATTGAAAATAACCCTGTATGCTGAGAGGCGACGTGTATATTAAAAGCCATCGTGTATATTGAACATACGATATAATTTGTCTCCAATATTACCTGTCATGTTGAATAATACCGGGTCGATTATTTACAGCACTTAAACACTATTTAGGGCTATTAAACTTTGTTTAACACTATTTAGCAGTAACTAATAGTATTTAACACTATTTAACAGAAAGTAGCTTTACTTAGCAGTACTTTATAACATTATTTAACAGTATTTAGCAATATTTTACAATGTTTAAAATAGTTTAGCATTACTTAACAATATTTAACAAGCTTCTGCCGGAATGTACCCTACTTCATGTCATCTCTAAAATGTGTGTGCGTGCGTGCGTGCGTGCGTGCGTGCGTGTATTTGTTTGTATGTGTGTGTGCACGCGTGCCTGCGTGTGTTTGTATTTGTTAGTGTGAGTGTGTTTGTGTGTGTGTGTGTGTGTGCGCGCGCGCGCGTGCGTGCGTGCGTGCCTGCGGTCGGATCGTCTATGACCCACGGTCGGGTAGTCTACGACCCACGGTCAGGTCGTCTTAGTTAAAGTTTTTTCGATATTCACCAGCGTTTATCCTTTCTACGAACAATCGAATTACCGTTGTTGATAACGGCATGTGTGTTTTCTTCGATTGTCCGAAGTTACGTAATACAAGGGCAAGGCTTCGTTAGATGTTGCTATAAAGACCAGCATTACGTCGCAATTACGAGATATATTAACTGTCAACAACAAGTACAAAGGCAATTACGAGATATATTAACTGTCAACACCAAGTACCAAGGCAATTACGATATATATTAACTGTCAACACCAAGTTCAAAGGCAATTACGATATATATTAACTGTCAACACCAAGTACCAAGGCAATTACGAGATATATTAACTGTCAACAACAAGTGCCAAGGCAATTACGAGATATATTAACTGTCAACTCCAAGTACAAAGGCATAGATGGATATTTCGGTGGTAAATTTTTTATATATAATTATTGTGACAGTCACATAAGAACTACAAAGTATGGGGTATGGATTTTTTTTCTGTTGGTAATAACACGCCACTGTTTCCACAGGTTGCATCCCGTCGAGTCATCCAGGTTGGAGCTTGTCTCGTGCTGGTCGTCGGAATATTCGGGAAGGTCGGCGCCCTCATTGGTACTATACCAAGTCCCGTTATTGGCGGAGTACTATTAGTAGTGATGGGTACGTAAACTTCAAGAGTATTTGTTTATGTACCTGATCACTAGGACTATGCGAAGTATTAAATGTTGCATGCACTACAGATGTATGTCTACACATGTCTGTATGATGAGTCCCATGCTGTAGTTTAACGAGTGATGGATAGCGTTAATTCGTCCTCTCGCTTCCAGCTGCAGCCGCCATATTGAAGTGAAATGGCATCCCCCCGCCAGGGTCGTCTGACTACATCATTACCCCTAGCAGATCGACCCGATGAAACGTGGAACTGTCAGTTGCCGTGTTAACGTTGCGTTCTCTTGTTAACAGGGCTCGCGTACTGGAACTTAAATTTAATTGGTAGAGGACCCGTTGTCACTGGTCGGACGATGAATTATGACCACTTCGCGGGAACGCTGTTTGAAGTTTGGGTGCGGGCGCGCCTAGTTCCCAGAAACATATCGACTAAGACAGAAATGGGACGAACTACAAATGAATCAGTGTACATCCACGCATGGTCGATCTGCTAGCGGGTGCAGTGCACTGGCTAGCGACTCTGTGAAAAGGGAGCCAAATGCATACCACACGTTTACACACCTGGTATATAGTCTTTAAATAGGCATGACTAAGGCATAATCTCCTCGTGATGGGTTGTGGGAGCTTTGTTGCCCGAGGCGAAATAACTAGGGATCTCGTAGCAGGTTTTATCCACAGAGGTGCAATGTGCATGTCCAACGACCTGGGGACGCGTCCCGACGTAAATTCTCCATCTCAGACGAAATAGCTATATCACAATTGGAAAGCAGGTTATACAAGATTCTAACAGAAAATCCGGAGTTTTAGGTATGATATGCATGATTGGCATTTCTAACCTACAAACGGTCGATTTAATTCAATGCGCAACCTGTTCATGATCTCCACACACTTCGCCCAAACTTGTGCTGTAAATTATTACAACTTATATTGTATATTATATTATATTGTTGAACACGCTGAACTTGTTTTATGTATCAATAGTGCAACATGAATGTTTCCTTGCTTAAGGTTCGTCAGCATACAAAACACTGCCGTGCTTTTTGAAATGTGAGTCGTTTCATGTTTTAGGTATGATATGCATGATTGGAATTTCTAACCTACAAACGGTCGACCTAAATTCGATGCGCAACCTGTTCATTCTTGGCGTGTCTCTCTTCACTGGAATCGTCGTCCCTCCGTGGGTGTCCGACCACAAACACACCATTCGCTTGGGTAAGTGACAAAAACGGGCTCCACAGTGTGTATATTGAACAATTCAGCTGTCACAACTGTGTTCCCTCTGCATATATTTGATTATATCACCAATGACAGTGATTTCTGCAAGCTTTCGTTTGCGGTCCGTCGCTTAAAAAGTTTAAAAACATGACAAATCTACGGTCCCGTTCTCGAAATCTACAGATCCCATTTAAAATATTAGTTTGCCTTAAAAAATATTTGTACTGGATACAAAGCACACATTCACAATATAAATTTAATGTTACCCTCGTTTGTATAATATCGACAAGTCAAATAATCTATGACTCTGTTTGGTTAAAATCTCGACAATGGAAATAAACAATCAACATTGTTTTTACAATCTCGTCTAATTTATGAAAGGTCATACCAACATATTTCTATATACTGAACAATTCGTATTATATTATTATATGTTAGCAATATTATTCTAGTGTACAAATATTTACTAGCATTCATGCGCACATGTATTATTTGCCATATAGACCCAACTATTAGTATTCATGTTTAATGGAATAATGTAATACGTTAACGTTCATCATACTATCACTTTCAGATCGCTATAATTAATTTCGGCAGGACCCTAATTAAACACAAATAGTGAATATCGCCAGTTGTCGCACATATTGATATTGCTATGTCATAATATATGCTTGTTTGATCAAAGGTAACGATACCGTAAATCAGGCGGTGGTTATTTTACTCACAACGAGCATGGCAGTTGGTGGTGTGATCGCTTTCATCCTGGACAACACTTTCCCAGGTATGTCGTCTAGAAATACAGTGTCGTGAGCCAATGTGAAATTGTAAAATATTAACCATTGCTTTATCTTGATTTCGCGTAGATATCACTGGTCCTAACTGAATGCTACCTCACCTGAATAGTAACATATGTTAGCAGAGGGATTCCCAATAACATCGGAGAATTCGCAAAATACCTGATCTGAACATTCACGTGAGTTACGTTGAATTCAGGACCGTTGCTGAATGAGGTCGACGGGTTCGGACAGCCAAACGTTAACGCTAGTTTAACACAGCAGACCGTCTGTCAATGATACAATGTATAATACATGTATACTACAACATTTCCAGAAATGGGGCAATTCTTCTGTAAGCGTAAAATGCAGGCGTAATATATGTTTCACAAGAAGAACATATTGGTGCGAATCGAAGGGTAACGGTTGACGTAGAGAACGAAGAGAGCGGACGCACCCAGACTGGAGGGAGAAGAGGAAGACCACGACTGAGATGGGAGGACTGCGTGAAAATAGATTTGGTGGGAGTGGAACGATAACGATGGGGGAGTGGAAATATATATTATGTATGTGTTTATGTACGTATATATATATATATATATATATATATATATATATATATATATATATATATAAATATATATATATATACATATATATATATATATATATATATATATATATATATATATATATATATATATATATATATATATATATATATATATATATATATATATATATATATATATATATATATATATATATATATATATATATATATATATATATATATATATATATATATATATTTAAGGGTAGGGTAATTAATACTAACGAATCACTTTAGATACGCCATTTGCATAACAGTCGTTTCATACATTGGTTCTCGTTGCAGGGACGCGTGAAGAGCGTGGTATGGCCGATAGCGGAAAGGTCGAACAAACGATGGATAATGAAACGAGCACAAACCAACTGGTTTCCAGTGCCACTATTGCTACCTATGACATGCCTTTTGGCATGTCCGTTATTCGCAAGGCCGCGTGTCTGCGATATCTTCCAATATCGCCCACATACAGAAGCAAACGAGACAACAGCGTCACTAGCCCAGCGAATGGTGAGCATTCAAACGACGGATTCGACCATAATGAAATAACTGTCTTTTGATCTGGCAAATATTACGCTACTGCAGCCAGCAGCATTTAACCCGGAGCAGCGAATCTGTTTTTCAATAAAAACAACATCAAAACTACTATAACAACGCAACAACAACAACAACAACAACAACTACTACTACTACTACTACTACTACTATAATAATATTAATCATATTAATGATGTCACTATGACTACTACTACTACTACTACTACTAGTAGTACTAGTACTAGTAGTAGTATTACTTCTACTGCTACTGCTACTACTACTATTATTTCTACTGCTACTGCTACACCTCCAACGACTAGTGCTACTGCTACTGCTACTACTATTACTGCTACTACTACTACTACTACTACTACTACTACTACTACTACTACTACTACTACTACTACTACTACCACCACCATTACCACCACAACCACACTATAACTAACACCACCAACACCACCACCAACACCACTACCATCACCGCAACCACCACGACAACTTGATTATTAGTTTAAAATGGACAGTGGCGGAGTGGTATGTTGGTTGGGCAACGCGATTGTTGTTTACGGCTTGTTACTTCATTGCAACTGTAAACTTGACTGTGTAACATAGTTTCAAAAGAAAACGATCGTTATTTCACTCCTATGCACACTTCAACGCAAACAATATCCATAATTGTATGTAATTCGAATTGAGAGATTTACTGAAAAAATATGCAGAGTTTACCAAATGAAATGACGATGTGGAGAATCTGCACATCTAATGTAAGTAGTCGCAGTGGTGAAATCGTGAGTGACTTATATTACATTCACTATGTGGCGCCACTGGTGGGGCGTTTGGTATATGTTAAGATATGTAGTAAGACTGTTTCTCATGTTAAAATCGTTTAACAAAGATGGTGGTGTTTATTATAATATGAAGAAATGTTTTCGCAAATGTTCATACAATAAATGAAATGTTGCTCATTTGCGGAATTTATCATTGTTAATTGCTTGTGATTAATCTACCATTTTGTGTCACAATCAGTATGGTCATTCCTTTCAAGAGTGAAGTGAAGAATATATAGTTTGTACTTTGGGGTTGCAGGATCTGGTTATGAGGGACACTACATTTCTAGGGGCGGAATTCCATTTCAAAAGCTTCTTTCCAAGTGACTAGTTTGTCTAGATCAGGGATCAGCAAACGAGGGTCACAATGTGGAGTGCTATGTTAAGGCGGGCCAACGTTTTTAAGCACGGACAAACACAGAGCACAAATATTGCTTTTATTATCTGCTTTGCAAGGCTAAAAACATATGGTACTGTACAAGTAGAACATGGAAACATTTTCGAAACAACGCAAGAGAAGTCAGCACATCTAATGAATGCAGTCAATTCGAAGGATGGTGCTGCATATTCTTCGACAACTTACCGAACTGTGGGCAGAGCGGAGAGATTGGGAGTCGCAGAAGATCCCTCAAACGTGTGTCCTTGGGTCGGCACCGGAGGTTGTTCTTGATGTGATTCATGGCTGAGAATCCTGATTCACATGACCATGTGCTGCCGAAAAGCACCAACAATTTCTGTGCTGCTTCGATCAGCATTGGAAATCGCAAAGGCACTTGCGTTGCCCAGAAAAGCACGAGATCGTCTTTCGATGAAATTGTCCTGCAACGCTGCTTCGTCGACTGCAAACGTTTGCAAGCCCTTTTACTGGCCCCGCAGTAAAAGGGCTTGCAAAGAAGCAGTAAGCATCGTCGATAGCAGCGAAGTCAGCGAATCGTCCGCTGAATGCGGTCTCCAGGCTATTAAGCACATCAGCAAATACCCGCTTTGCGTCTGCGATACGTTCATCGTCTTCGACACAGAATTCTCTGTTGAACTTGAAGTGCAGAAAATTGCCGCCTTCTGCATGAACTTTGAAAAGTGTCACCTTGTTCTCGAAGCCCTTCACCGCTTCGTACAAATTACACAGCAACTTGTGCCGTCCTTGTAGCAGCAGGTTTAGTTTATTTAGGTATCCGAAAGTGTCAGTCAGAACGCAGAGTCGCACCCGAAACCTGTCATCTTCCAGATGGGCAACTGGATGGTCAATTTCTTTGAGAAAAGTCACGATGTGAGGAAGCAGTGCAGCAAATATCTCAAGAAATGCGCCTCGACTCAGCCAACGGCCACTGTTGTAGAATAGCACATCGCCGAATTATGCATCATCAAGTGCAGCCAAGTGATTTTGGAACCACCTATGGTTGAGAGAACGTGTGCGGATAAGGTTCACGCTCTCTACAACAGTTTTCATCGTATCCTGCAGACCACAGCCTGCTTTCGCGCACAATGCTTGCTGGTGAATTATGCAGTGGCATGATATGAGATTCGGCTTTCCGATTTCTTGACGGAACAACGCAACGAATCCAGCTTGACGACCAAGCATGCTGGGCGCGCCGTCTGTACACAGAGAAACCAAATTTTCCCACGTTAAATAATTTTCTTCGCCAAACTTCAACTTCAATTGCGCACTGCAAACGTCCAGCGCTGTCGTTGTGCCCTTCAATGGGATCAGGCAAAGGAAGTCTTCTGATACACCTTCGTTGAAATACCGCACATATACCATCAGCTGTGCCTTGTCACTTTTGTCAGTGCTTTCGTCGACAGCAAGTGAAAAATCAGGACAGGCTCGCAACTTAGTCACCAGCTGCGTGAAAATGTCACCAATCAACTCATCACATCGACGGGCACATGTGCCGGGCGAAAGTGGCAGTTTCCCAATCTGCACCTGGTGTTGAGCGAGTAAGTAACATATGCGATAGCTGGCTTCATTAAGATGGCTTGAAGTGTCTGTAAACACAGATACTCTCTTCATCTCGCCCAAGTATGCATCAAATCGTTTCTTGAACTCCTTCATGCCTTCCTTTTTTCCCACATATCAAAGCACTTTTTAGGATTCGAATCGTAATGCCGTTTCACGTTATAGCGTTTCAAATCAGCAACGCTTTCTATGCAAATCAAACACATTGCTTTTTGGTCGTGTTCGCGATAGCAAAATATGTACTCATGCTCCCAGGCAGCGTCAAACGCTCTCTTTCCGGAATAATTAAACCGAAGTTTTTTTTTCGATATTCGCCATAGTTCTGAAATTCACAAATTGAATGTTAGCTGTGTCGAAGACGACTTATTATTGAGCGATGTTTCATCCAGGTTTCTGGGAATCGAGCGTTAGCTTCTGTTATATTAACAGTAGCGCCGCCTAGCGAACATCACTGCATAGGTGAAGGTTGTTGCTATTAAAATTGACGTTTACTCTGGCGAAACATTAAGTGAACAACAAAATTAATGCTTCATAATATTTCAAATTTGTGTAAGCTCTATGCCTGTTTGGTAAAGTTGAAACAGTCGGCATAATTGTTTTTAAAACCACCAGGAAACACGTTATTTAGTGCTCGTAGAACAATTGGAAAATTGGTACCGAAAAAATTATATTGCTGGCCCAGTCACGCGGGCCAGTTGAAAGCGGGCCGCGGGCCAAATAATATTGTTGGTTTCTGTGTTATGTAGAAGCTGCTTCGTGGCTGTTTTCAAAACGCGCACTCGCGCACGTACGTATACACAAACACATACATGTGAGGGACACGGGGCAGTAATTTGCTAGACAAGAAAGTTCTCATTATTTCAAGATTGGCGCTGTATTTACTAGTTTCTAGTCGTCCGGTATATCGCCATTTCCAAGGAATTATGAAACGATTGTTGGAGCCTATCTGGCCTTACAACCTTGCTAGGTTGAAGTTGTCAAGTAGTTTGCGAATACCTTCCGTTGTGATCTTTAAATTTGAATGATCAATCATATAAGATAGACATCCGTGTCACGCTTGCTCGCCCAGCCGACCAGCAGCGGCGGCGTGTCGGACACACACGGCCGTGCCACACACGTCGGACACACACGGCCGTGTCTTACAATCAATCTACACCTCATTATTTTGCTACTTCTCCTCCGCCACCTGCTGAAAGGACTTGATGAAGTGACGTCAGTCCTTCCTCTAGATGTCTGACTTTGTTAACCCCATTACCAACATAGATAATAAAACGACAATTTTCATTGACTAGTACCTTGCAGAAGGAGATTGTATAACCAATCAGAAGTCATCCCCCTTCCTGCCTTGTTTATCAGTTTTTACTCCATAATCACAATGTCGGACATATACGATCTGGAACGATAGGAATGCAGCTGAGAAAGATTGCAAATAATAAACAATCAGTATTGTGATCGATTTCTTGATCGCAAACACAACAAAATCAATCGTCGACGAAATCAAATAGTCAGAACAGAAGCAGCTGTGGTGTTTAACACAAACGAAACGTCACCTATCGATTCATCGCAATTGCATATATGAAAACAGACATCGTCCATATAGACTCCACTGTCAATTTATGAGAATGTCGTGAACAGTTGCTGTTGTCAGTAGTTGAACCATTGCAAGTGTGGCACGAGGTCACGAGGTCACGAGGTAACACTAAGCCTCTAGCCAATGTTCAAAGCTGAGGGTCGCTGACATATCACGACTCGTGCTTAACGAACTATGACGGGTTGTATAATACAATGTTTGTAGAAGGTTCCCTTGAACGGAAGTGTCATTCTAGCAAAGACCTACCAACATGTGTTGTGCCAAATTTTTAATATGTTCATTATGGTCGGTCATCGTAAAGGTGTATTGCGTATAAAGGTATATCAATCCAAACACTGGTGTAGCATCAAATTAGTTTCGTACTCAAATAACGTGGTAGATTTCTCAGATGTGCAAACATACATTTTGCAATATTTGTAGAATATAATTTGGTTATTATGTCAAACAACAATTTGCCTGTAGATCAGACAAGATTCGATGCAGTTGAGGTATTAACATCTTTCGAACATCCTATCTCCTCGTGAGAATAACACCCGAGCCAGGTACCGGCGTGAGAATAGCACCCGAGCCAGGTACCTGCGTGAGAATAACACCCGAGCCATGTACCGGCGTGAGAACATCACCCGAACCAGGTACAGGCGTAATAATAAAACTAGAGCCAGGCACCGGCGTGAGAGTAATACCCGGACCAGGTACCGGTACCTTTGTAGTAGTAGTAGAAACGTCCACAGTACTGCCGTTTAAAATAGTCACCAATCTGACGTAATGTTAAAGGTAATTCAAGCTAGATTTTCAGTTCACGTGCTTACCTAAGGTCATTGTATTTTTGGCATACACAAAGAAACTGCACAGAAACAGCCATATTCTGTTAAGACCATTTTTACGGAGTCAGCTACGGCATTACTGTCTGATTGTCATATCACGCAGCACACCAGACCGGAAAACAGCTCCGGCCGCCACCAGAGAGGAGGGAGAGAACAAGACCCAGAGGGTTGGAAATAAATTCCTCCTCTCTGTGAATCCACGACAGGTAGAACGGACCAACAGTCAGTCAGTCAGTCAGTCAGTCAGTCAGTCAGTCAGTCAGTCAGTCAGTCAGTCATTATGTCTGTATGTATGTATGTATGTATGTATGTATGTATGTATGTATGTATGTACATATATACATATGTATATCTTTCTGTCTGTCTATCACCCTGTCTGCCTGCCCTTCTGTCTGTCTTGTGTCATTCTGCACCTTTCAGCAGGAAACTTAGGAGTCACATTTGACAATAATTAACATTTTAGACAACATATTTCACACACTTGTCGTTGCACCCTTTTAGCATATTCGTGACCTTCATCTTATTCGCCGGTATATGTATTTCGCTCTCGCCAGAACTATAGCAACCGCCCTTGTTAGCAGTAGATTTTTTATTGCAAATCCATTTATCATAATATTGCTCTCAAGCACGTCTTGGAGCTTCCACATGTACAACATTGCTAGGCATTAACCCGGTCTCCTCGTTTCTCTCGCTCAGTACCACTTCTTGAATCATTGCATTGGCTTCCTGTCCGATATCGCATTATTTTTAAAATCTGTACAATAACATCATCCTCCAAGCAACCAGCACATTTATATTCACTGCTCACTCCTGCAAGACAGCCCATACAGCTTCGATCTGTGTTAAGACAAATGACGCAACTAGAGTTTTTCAGTTGCTGCACCGACTCTTTGGAACTCACCCCCTGTTAGTGTTAAGTATTTAGGAAACATTACAACATTTCGACGTATACATGTTTAAACTTGCTTATCTTCCATAGCTCCTCAGCTTAACAATCCAACTGTTTACAACTGGAACATCTTATCGATTATGAACTGCTTAACCTATTATGCTTTGGTGCGCTGCCAAGCTTGGATCTCCCGAGGATTTTAGCGCAATAGAAGTATATTACGTAGTATTATTATATCTTTCTCTCAAACTCTCGTGATCCATCATAATCAAGTAAGATTAATAAAATAAACTGAGTCGATGACTGTGCTGGTGTATGAACAGGTCATGTTTTTGTGATATGTAAACTCGACCTCTCTTACGACTGTCACAGCATGCAGCAGTAGTTGATGTACCGTTGACGTAACGACGTAATAGACAGACTGTTGCTTTCAACTTTCATTAATACACGTTTCTTCTCAACGCACACGAACTTCTGATTACTTTTCCCAGGTGGTATGGTTCGTGTTGCGTTTATTGATGTTCGTGTTTTGTAAACCTTTGAGGTAGACCTCGTCAATTATTCGCAATCCAGATAAATACAAAATCGGCCACACACCGCCACCCATATATAATAGTGCACTCAATACGTAATAAGGCGACTCGTGGTAATGCAGCTACATGCCCATCAATAATAACATGCACGGCCAGTTATTTAGGAAAATAAAAAATACACATCAACCCAATTAGCACAGGTCACCGTGACATTATGTCGACAGTAGATCATGGTTCTCAAACAATATAAACGGTCAGTTCATACATAACGCCTTTGTACCACTCAAAGCGCTTTACACCCCAAACATTTGCAGACCTGTCTATTCGAACACCAATTCGAATTCTCTGGGAAACATCCAACCACGCTGACATTTTTGAGTGACGACCATTCATTCACGTATCTTTGGCAGGAACTCATTTATACATCTGAACGAATTGATGCAAAGTGGAGTGAACAAATTTGCCACAGGTCTTGTTTTTGGATCAGGCATAGTGACACTTTTTTCAGGAGACCAAGCCGCTTTCTTGCATAATTGGTCATATTGAATACTTGCTACGGTCCCTCGGAACGAGGATGACGTCAGCGAAATGTCCAACAATAATTTCATACTTAACATGTTCAGGTAGTTTCGATGCAACCGAACATGAGGAGATGCTATTAAATCCGAAAACCTTTCGCGTCCTCCTGCGAATCACACACTCTTGTGTGAGCGATGCGACAACATCACACAACCACGATGTTTTTACAACAGTCTAATCAGACAGACGCTTTTACATTCATTGTAGACACCCGAATGACGAGATGCGCGATGCCCCCATTGCTGCGACCCACAGTGCATATTTGGAACCACCCATAAAAGACGCCAACCACATGGCTCGCTTTAAGTTTCGTTCTGAGATGCGTATTATTTACATAGTAAAAATAATTTAACAACTTACCATATATATATATATATATATATATATATATATATATATATATATATATATACCATATATATATATACCATATATATATATATATATATATATATATATATATATATATATATATATATATATATATATATATATAATGACAGATGGAAAGCATTAGACAACCTGTGAAGAAGATATACAATTGCCTAACCATTACAAGTCATACCTATTTCTTAGAAACAAAACATAGCTGATCCACCGCCTATCGTGATGTATAATTCAAATTACCAATGTATGCCGCATACAATTAACATGGCAATACAATACAATACAATACAATACAATACGATGCAATACAGTACTCGTTTATTTGGGCCCATCTATACACACTTGTTATACAATGTGGTATATATAACATATATGTAATAAAGAGTCTGTATCGCATTTGAAAATTATTGTATTAATGGGTATTTTAAGTTGTAATCTCGGAGTCGTAAATTGCGTTGTCATTATCACGGGCCAGCGAGACTCTTATTAACGTAAATTCTGTGGCATCTAAGAGACATTCGAGTTACAGTAGTCACGAGACAGTGACAATAAACTATCCGACTGTGCGCCCTTCTCTTTATCATGTTCAAACAAATTATTCTTGACAACGGCAAAGAAAGTTGCAAATGCAGATGGCGCTGCCGTTTGTCGTAGTCATAAATCGACGTCATTCCGACTGTCTACCCGTCAGCCTCCTGTCGTCAGACGCGGTAATCGGCCCAACAGCAGCGCGACGGCGGAAGATTTGCAGGTTATTATTAAGGAATTTTGGTGGTATTTAAAGCCATGGTGACAAATACTATAGCTTCTGCATGAACAGTATATCTTAGTAACATTATCTCGATGGTTGTTGTCCGTTGTTACCCTTGCTGAATGTGTACATATGACGCACATACAATAAGTGTTGTATTACTGTTATTTAACATGTTTGAAAATCAAATAAGTTATGTTGATATAGTGTATTTTGTCAACCACTTTAATTACATTTGACTGTGCACAATTGTTTTGACGTACACATGAGACGTTTGCGATAGACGGAACTTTCTGGGTATCTAGCAGTATTGATTTGGATTGTGAAAAATGTAGATTAACTTAGCAACTGAGTACATTTTCCGACCTATATGGCGCTATAAATGCAGTTCAATAAATTTTACGTCGCACTTATCACAACGCTGAATACGAAGAAGGCGAATACACTAATGTGTGATTTACAAATCATGTTAAGTTGTCCAACCTCTAACGTACTGCGGTAAACACGAGATATTTTGCTGCAGCAAAAAAGCTTTCCAATGCGTTACGTCGCATATTGATTTATCAGTGACACGTTGGAAAAAACAACAAGAGTAGAAAATTCGAGAGTATTTGTGACATGCTGGAGAAATAACCAGGAACCATAGGTAGACAATTCGTTAGTACTGTTGGTGTGGTATGTCTAGGGCCACATGTAGAAACTTAATGATTACACAACAACGTGCTATGTGGCAGATGGATTGACGCACGTAGAAACTGAATGCATTACACGCATTGATAAACAACAAATGTGATATAGTTTTGTGTAAGTGGCATTTACAAAATGATAAGTCAAGTCAAATCTCAAGTCTATGAAATCCAATTCCAAGTCAAGTCGTGACTCATCTATCCGAATTTAAAGAATGTTAATGGGGTTTTATACATTATGGGGTTTTATACATTAAAGTTTAGCAGTAGTTTAGTCGGACCCTACCCCTCCACAACGTTAGCCAATAATAATACTAATTATTGTACTCGGTGCGGCGACTTGAGTGCAACTCGAGTCAGCCACTACAACTCGAGTCAACAAGTCTGATGAAAAGGTGTGTGTTTGTGTGCAGACCTGTGTGTTCGCTTATGGGCGTTGAATGCTCTTTCTGGTCGAAATCAGACAGTAAATCAGTTTTGCCCCTGGATCTGGATGTTTGTTAAATTGTAGCTATTTTATGGCAAGTAGATTGTTTACTTTTTATGTTAAGTATATCATCTAGTATGTTTGTTAATTAATTATATACAATTATATCATAATTGTTCATTGGAAGTAGACAGTTTGGTAAGTGTAAATATTTGTGGTCGAAATCAGACAGAAAAACAATTTTTTGCCTCCCCCCATGGAAAGAAGCCTGCGGACGTCCCTGGCAGCACAACTAGATTGTAAGATAAATTTCGATACGGTAACTTACACCTGTTTGTTATTCACAGTCGTTTGCACGGTAAAGATGCAGGTGCAGATAGACGAACTGTCGAAATGTCAATGGTTTGCTTCTCTACCGCTATACAACATTCAGGGTTCATGTACTAAACACGATTACTGATGTTGCGAAAGACCACATAATAATTTAGTAATATTAAATTGCGCCGAAACGGGGCACTGTGGCAAAGTGGTTGGAACGTTGGCCTCTTGTTCGAGAGAAACTGGGCTCGATTCTTCTTGCTGCTGTTTCGAAGCTTGGGCAATTTCATTCACCCCACTTTACCTCAGTTCACTCAACTGCATATCTTGGTGACCATAAATTAGTGAATAGTCTTCGGGCAGCAATTGCAGCGTGGCTGAATGCTTCCCATAGAAGTTGAGTTGGTGTTGGACCGGACGGGTCTGCCGTGGGTGGGGGGGCGGTGAATTGTAAAGCGCTTTGGGCGATCCCAAGGACTGGTTAAAACTCTATATAAGAATGTACCTTTATAAGGGTGACTGAAAGAGGTAAACACCCATTCAAAACATATTAAGAGACTATGTAATGTATAACTTAACACAAGGAAGCTACATCAATAATGTTGTAGCATTACGAGCATTTTAAGCCCAACGTTGATGACATGTAGTTAGGTAATTTGTCACAAGTTGTGTCAGCGTGGAGTCCTGTGAGAAAGTGCTCAGCAGGTATGAGTCGAACCGGAGCTCACATAAGACTACACTTGCACGAGTTGCCTACAGTCGTGGTGTGGGACATACGATTAGATGTTAGTGGCTTAAGAGTGTTGTGAAACTTTCTGAAAAATACCGTCTTCCACAGTGGCAAAGTAGTACTACCGATGGTAGATGTTGAAGTGGTAGTATTTGGCGGAGTAGAAGTCGGGCTCTTTGGAATTGTAGATGTTAAGGTCGACACAGCGGATCGTGAAGAAGTAGTTGCAGAGGTCGACAGAGCAGATCGTGAAGAAGTAGTTGCTGACGTCGATACAGCGGATCGTGTAGAAATGGCTGCAGAGGTCGACACATCGGATCGTGAAGAAGTATTAGACGGAACACTTGTCTTGGGAGCAGATGGAACTCTTGAAGAAGTACGCACGGCATATCTCGGAGACATCTCGCGTATAGCAGGTGTTGGTAAAAATGCAGAAACTGAAGTCTTTGCAGCTGGCGTCACGTTCAATGGAGAAAGTACAGGTAGCTGTGATGACACGAGAAAAGAAATTTACGTAGAAAGTTCGCACACTGAATCGACAAATGTTTATTGAGATAATTCAGAGTCGCATAGTTTGCTTTGGCACGTGGTGATTTCATGTGACAATGTAGATTAATATCAATGCTCGGCAATTTGCCGATTTAACGGGCCACATAGATCGGTGCTGCGTCAAAGTCAACTTCGTCCAAGTCTTTCGAAATCTCGTCAACTTTGTCGGTCTCTTATCGGTTGATGCGACGATGTTTCACAGTGATAGAAATGTGAAAATATAAAAGTTCGTTGATGGCGACAACATCGCATGTTCTTTTTCGATGTATAAAGCCATACATGATGAACGATTGACCTAAAACGCTCAATGCGTGATCAAAGTGCTTTGTTACTTGTCGGCTGCTTGCAGCTGTCGTCGTCTGACTGACTACGGCTAGATGGCGGCCCGGTAGTCAACAGAGGCTATGTAATGACGACCTGTTGACGAGCCACTCAAACCGCTTAATGCTTGACGAAACTGCTTTATGAATCCCAGACCAAGCGTGACCATTCCGCAAGCTCGAGTGACGACTTTTTATGTTCCCTTACGTCGACCGACTGGTAGCCTGCGGCACAGTGGGTACCGTGAAACAGGGATACTTTGAAATGTTTTCCTTCAAAGATATGCAGTTTGCAATTGTTCATTCCCATATCTATGTCATGGCTTTTTGTTTGTTTGGTTAACTAGGGCTTGCACTACAATGTACTACTATCTGTGTTAAATGAGTTATGTGCCATTTTCATGCTGTTTAAAATAGCCCATTGAAAGAGGCTAATTTAGACGCATTATTTAGAGGGATGACATTTCACACTTACTTTGTGAAATAAATAAATTAAGGCGAACAAACAAAGAATACTTTGTTATACACTGAAAACCGCGAAACATAGATTTGTTCATTAATATGCTTGTTATTGATGGGGTCAGTGGGAGTAGCATTTGGAACTCGAAATAAATTCAGATACATACCTGATCATGAGATATCACACTTGTTGTAACCAAGTGCTAAGATCTGAAGTTTTTCCACGAGTTCGACTTAAAATAGCAAGCCATGCGGGTAGGACACCTATAGTGCCTATCCGGAAGCTACGACACATCATGTGAGACACATCGGCGTGTCAAGATGTGAAGGCCGCTTTGCCAGCTTCCGAGTAATTCGCTATCCCGATGTACGGCTGGACAACACGTGACCATTATTATATCACCATAAGACGTTTCAGGAATATTTGTCAACGTAAACGACTAAATATTTCCCATGCACGCCCACTTACATGACTAATAGGCCGTGGATTCGAAGTCGATAAATGCAGATTGTGAATTTCACGGGTAGTCGCTCTTGCCCTGGATAAGAGGTCGAATGAAAGGAGCGACGCGTCACCAACATTTAGTTACCAAATCGGGCTATCAACACGTACCTACGACTTGACCCCAGGTCGTGAACTCTATTTACATGTCGTGAGCTCCGAGTCAGGGTAAACACGAGTGCACTGGAACGCAGCATGACTCCATTCATTCAGGCAGACACGCACGGGGTTACGGACGTCAGGTTGGCCGATTCCACAGCAACAGGGAGATGGCGGACAGCGCGCAGGTAGGTTTCTGATGGGTTTTAAATGGTTATAACAGAGCTTGTTGGGATACGAAACGAATACGAAAAAGGTCATACCGTAAATGAAGGAAATGTTTCTTGGAGTGAAACACAAACACTGCGTTTACTCTGACGTGTTGTGATCTATGTATATATGTTTACTCTGACGTGTTGTGATCTATATATACGACAGCCGCCCTACTTGTTTGGACTCCTGCCAAGTTGAAATATCCGCAGGCTCACAATTTGTTTTCCTGAAACTAACTTGCATAATATTTCATCGTAAACATCTACTGTGGTCTGGGCACAAAAATGATTGAGGTATATTCCTTGTATCAGCGGCAACATACTACTGAGACATTCTGGCTGCACCTCAAACCAACGCACGTTACTTTTAAATCAGCGCATTATGCCTATTCAGAGCGTGCACTTGTTTGTGTGTATGATGCCATAACTGATTATCTATTTAGCAAACGCGCTCAATGCGTGACGCAACTGCTTATAAATATCAGGCGAAGCGTGAGCATGATAGCTCACTTGATTGCTGTGTGGTCTTTATCACCTGTGTCATAATTACCTCCGAATGGCGGGTAGATAATTGAGATAGGCGAACTCACACACACACACAAACAAACACACACACACACACACACACACCCACACACACACACACACACACACACACACACACACACACACACACACACACACACACACACACAGACAGAGAGTGAGAGTGATATCGAGTGATAGAGAGATAGAATGAGAGAGAGATGCGGAGATTGAGAGTGATAGAGTGTGATAGAAAGAGTGTGAGAGAGAGAGAGAAAGACAGAGAGAGACAGGGATGCATACAGGGAGAAGGAAAGAGAGAGAGTAGAAGAGACTGAGATAGAGAGAGAGAGGGAGAGAGAGAGAGAAGGACACACATAGAAAGGAGACAAAGAGATACAGTAGAATAGAGAGAGATAAGTAGAGAGAGAGAGAGAGAGAGAGAGAGAGAGAGAGAGAGAGAGAGAGAGAAGGAAAGAGATAGAGTGTTATATAGAGAGATATTGATAATGAGAGAAAGAAGGGGATATATAGAGTGACAATGATAGAGGGTGATATAGAGAGAATAGAAGAGAGATACAGAGAGAGAGAGAGAGTGAGAGAGAGAAGTGAAAGACTGAGAGCATCAAGAATGAAACAGAAAGAGAGTGACTGAGTCTGATAGGGACATAAGGAAAGAGCGAGAGTAAATGAGAGAGAGAGAAAGAGAATGAGAGAGATAGAGAAAGACACACAGAGAGAAGGAGACAAAGAGAGAGAGAATACGAAATATATATATATATATATATATATATATATATATCGAGAGAGATAAGGAGAGTGAGCAGGAAAGAGAGAAAAAGAGAGCGAGTGAGTGTTATAGAGAATGATAGAGAAAGTGAAAGTGACATAGACTGATACAGCGATATAAAGTATGAGTGAGAGCGATGGTGAGAGTGAGAGTGAGATATATAGAGAGAGGGAGTGAGACTGATAGAAAATTAAATATTTACATATATAGAGAGAGGCAGACATCCAAGAGAGAGAGAGAGAGAGAGTAAGAGTGACAGAGAGAGCGAGAGCGAGAGCGAGAAAGAGAGAGGGGATACATATATATATATATATATATATATATATATATATATATATATATATATATATATATATATATCTATATATACATATATATACATACATATATACATATATATATATATATATATATATATATATATATATATATATATATATATATATATATATATGTATATATGTATGTATATATATGTATATATAGATATATATATATATATATATATGTATATATATATACATATGTATATATATATATATGTATATGTATATATATATATATATATATATATATATATATATATATATATATATATATATATACATAGTTTGTGAGATAGTGAGTGAGTGAGACTTATAGAATATGAGAGAGGGTACACGGATACAGAGAGAGAGGGAGATAGAATAGAGAGAGACATAGAAAAGGAGAGATACAGAATATTTAACAAGATTTAACAAGATTTGCCATCCAAGCCAAAGGCCCAGATGGCAAGTGGACAAGGAAGCCATTGGCTTATCGAGAGTCCAACAATGTTCACCTACTTATAACCCGCCCTCCTGATATATGTGTCAACCTTGTTTTTAAACATATTCACGCTGCTAGCAGTTACACAATCTGTAGACAGTTTGTTCCATTCATTTATGTGAGAACGAGTGCTTCCTGATGTCCAATCTACATTGATCCTTTACTAATTTTACCACATGTCCTCTAGTTTTGCTATCCTTCTTGAGTGAGAAAAACATATTTCTATCAATATTTTCATACCCATTCAATATCTTAAAAACTTCAATATGATCTCCTCTTAACCTCCTTGTCTCTAGAGTTGTTAAACCACATTCTTTCAGGCGTTCTTCATAACTAAGGTCTCTAAGTTCTGGAATCATTTTAGTTGCTCTCCTTTGTATGCGTTCAAGCGTATCTACATCCTTCTTACGATATGGTCTCCATGCTTGTATACAGTATTCTAAATGAGGTCTAACTATTGCTTTATAAAGAGGTATAATTAACTTTTTTCCCTTGTATGTTATGTTTCTTCTAATCAATCCAAGAATTTGATTACCCTTTGAAGCTGCAATACCACACTGCTGTGAAACTTTCATATCAGCGCTTATTGTAACTCCTAAGTCCTTTTCTTTTACAGTAGTACCAAGAACAGTAGCTCCCATTTTATAGTTTACATTCAAGTTCCCATGTCCTGTATGTAGGCATTTACATTTCCCAAAATTGAACAGCATCTGCCATTTCTCAGACCATTTCACTAATCTGTCTAGATCGTTTTGTAAATGTTGTTTATCACCATCAGTATTAACCTTTCTAAACAGTTTTGTGTCGTCTGCAAATTTCAGTACGTTACGTGTTATACTCTCGTCCAAGTCATTGATATAAATTAAGAATAATATAGGTCCTAATACTGATCCTTGAGGTACCCCACTCAAAACCGATTTCCAATTTGAAACTTCGCCATCTACTACAACTCGTTGTCTTCTGTCAGTCAGCCATTGTTCTATCCAGTCAGTTATGCTATCCCCGATACCATGGGCTTTTAATTTAAGTAGCAATCTTTGATGTGGCACTTTGTCAAAAGCTTTCTGAAAATCTAAGTAGATAATATCTACTGGCGATCCCACGTCTATCCACTTAGTGATTTCTTCCAAAAAACATAACATATTTGTTAAGCATGACCTCGCTTTAAGGAATCCATGTTGAGATGAATTTAATAATTTATGCTTAACGAGGAAGTCCACCATATGGTCTTTAATTAACCTTTCTAATAATTTACAAATCACTGACGTTAAACTCACTGGTCTGTAATTCTCTGACTTATTTCTCGAACCCTTTTTAAATAATGGTATGATGTTTGCTTCTTTCCATTCAAACGGAACAACTCCCTCTTTTAATGACAAGTTGAATACTCTTGCAAGTGGTATACTGATTTGATCTACTGTTTCCATTAGTAATTTTGGAGGAATCCCATCCACTCCCGGTGATTTGTTATCCTTCATTGCCTTTATTTTCCTAGCTACCAATTCTGGAGTTACAACTAACGGTCCTAAATAGTCAGATTTAGCCCCCTGACATTTAGCATCAGCAACTGGTAATGAACTAATATCTTCTTTTGTAAACACTGAACTGAAGGAACCATTTAGGTCTTCCGCCATTAAAAACCCCTGTGATATTATATTTCCAGCACTGTCTTCTAGAGGTCCAACCTTGTCTTGTACGTTTTGTTTACTCCTGACATATGCATAAAAACTCTTGCTGTCAGTTTTTATGTTACATGCCAGTTTTTGCTCATAGCTTCTTTTAGATTGTCTGATTTCAGTTGTAGCTGCATTAAGTGCCTCTTTGTATTTTGCATAGTCTTCTTCCTTTCTGGTACGCCTATAAACCCTCCACATAGTTTGTTTTAGCATTATTTTTCTAATTGCCTCTTTTGACAAGTGTTTCTTTCTACTTTCTATCTAATACATTTTCTCCCCTGGTTGGTTCTAGTACGTGCTGAGTAAGAAAGCTATCCTGGATTAAACATAGAAATTGTTGATCCTCAATCCCTGTGCTCTCTAGAGAATTCCATTGTATGTGTCCATGGTTAAAATCTCCCATTATGATACATTCCCCTTTACTAACTTCCTTTATAGCGGTTTTTATTTTTGTGTTGTCCTCTTCGTTTATGTTTGGACTTCGGTAAACTAATCCAATAGTTAATTTTGAATTTCCTGAAACAATTTTGCACCAAACAGCTTCATCGCAATCTGCTTCCCTTTCTAGTTTTATTTCATAAGCCTGAATAGATTCTTTAACATATAAAATAACTCCCCCGCCCCTTCTTCCTATTCGATCTTTCCTAAACATTACGTATCCTGTCAGTCCTAATTCAGCATCTGTTATATCTATGTTGGCCCATGATTCAGTTATACCAATTATGTGAGGGTCAATATCTTCTACCATAATGTTTAATTCGTTTTTCTTATTTACTATGCTCCTTGCATTTAAACATACGCATCTATAACCTTTTTCAGAGATGTTTTTCGGATGATTTGATATTGGTTTATCTGTGCTAGTGGCCTCTTGTTCTGCTTGAGACACCTCTAGGTAACCCCCCTGCACTTCTAGTTTAAAGAATGTTTACTTCCAAAAATATTTGTCATTGTACCCAAGTCGCTATCTACTGCTGCTGAAAGTTTGTCCGCGAATACTGCCGCCCCCTTTCCACTTAAATGAAGCCCATCCTTCATGTACATATCAGCCCTCCCAACAAAACTTCCCCATAAATCCACAAATCCAACTTCCTCTTCCCTACACAGCCTCTGGACTAACATGTTAATTGCCATCCCCCGACAATTTCGATATTTATGACCCCTCCTGCCCATTACAGGTAAAATCCCTGACAGTATTACCTGCTCAACCCGCGTCTGTTTTAGTGTTCTGACCAACTGCCTATATTTCCTAACTATGGCAGTTGTACCCTCCCTCTCTACGTTATTTGTCCCTACATGTACTAAAACAGATCCACCCTTACCCGAGCCTACGATGTTTTTTACCCTCTCAGTTATCGCCTCTATTTTGGCTCCAGGCAAGCAGACCACCACATCATCTCCCTTGTTTAAGACTCTGTCGGTCTTCCTAACTATCGAATCCCCCACAAACACCCTCGCTCTCTTCCTCACCCCCTCTATCACTGCTGCAGAATAACTCTTCCTTTCGATCCCCTCCATCACATTCTGTCCTGACCCCTTCCCTTCCGTCTCCCCCACTCCCTTCTCCTTCCCTCCTGTCTCCCCTCCTCCCCTCTCCTTCACTCCGGTTGTTTTCCCTCCCGTCTCCCCCACTCCCTTCTCCTTCCCTCCTGTCTCCGCTACTCCCCTCTCCTTCACTCCGGTTGTCTTCCCTCCCGTCTCCCCCACTCCCTTCTCCTTCCCTCCTGTCTCCCCTACTCCCCTCTCCTTCACCCCGGTTGTCTTCCCTCCCGTTCCTTTCCTTCCCGTCTCCTTACGTCCTGTCTCCCTATGACCTGTCACCTTCCCTCCTCTCAGCTTCCTCCCAGGCTGAGGTGAGCTCTCCCTAGCATCTCTTGTGTCTTTCCCCACTTTATCGTCTACTGTTCCCTCACCGGAACTACTGGCACAACTCCCCTGTTCCCTTCCCACCATTGCCACAACGAGCAGCCTCAGCTCTTCCAACTCCACCTCTAGTTCCTTCATCCTTGCGCATCCCCTACACTCAAAACTAAAACTATCTGCCTGGACCTCAGCCCAGGACTTCTCGCACCCAGACTTGACGAAATCTACCCAGTTACTACAACTGCCACAAATTAAGTGCCTTGTGGCCTTTAACTGCCGTTTGCACGGCGCCATCATACAATTTAGTTTTAATTAGTTTGCTACGTTAGCCTTGAATAAGGCTGTTTTTGTGATCAAAAGAACACTTTAGGCTAAAATCCTGCCACCTAGCGAATACGGAGAACACTGTGTAACAAAACAACGAAGTCAGTGTGTACTAATTTACGCTAAAATCCTGCTGTTAATTCCTTTTTACCGAAAACGTTGACTACCACTATGTCAGATATTACCTTATGTATGTAATTTAAGTAAATAAATCACTTTATCTTATATATATATATTAGCTAATGTAAACGATAGGTCGATGCACGGGTTGAATGACCTGTAAACAAACTCCCTTTTATCACTCGTTGAGTTTGAATCCGGGAAAAAAAATACTACCTCTGTTAACAACAACGGTTTCTTAATATATGTCTACAAGAAGTTGGTGAACAATATATGTATAATACTAATACTTATTCTAACCAATATTCACTGTTACTGACTATTCACTATGTTATCTAAATTTTCGAATTGTAAACACCCCTATTAACGCTCGCTGAATTCCCTGACAGAATCCGAAACTAACTTACTCTAAAATACTCCCTCTGACTAATAATTAACAAAACCTGTTTCCTAATATATGTCTACAATACGTTTGTGTATAATATATATGCAATAGTAATACTTATTCTATTTGATATTCCACGTATTTCTGTAAATGATCTACACCAAATTCAAGTCGCTGCACCAAGTCCAAGTAGCCGGAAGTAGGATGGGGAAAGAGAGAAAGAGAGAGAGGGGGGGGAGAGAAACAGAGAGATAGAGAGAGAGAGAGGGGAGAGAGAGAGAGAATGATACAGAGTGCAGAGTGAGAGAACGAACATGAGGGAGAGAGAGAGAGAGAGAGAGAGAGAGAGAGAGAGAGAGACAGACAGACAGACGGACAGACAGAGACAGGGTAGCTTTGTTCTCCTTATCTAACCGATTGGTTCACGTAATTTCTAGCCAGCAAAGGTAGAAATAGAAGTCGAACAACATGGCGTGCCTTCGAGTACCGGGATGCGGTACGCCATCGATGACGTCCCAGCGTGGTTTACGTGTATCGGACTAGGCATTCAGGTTTGGCAGTTTACCACGTGTTTCATCACTTCTTTCGTTGACCAATATGAAACCACCCGTCATGTATTCAGTACCTGTGTTGATCAATGTTCCATTATTATCGAAATATAGTTTTATTTTGATTGGCTGATGTAAAAGTGCACTCACCAGTTACAGAAACAACCACACAAATAACAATAACACGACCGCTAATTGTTTTGTTAATTGGATGTTCGGACCCAATTTTCTGGTGAATGGCATAAGTTATTGAAAGCGTGTTAGGGAGATTAGATAGTGCATGTAAGCGCCCAGATCTCGACTCCCTTCCAAACCCCGATTAGGCATGAAATTAGATAGTGTGTGTAAGCGCACAGATTTCGACTCCCTTCCAAACCCCGATTAGGCATGACATTAGATAGTGTATGCAAGCGCCCAGATCTCGACTCCCTTCCGGAACCTGATCTGGCAGGAGATTAGATGGTGCTGTTCTTGTGTTTATTCAATTGCCGATCGTTTAGATAATCACAGACCAGACAGGATCAAACTGTAAAATTATTTTCTTTCTATTTCATGTTCAACTTATGGTCAAACCACGATCGGGATTGGGAAGGGAGTTGAGATCGGGATTGGGAAGGGAGTTGAGATCGGTACGCGTGCAGGCACCATCTACTGTGTATATGCTGCCTTCATTCAATGCACGAGGACTGTCGGCTATGCTGCATCATGTGACGTGTAAGAATAGCGCAATGTCAACGCCAAGATACCACACAATATATAAAAAAATATCACACAATTCCACGGCAGTATCTGTTTTATGTTCGTATGGTTTCCTGTTTGATGGTCCCTTCTGAATTTGATTGTTTTGCTATTCTCATTTCAAACTAATTTAGTGAAAAAAATTAATCAAATGCAAATTTTTAATGTACAGAGTTTTCTGGGGATGATGGGCGGACTGCTGGCGGCTCCCCTTGTCGTGGCGTCCAGCCTCTGTATCAGCGGGGATAACGTAGCCACCGGACAGGTGATCAGTACCTCGTTCTTCGTGTCCGGCATTGCCACATTGATGCAGTCGACATTCGGCACCAGGTGATTTTGTAAATCTATGTTGATGTTTATATTTGACATTGCTATGTTCCACACTTTCGTCTCTGATGTAATTGAATGTAATTTAATGCAATGGTGTGTGTATGTTCATATGCACGTACGTACGTGCGAGCTTGCGTGCGTGCGTATGTGCGTATTGTGCATCAATTACTTGTATATGTTTGCATGCATACAAATATATGTATGTATGCATGCACGCATGCATGTCTGTTTTTATACATATAAGTGCGTACGTACATACGTACATATATCTGTTTTTTTTTTCAGACTGCCTATTGTGCAATGCGGATCATTTGCTTTTATAGCACCGATTGTTGCTGTCCTATCCCAACCGGAATACTCCTGCAAATCTGATTCATGTTCGTATCACATCCAACACCTGTACGTATAAACAGCGTTATCTTCTACGTAGAGATTACAACATATAACACATCTTGAAAGACAACACCTCAAATGTAAAGCATAGATAGTGCATGAATATTCTTTATGTTTTAATCATATTAGCGGTAACACCGCAATTAATTTACAGTTAGCAGAGTTAGCAGAGATGTGCACACGCCTTTCTTTCAACGGAGGCTTTAGAAGGAATAAATATTTGTTTCATTTTCCAGTCGCGGGAAATGGGACATTGATGAACGGTACTGAGACTATGATCTGGCAAAGTCGCATGCAAGTTGTGAGTACCGCACTTTGTCATGGGGAATATCGATGGGTCACATGAACATTACCTCTTTTTGACAGAATTAGTTCCAGATTTGTTAATCTACGCATTATTATGAAATTCTTATCAATGTTTTGGTGTCATTTTAAATAGGCATCATTAATTATTATGCACACGTCACGGAGAACCGAATACGCTTAGACCACTATAACAATCCAATACTCAGCATCAGTACTCCACAACACTCGTGGCTGCCACATAGAGTTATTGTAAGACGTACCTAAATATCAACATCACCGACTTGGAGGACCGGCCCTACGATCTTCTTCTTCCAATGCACTCATGATCCTATGGTAGCCACGTGTAAACTGTGGCAACAGTACTGTCAATTTGGGATTACAGATCTACGATCTGAGCGCTGGTTCGGATCTACGTTAGTTATGATGTCGTACTTTCGTGCTGATAAGAGGAATTATATTATTTTATGGCGTAGCTATGCGATGGAAGGTGCTTTCTAAGCATATCTGCTGAAGAATCAACTGTTTTATGGGTCGATGGTATGTCTGGCAGAAGCGGTTAGCGCGTCCTGTGATGTATGTCTATTGGTGCCGCGGTGAGTGCATTCGCTGTCACATCAACCAGGTTGTTCTTGATTCCGACCAGCATCAACAGTTTGACAATAGTTCGACTTCTTTAGATCGTCCTCGTTGGCGCCATTGGATCCACCAGGCAACAGCCAACTTCAAGACAGACCGCCTCCTTAATCAGGCGGAGAAGAAGAGGAGAAGAAGAGGAACCAAGACCTGCAAGCATCACTTACTCGCGGATCCTCCTGCCCCTGTCCTCGAATGTGTCTGCAGAATATGAATTGGGCGCCTGACTCACACGAGAAACCAATACCGAGACTTGGGTGGCGTCATCCTCGGTCCGACGGAGCGCCGACGATGACACAATATTGGATTTTGTGGTCCCAGCTGTTTTCCCCCTACACATCGCAGTTTATCAATATCACCCGCAATGCTGTTCGATACCCTGCCCTAACGCAGACGGCATCCGCACTTACATTCAAGTGAAGAACCTCCATGTGGATATCGCTACAGCTTTCGCGTGTATCATAGGCAAAAATGAGGTAATACAAAGCAGCAACAAAGTCACAGTTGATTTATTTTATTATTTATTTTGTACAAATTTATTATTTTAAAACATTGGCCTTTTCGGTTGGTTGCCGTTTTGACCAAATTTTATAGTGATAATGATTATTCAAAGTTGAGCTATCCAGCCGGCTGGACAGAAACTACAACAACTACTTTAATTGTAATATTTATTTCGTTTTTATGTTTCCTTTCAGTTGCAAGGTTGTCTCAAGACGGCATCGTTTTGGTGTTTCCTTTCAGTTGCAAGGTTGTCTTACGATGGCATCGTTTTGATGTTTCCTTTCAGTTGCAAGGTTGTCACACGATGACATCGTTTTGGTGTTTCCTTTTAGTTGCAAGGTTGTCTCAGGATGGCATCGTTTTGATGTTTCCTTTCAGTTGCAAGGTAGTCACACGACGGCATTGTTTTGTTGTTTTATTTCAGTTGCAAGGATTTCTCAAGATGGCATCGTTTTGGTATTTCCTTTCAGTTGCAAGGTTGTCTCACGATGGCATCGTTTTGGTGTTTCCTTTCAGTTGCAAGTTTATCACACGATGGCATCGTTTTGGTGTTTCCTTTCAGTTGCAAGGTTGTCAAACGATGGCATCGTTTTGGTGTTTCCTTTCAGTTGCAATGTTGTCTCACGACGGCATCGTTTTGGTGTTTCCTTTCAGTTGCAATGGTGTCTCACGACGGTATTGTTTTGTTGTTTTATTTCAGTTGCAAGGTTTTCTCAAGATGGCATCGTTTTGGTGTTTCCTTTCAGTTGCAAGGTTATCTCACGATGGCATCGTTTTGGGGTTTCCTTTCAGTTGCAAGGTTGTCTCTCGATGGCATCGTTTTGGTGTTTCCTTTCATTTGCAAGGTTGTCACACGATGGCATCGTTTTGGTGTTTCCTTTCAGTTGCAAGGTTGTCTCTCGATGGCATCCCTGTTTGAGATATTCATTGGTTTCATCGGTGGTGTTGGGTTCTTGATGCGTTTCATCGGACCAATCTCCATCGCTCCGACAATTTTCCTTATCGGAATGTCCCTAGCCCATGTCGTGTCGGAATTGTGCTCTACTCAGTGGTGGATCGCAGTCATGTGAGTATTGTTTGTTCACACGTTGTTGTAATATACACTTACGAAACTAAATACGATTGGCATCTAACGAAACACACACCAGGTGGCGTGATGCTAAGTTAGCGAAAGTCGTACCATTGTTCACCTCAGCTTTAAAGAAAACACACGTAGGCTTCCAACATTCATCCGCTCAGCTAAGAAGTGTCAATCAATTCGTCTCGATGACGTCATCTGTAAACTAATATGAAAAATTTTGGAGCAGTCTCGAATTGTCTCCCCAAAACCACAGACGTCCACTCGCCTCTTTCTGTTCCTTCATCTACTTGTACCATTGGCTAATGATCTGCCGATTGGCAATTTATTAAAAAATCAACACAAAAGCAGTTATATAAGGATATTTACTTCCGTGTTTACCCGAAGTGTTTTCCTACCTGTCCGAAAAAGAAGGAAAACAAATTAAACATACCTAGTATCTACTGCTCGTCTGTGCAACTTTTGCATGTAGTTTTATTGGGAATAATCAGACAAACTCTTATATCACTTAATTTAATGTTTAGTCAACACGTAATTAAAGCGAAGCTGGAAACGCTGAAAACTCTTGGTGTAATTTCATAACTTTGTCATGTGAACAGCGAGAGGATGGAAGTCACCCCCGTGATATGTAAGCGCTTTGAGCAATCCCAAGGCTGGATACGGAACTATACAAGAAAGTGCCTTTACCTTGATGCGAATAGGACTTCCACTTCCACACTGTTACTAAACGGTGCTGACTTACATTCATATCTTTACTCTATGGCAGTTTGTCTACGCAAATTACGGTGATTCATATAGCGGACATATTCGAAACATTATTATCTGCTAAAAGGAAAATACTGTTTTGTTTATAATTCTAATCTACAGTGACGTCCAGTGAAAGACGAGGAAATAACACGGAGGGCTTAATAACGAATAAATTCAATTCACTCCCATGTCTGTATATTTTGTTGGACCAGGACGTCGGTTCTGTTGGGCTTGTTCTCACAACTCATGGCTAAAGTCAACATTCCTGGAGCCGAGTATTTGCCTGGAGTGAACGGGAAGAAACGCACTCGAGTCTTCCAAACGTACGCCGTAAGTGAGGAGTATTCTTACTACACCTCCTGATTTTCGTCAGCCTCTTCGACGTCTTTCAGCTAGCATTATGCAGGAACGAGGTTTCATGAGCAGATTTGACAACATGAATAGCTCCTATTATGTCTACATTGCCCAAAACGAAAATTTATGTACTGATTTTTTGGGTCATTTACGACTTTTGATGATGGCGGAAACATATGGATTGTAAATTGGCTGCTATACAAAAGACAACACTGTATCAGATGGAGATGTTTCAAATTGGAAATAACATCAACGATCAGTATTAGGACCGTAACAAAGTTAAAATGATGGAGTGAGACAATCCTTACAATATGATCTATTAAATTAGTGAAATGGTCTTAACACTGGCAGATGTTATTCAACAAGTTCTATTTGTCGTAGGATTACTATGATTTAGCGCGTGTGACAGTTTATTTGTAATGCTTGTATGTACCACACAACACACTCTCCGGACTATGTCCACGCATCAGTTGCCTGGACCACAGTTGCCCACTTTAGAGGTCATGACTCATTTATAATTCGACCACGAATGATGGGCACAGTAAGTTTAGTTATAATTATGAACTTTGAAAACATTCATTTGATATTACACACATTCATTTGAGCAGACACATTGCCAGAGATATTGGTGGAAGCTGTCAATAGTGAAATGGATGTTGAATTCCTAGATGATTTAATAGGCGGAATGATATTTGGCAGCCACTTGGCAACTAGTCATGTGCTCGTAGTAGTTAATGCACATATTGGTAAAGTTTGACGGGTATGATACATGGAGGCATTTTACAAGACCTGGAAATGTCAAATTTTGACTAAACTTGATAAGTTTACCAGTGAGATAATGGCAGCGGCCGTTGCATAGTTTCATAATTTTTGATAGTCACGTATCCTTATAATCATGCAAAACTGCAACATGATCACAGATGGGACAATCAATTGTACGCTGATCCGACCAAGAACTTTCTTTGGGAATCTGATTATAAAATTGAACAGACAATAGCCACTTCGCATCACAAATGCAAGTAGTGTTAATATACGAGTAAGAAACAAGCCCCATAAATGCCGACTTAGTCATGCGTTGAACAGTATATAACGACCCAATCGGAAAGGTTGGCATATATAGCTGAACAATGGTTGATAAGTGTTCGAAAATCTATCTACATACATCCATGGAAGTGTAAAAATAAACATGGATATTCAACATATTTGTTCATTAACACTCACTCACACGATTTGATTCGACAGATGATGCTAAGTCTCGTCACGTCGTGGCTGATATGTGCCATTCTCACGGCAACTGACGTCCTGCCGCCGACTCCAGGCAGCTGGGGATACGAGGCGCGCACTGACACACGAATAGACAGTCTGAGAGACACCCCTTGGTTCAGAATTCTATATCCAGGTGAACAAGACAGTTACATTAACAAATGAAATGCGTTGGTAGACTAAGACGTAGGTCGTCGTGTATATTGTTGGCTAGAATGACAGAATACAACAGCAATAATACGTACAACGATCATTATTAAAACATATAATGTTTGTGCTGATCACTACTGTTGTTTTTATAATACTTATGTTTAATTTGATTCTACAATGCTGGGTTTCGCAGATATACTAAACTTGAACATATGAAATAACAATGGATTTATTCCGACTTATTCCGCTATTCTCACCAGTTAGATATAATTTGTGTAATAAAAGTTTAAGACTTTCGGCACAAAGGACAGTTCGGCGGAATGAGCTTCAACGTCGCTGGCGTAATTGGAATGATGATTGCGATCCTAGCGAGTGTGTTAGAATCAATAGGTGACTACCACGCGTGCGCCCGGATATGCGGAGCGCCACCACCGCCAGTGCACGCAATTAATCGAGGTTGGTTGTAGACAATGTTTACGTGTATAACATTGGGAAATTATTAAAATGGCTGACCTGCACCTTCTCTGAAAATGCAGTCTAATTATTTTCGTCAGTTGATACACCATTGTCTAGCAATATATGTTTGTTGTTTTCGTGTACAAATATACTTATGCACTCACATTATCATCAGTTTTAATACTAGTGATAATAGTATATGTTTTATTCACGATAAACCTGATGATATATACACTTTATCTTCCTAAGGGTCGTGAATTGAAAATGTAAATATACCAGTAAATACAGTATCGCTTAAGAATAAATAATAACAAATAATAGTATACATTATAAAATGCAGTAACGATAGATTAAACATTATTTAAATGGGTTAAGTGAAATGTATGGCTTAGCGATTGATGAAATATATAGGTAAAATACATTATATCAATAAGTTAGCTAATTCGATTATCATCTACCATTTAGGAATCTTCATCGAAGGAATTGCTTGTCTGATCGCTGGCCTGTGGGGAACTGGACTCGGGTCGACCACGCACAGTGGGAACATAGGCATCATTGGGTTAACGAAGGTACGTTTCCGCCCGCATCACAAGCGAAAGACACACGGGACATCTTTTCTGTTGAAAATAGTCTCGTCGTTATGTACATTGAAAGGTTTCATGCATATTGAAAGTAATCTTGTATGTTGAGTGGCGTCGTGTATATTGAAAGCAACCGTTTATTCTGATTATTCTAATACCGAGTCGATAATGTACAAAACATAATGTGGAATAATAATAAGGAATGGAAAGGGGTGTTCGAGAACCACGGACTGAGAATGAGCCTAGAGGAGACAGAAGTAATGTGGTTTGGACAACAGAGAGAGGAATTGAGCATCAGGTAAAGAGATCAAGCAAGTGGATGGCTTTGTGTACCTTGGATGAATGTTTACGGAGGATGGACAGTCAGCGGCAGAAGTGCGACGTCGGACACAAGCGGGAGCGAATACTTGGAGAAAGGTAGGGAGAATCATGTTGGACAGAAAGATTTCAAAAAAGTTGAAGGGGAAAGTCATGAGAACGTGTGTTACACCAGCATGCCTGTATGGTCTGGAGACAGTGACGTTGAAAGAACAACAACAGAAGCTGCAAGTGTGTGAGAATAACTGGGTTCGTCGAATAACAGGAACAAAGAGGGCGGGTAGAAGAAGGCTTAATGACCCGAGGAAAGAGGTTGAGGTTGGGATGCAATGCAGTCTAACAGGAAGATTTGGGAGAAGCAGGATGAGATGGGCAGTTTTCTTGGTAAGAATGGATGCAAGCAAACTAGCAAAGATAACAGAGGTAGAAAAACATCATGGACGCAGGAAAAGAGAAATACCAGATGGGAGGACTGCGTGAGGAGGGACATGAGAATATTGGGGGAGGATGAAAGATGGAGTGAGGGTGCGGCCGACAGAAAACTATGGAAAGAAAGAACAGAAAGAATGGCTCGACAATACTTTACCTGAAACTCACACCTCTACAGCAGGGAACAAGGAGGAAGAGCACAAACACTATATAGCACTATTTAACATAATTTAACACCATTTAACATCACTTAGCAATACTTAGCTGTATTTAACAGTATTTAACCGTATCTAACATAAAGTAGCATTATTTAAAAGCACTTAGCACTATTTAACAATATTTTTACAATATTTAACATTACTGTACAATATTTAACAAGCTTCTGCCAGCATGTGCCCTACGTCATCTCATTTGTCAAATGTGTGTGTGTGTGTGTGGGTGTGTGTGCGTGTGCGTGTGCGTGTGCGTGTGCGTGTGTGTGTGCGCGCGTGTCTTAGATACATTTTTTCAATATTCACCAGCGTTTACTCTTTCTTCGAACAAACACATTACCATTGTTGACTACTTCATGTGTGGTTTCTTCGATTGTCCGAATTTAGGAAATACAAGGAAAAGGCTTTGTTAGACGTTGCTATATCGACAAGTATTAGGTCGCAATTACGAAATATATTAACTGGCTAAAACAAATACAAAGGCATAGGTGGATATTTCGGTGATAACGTTTTTATAAATATAATTATCGTGATAGTTACATAAGAAATACCAAGTTATCCCATCCGGGGGATGGACATTTCGATTTTTGTAATAACTGGTCACTGTTTCTACAGGTTGCATCCCGTCGAGTCATCCAGATTGGAGCTGGTCTCGTGCTGGTCGTCGGAATATTTGGGAAGGTCGGCGCATTCATTGGTACTATGCCAAGTCCCGTTATTGGCGGAGTACTACTAGTAGTGATGGGTACGTAAACGACCAGAGTATTTGTGTATGTATCTGATCACTAGGACTGTGCGATATATTAAATGTTGCATGCAATACAAATGTTTGTCTATACATGTCTGTATGATGCTTCCAATGCTATAGTTCTCCGAAAAATGTCGACTAAGACAGAAATGTGACGAAGTAAAATGAGTCAGCGTAAATCCAAGCATGGCATGGAATACACTGACACATCCACTTTTCTACTAATTGTTCTGCCAATGGTAATGTAGTGCACTGACTACCGACGGTGTGAAAATGTAGCCGAATGCGAACCATCAGTTACCTTTTGGTATACATAATCTTTCCATATGTAATACTATGGCACAATATCTTTGTGATACATGGGTTTTGGGCGCTTTGTTGCCCCAAGCTCATTTTCTAGGGATCTCGGAGCAGGTTTGATCGACAGAGGTGCAGTGTGCAAGGCTCAAGACGCGTGGACAATCCCGACGTAAATTCTCCATCTAAGGCCAAAACAGAAACGTCGGTGTTGAGCACTGATGCCAATCTTGCCATACTTCCGGTAGCACCTGTAGCCGAGCTGGTACTAAATGCCTTTCTCGGCATTCCTTTGGACTCCCCCAATGAGGCGAAGAGAGGAATCCTAGCGACTGGGCAACCCTTGACTTCCACACACTTCACCCAAGTTTGTGCTGTAAATTGTTACAAGAATGTGTTGCTTGCCTTATATCACTGAACACGTTGAACTTGTTTTGTGTATCAGTAATGTTAAATTAATGTTTTCTTGTAGAAGTGTCAGTAACATACAAAGAACTGTCGTGTTTATGTTTTAGGTATGATATGCATGATTGGCATATCTAACCTTCAAACGGTCGACCTAAATTCTATGCGCAACCTGTTCATTCTTGGCGTGTCTCTCTTCACTGGAATCGTCGTCCCTCCGTGGGTGTCCGACCACAAAGACACCATTCGCTTGGGTAAGTGACAAAGACGTGCTCTACTGTGAGTACAATGAACAATACAAATGTCACAGCTATGTTCCCTCTGCACATATTTGACAGCGATTTGTGTAAGCTTTCGCCTGCGGACCGTCGATTACATCCTACGTCGCCATGCTCCCAATCACTGCATGAACATTTGTTTACAAATATGAAAAATCTATGGTCCAGTTCTCGAAATCGCACACCAATGACATGGCGTAATACACTTGTATTGGGTACACAGTGTACGTTCACAATATATATATTATACAGTACACTACAATGTGGAACAGTTAAATAAACTATGACTCTTATTGAATACAATCTCCATAAACTTACGAAAATCAGCATTGTTATTACGAAATCGTAAACGGTCTAACCCATATCTTTATATAGACTGAACAACTCTTATTATAATTATATATTACCAACATTAATAATGCTAAATAGTGAATACCGGCAGACGTCCTACATATGGATATTACGAAATTATGATATATACGTATTTGATCACAGGTAACGATACTGTAAATCAGGCAAAATAGTGAATACCGCCAGTTGTCGCACATATTGATATTGCTATGTCATAATATATGCTTGTTTGATCACAGGTAACGATGCCGTAAATCAGGCAGTGGTTATTCTACTCACAACGAGCATGGCAGTTGGCGGTGTGATCGCTTTCATCCTGGACAACGCTTTCCCAGGTATGTCGGCCAGAAATACAGTATCATGAGTTAATGTGAAATTGTGACCATTGCTCTATTTAAATTTCGTTTAGATATCACTTGTCCTAACTGAATGATTCTTCAACTGAGTGGAAGCAAATTCACGTAACATCCCGACATTCGCAAAATACCTGGTTTGAACTTTCACGTGCGTTACGTTGAATTCAGGACCGTTGCTGAATGAGGTCGACGGGTTCTGGCAGACAAACGCCAACGTTAGTTTAACACAACAGACCGTTTGTCAATGATGCAATGCATAATACATGTATACAATCACAT
>BSQZ01000087.1:1102500-1135000 GCA_033239005.1 Lamellibrachia satsuma | reverse complement strand
CCTTATGGTTCACCAGTGGTCTCGAATGACATCTAGCAGGTCCGTCGAAGAGAGTCGTAGAATGGAAGTCGTGCAGGTGGTTCGATGGGTTCTTCTTCGGTAACAAACGGATAGGGCATGATATTTTCCCATTCCAATATCTCCGGTAATGGTGGCTCGATAACGTTGGTACACGTGGTTCATGCGTGTCTGGTCAGTTTACGATGTTTGTTGAAATTCAGTCGATATTATTGCGCGCGAAGGTGGTTCTTTCTTTACTAACACGACTACTACTACTACATTCGTGTGAAACAATCAACAGGAAGTTAAATTATGGTTTGACTTCATCTGGAGAGTGGCTCTCACTCAATTCGGCTACTGTTTCCTTTTTTATCTGATAGGAAGAACAACATTATAGTAAATACCAGAAACATATGCCTTTTTGCAATGCATCGCCAGTTGGTAGATCAGACACCGCTGGTGACAGGAGGCGAAGGAACATAGAACAAAGCAAGTGGGTGAAGGAGCGTGGGTTCTGCCAAACTGCCACCAGAGTTATCAGTCATGATAAATCCGTTATGCTAATGTTCTCTAATCTTTTTATTCTGTTCCATTGTTAGGTCATTTACCTGCGGATGGTCATGTTTTGTAATTTCATTCAACGCACTACACAATTTGATATTCTCTATTTCACCATACAGCTGTTACTGCTTGTTGGCTCACCTGTTTTACTAATACCTGCTACTACTACTACTACCACCCCCACCACCAACAACAGTAACACCACCCCACGTACATACACACTCATAAAAAAGTTTGAACGTTTACGCATATTCAAATCATATATCATCACATTCACCTACCAAGGAGCCAAATCCCATGTGGATGATATTACATCTGAGAAATGATCGTCTTCAGGTCATAACGTTGCTCTCAACGATTGGGAATGTTGACTCGGTTATCAGCCATAATACAGACAGAGCCACAATGCATCTCATTAACACCAGAAACCATTGACCTACAACAGGCTTACCCTGGTGTTGTTTACTAAAAGAGCATATATTATTATTATAGGTGCAATGAAATGACGACGTTGATGACAATATAGATTTTTCACGTATTAATTTTCGTCTTACATACACAAGTTTAAAAGAGAAATGAATAGATATATTTTGTTGACTAAATATATACGGATATTCAAACTACTTCTTTAGTAGACAGAACAAACATAATAGCAGTACTGTGCTATCTTAATTGGGTCAATGCCCATTAGAACGTGTGTTATGTGTTTCAACATACAGTCTGAGAGAAAACTGTATGATCTGTGGAAACGTAATATAGCAGGTCTTGACATTAAGCTTTTGCACCCAGTAGCCCGTCGGGCCTCTAGATGTTAAATGTTACTGGCCCGATATGTTTTTTTATTGCTTAAAAACACTATGTTTATGCAATACATCGCATCCTTCATTAGTTGAAGGATGCGAGTTTGGCTGCTATTTATTTTGCAGTTGGTGATTTACTTTCATCCATTTAGTCAATATTCCGTATGGCTAACAATGTTACTGCAGGAATCATTAAAGAATCATATGTCCTCTGACTATGTCGAAGCCGCAGGCGCAGCAGGTCACGTTTTGAGAACAATATGTGATGCCGCCACGTGTGTATCGAGTTACAACTAATTATACTCAAAAATACGACGGGCGAACCAGACACTGTACATAACTAAGACTCCTGCGTTTGCTCAAGTTTGGGCTGTTTGGAGTGTAACCACTTGAGATTGTTACAATTGGGTTTATTTGTTTCGAAAATAAACTTTTGGACTGAAGTTCAAAGTTACGGTAACCTTAGCTATCTGCGCCCTAGCGGGTTCTGGAATGTATGTTAGGCGCTGTCGTGACATCTAGCGGACAGTCCGTGAATCAGCCGGTTTATACGAAATCGGTACGTCGAAGGCGCATTGCGATAGCCGATACGTATCGCGCAGAAGAAAATGCCGATATTATACTGGTAACATGGCCACACTCCTAGTAAAATATAAGCGTACGCAA
Source organism: Lamellibrachia satsuma (assembly GCA_033239005.1). NCBI lineage: Eukaryota > Metazoa > Annelida > Polychaeta > Sabellida > Siboglinidae > Lamellibrachia > Lamellibrachia satsuma. The sequence goes on along the minus strand of BSQZ01000087.1, from coordinate 1,132,973 downwards.
TTCACAAAAACGCCCCCACGTGCGATACCCGTCAGAGCTTACATAAATATCCATTTATTCACGTGCCCACGTGTTCCATAGCAGACAAAAATCCTAATAAATCCTTCTGCCTGGCAAACTCTAAAAACGAACTATTTTACAAGCAATAGCTTCTACTATCAAATCTTTGAATATGCCTACCCAGTTGCACTCACGTCACATCATACGAATTTCTTTATTTCACAAAATTATCACGATTTAATACGTCATACATTCGTGTGAAACAATCAACAGGAAGTTAAATTATGGTTTTACTTCAGTGGCTCTCACTCAATTCGGCTACTGTTTCCTTTTTTATCTGATAGGAAGAAAAACATTATAGTAAATACCAGAAACATATGCCTTTTTGCAATGCATCGCCAATTGGTAGATCAGACACCGCTGGTGACAGGAGGCGAAGGAACACAGAAAGAAGCAAGTGGGTGAAGGAGCGTGGGTTCTGCCAAACTGCCACCAGAGTTATCAGTCATGATAAATCCGTTATGCTAATGTTCTCTAATCTTTTTATTCTGTTCCATTGTTAGGTCATTTACCTGCGGATGGTCATGTTTAGTAATTTCATTCAACGCACTACACAATTTGATATTCTCTATTTCACCATACAGCTGTTACTGCCTGTTGGCTCACCTGTTTTACTAATACTTGTTATATGTACTAATACCGGTTATATGTGGCATATTCCTATGGCGCAACGCGTTCTAGATTTGACCAGCCCATAATCTGACCCTCGACATAGATGGCAACGAGTTCATTAACACTGCCCCCTTTTCGGCTGACATATAACAAATGTCTTATAGTATTGTGTATAACATAACACAAGGTTCATGCATTCGCTGAGACTCACTGTAAAACCTTTAAATAAGTAAGGTGTTGCCAGACATTACAGTATCATACAATGATAGCAGTTTATGAAGAACCTCAGGAAATGTAGCTCGTTCGACTAAATTAATCATAGTATCGGCTGCTGGGCTTTTTAGCGATTTTCTTACACTCATAAGAATGTCAAGGTCTGAGAATCCTAGAATACTATACTAAGCCCTTAACTTGATAGCACCACCTGACATAGCTAGTATCCTTGTCGGTCCCAGACAATCACATAAGCTTAGACATAACTCTCGCCACATGTGGCATATTCTTTGGTGCCAAACCATATGCACCTTGACTCCTGCTATGATGTGACACATAGGGCTCCTGCTTCACAGGCCTTTCAGTTGGGTGACTCTATATCACAGGTCGTTCAACTGTGAGATCCCCTATCACGTGTAACATAATGAGCCGCAATTTACCAAAGATGCTTTCCGAGAACAGCGGCGCACGCGGATTTGGCGGAACGTTTTCTTGTATATTTCTTCGACAAGACTGCAATAATCCGCTGCTCGCTGAATCATTGTGACGCGCCTCTACCGATGCCGCTAATGGACAAAAATCACGAACATTGCACTCTGTCAGCATTCACATCGACAACACCTACCGCTATCACCCGACTTGTGAACAAATGCCCTCGCAAATCTTGCTCTCTCGACCCTTTGACGACTGCATTGCTGAAGACAAACATTAACATCATCGCACCAACTCTAGCCAGCATCAGTAATCTATCACTGGTATCTGCGACATTGACCATCCAACATAAAACAAGCGCTAGACACGCCACTGCTGGAGAAATCTGATCTAAGCCTAATAACGCGACAGCGGCGCCGCGACTATCAGCACATCACGCCGACCCTCACTGCGCTTCCCTGGCTGCCGGTCCGATGACGAATACACTTTAAAATTCTTCTGTTGACCCACAGCGCGTTACACGATCTCGCGCCCGCGTAAATTGTTGACATTATATCGCCGTACACACCAAGGCGCCGGCTTCATTCCGCTGACAACAACCTACTTTCTGTACCACGCCATGATATGGAACGGTCTGGCCGACGGGGTTTCTCCGTGACGACACCAAAAACATGAATCCATGTCAGATAATAGATAGGGTAGATAGGGTAGCGGTATTCACTTCTACAAGTGTATATACAAAGGTATAAATAATAATTTCGTTAATTTGCTGCAACTGTTTTCGTCAAAGTGTCAACCGCTCGGTGGGAGCACGGCATTCATTGTATACAGTAGACTGGTGTTCAAGACCACCGTGTGGCGTCACTGATACCCCCAGGGAACGATCTGGGAACCAGATTACGTGGACTCTTCGGCCTCGGGCTGTACAGCACAATGACTGCTGTGCCGCCATTCACCGGCAATCAGTCTGGCGCCTGAAGAAAACGTTATATCAAACATTAAAGCTATGCACCTAAAATAGATAATACACACACCTGCGTGCGTGCGTGCGTGCGTGCGTGCGTGAACATTATCTGCATCTGAGTCACTGTGCCTTGGAATCCCTCTGGCCCATGGACTGAATCACCTGCATGTTTAATCTTTTGAACTGTATGATATGTTACACAAGTCATACGTACAGTATTTTGAAGAAAAGACGCATTGGAAATAATGGGTTGTCTCATATGTTCTCGAAGTCCAAAATCCGTACGGTGTTTAGCATTGGTTCAAGCTACCACCCACCAACTCCAATGTTTGTTGTGGGACCTCATATAACGTGCGTATTACCAATCAAATGACTATCATGTTTTCTACCGAAGTTAACACTGCAACACTGAAGTGAATAAATGGAATGGAGGCCTCGGGTTATTGGTTCCAGCTGCGATGGATTCGACGGATGTGTCAAAACGCCATATTTGTCAACTGATGGCAACTGATGTAATAATTACGTGCTTCATACAATGACATACACAAATAATAAAATGTGCCGCGTGGACGAATAAATGAATGATTGCTGTTCCTGCGACATAAATACTCTATGTGTCAAATATGTCTTTGTGTTATGCTCAGTGAACCGTCGAAAGAAAAAACACCTACGCAATGCGGCATGTCAAAACCCTTATGGTAATTATTCGTCCTTGTTATGCGACAGTAATACCCTGGCATGTCAAAACCCTTTTGGTAATTATACGTCCTTGTTATGCGACAATAATATCCCGGGGTAATGGGGCATAAACCCTCACACACACCCTTGCGTTCGATATGCGTTGCGCATCTTAAGTCGTGGATTCGAAGTGGCTCAGTGGAGACTGTAAATTTCACTGGTAATCACTGCTGTCCTGGATAAGTCACTCCTCTCACGGATAAGTCATTCCTGTCCCGGATAAGTCACTCCTGTCCTGTATAGATCACTCATGTCCTGGATAAGTCACTCCCGTCCCGGATAAAAGGTCGAATAAAAGGAACAACTCTTCCTCGTCACACGAGGCGACTTAGCAACGCATAACATGTAAGCCCCCCTTTATTATGTATTATAATTATCAAGTGGATATTGTAAACTCGATTTTACTATTTAATTTAATTAATTTGTACCTCCTGCCATTTGCCACTCCTTCAAGGTTAAACTTGATTCATCATCTTGTGTTAAATCCACTCAACTACATTTATTATGGCAGTCTCTGTAAAACCTACGTATATTTTGATTGTACCTACGTTTAATCAGTGTTCCAATTATGATAATATTCCGTAGAATGTAACAGAAAGTCATGCCTATTACAAAACTTAAATTAAAATAGTTTGCCAGTGATATTTGGGTGCGGTGTGTGACAACGAAGCACGAGTTCTGAATAATGGTTCACGAAATTAGAAACTACGGTATTTAATTGGCCTTTCCATAAAGCACGTGCATTGCAGTTGTTGCTTTACCTGAGCACGTTGATTTGGTCTGTATGTCTGACTTACCTCTGCCGTTCTAATTCCACCAACGTGTGGCTGTGAACTGAATGCAACCGGGTGGAATGCATTAGAAAAGGAGAGAGTGAAATGCATGTGTAATTGTCACGTTTAGTTTAGTTATAACATGAGCATGGAAAATGTTATTACGGTTCTGGTTGGGTGAGCCACCAACGTGTGCTATACCTTCGTCGTAGACACGTCATGTCCCTGACCACTGAAGGTAAAAGGAACAGAGGAAGACTAAAATCAACATGTATTATTGTTCCTCGGGACCGAATTGTGCTCCGGACCAAATTTACCCTGACAGATCCCGTGGCATAAACGTCTGACAGAATGCGAGGAGTTCGGAATTAGTTCACCGTGTTCCCTAGTCGAGCAATAAACCCGCTGTTTTACCAAAGTTTGTGTTATCCGAAAGGCGCACGTTAAGTCATCCTTCACGTAACTTCTTGCTTCTAAAATTTCATTTACGCAGTTGGTGAACCGACCGGCCTTGAAGTTGGCCCGAATACGCGGACAGCATTTGAATTGTCAATGTACCCTACAATAACATTCGTTATAGTCGCCTGCTATTTTAGTGGTAAGATCAAAATCTAGGATACATTTGTTTTAATCAATTGCTGCCAATTGGTCGCTCGGGCTGCGGCGGTGTAACTGACTTTATTGTGCTCAGGGCGATGAATGTTTTCTGAAAGGCATTCAGATCGTCAGTGAAACCATATTACACGCATACAGGCATACATATGCACTTGTCATGTCAGGCTTGGCCGAAGTTATGGCCCATGAAGTCCGTGGCCTCGGGAACATTAGACTGTTATTTTACACTGCATCATGTCGATATTATATTTGTAAAACCGTGTTGCGCTTTCTGTCGTACTAATGGGTATGTGCACGGAAAATATTATAGTTAATGCAATTGAGTGTTATTGTGGGTGTGACTTGTGTTTCAGTGCAACTGTACAATTACATATCTTTAAAGTGTTGAAACGTTTTATCTGATGATGTATTGCGTCCGATAATAAAACCAAATGGCGAGTTCTAATATTTGTGGCATGCAGGTGCTATTGCATAACACTTGTGTGAAATTGTAAACCATCTCGGAAACTCCTTCTACAAAGGTAAATAAAACACTGCTGGTGTATATAAAAAGCTCCGTTCATTCATGCAAGTCGGAACAGTATCAGCTGTTACACGGGGTAACTCTCCTTTGCAAACAGAGCAACGGGGAATGTGTAGTTTTGTTTCTGACGGGTTGTGTATACACGGTAGTAGTTATAGTGCTCCTTTGACCAAGCAAAAGAGGTGACCAGTAGAGAGTGGTCCAGGGACTTCCGGTCTCAGAGCCTTCTGGGTAGCCTAAGCGCCCCCTAGCGGTGACCTATATCCACCTAGAGCGTCCCCTAGCGACTGGACGTAACCCTAACTAGCGACTGGACGTAACCCCACCTTACTGACATGACCCCGACCTGACCTCGTCGGTGGTGACCCTAACGGAGTGACCGCTACCCTACCGACGGAGTGCCCACCCCTACGCAGCAGTTAATAATGGGGTCGTTAATTATCAACTATCAAAGGGACTAATGGAGACGAGAGATCAACGCAACACGGTATGGTACGAGTGCACACGTATTTTATTCAACAACACAAGCAGCATGGCGATACATCAAGGGTAGCGTGTAATATCACCATTACGACTACGACTACGATGAATATGACGAATACGAAGATGACTCGACTTGCGGATGTTGACCATCGCGCCAGAGGTCGCGAGCTTAGGGGTGTCTCCGGTGTAGCCGTGTCGGTAGTCGCTGCGAGTCAGTCCGTTCCCTTCGTCCTGCCACATCTTGCCGGTCGAGGAGAACAGACTCATGTAGCTCCTGACGAAGAGGTCGTCTTCGAAATTGGGCTGGAAAGGTTTGGAGGGTATCTGTCGTCCGTCTACGTACACCGCGTGGAAGTTGATGGCGTTGTTCTTGGCGTGAAACGGATTCTTGTCGTACGCGCCGTTGTAGGCATCGTTATCGATGCAGCACAGCACCAGACGTTTCGGCAGGGTACCGAGGAACAGGTTCTCGTACGTGTGCGACCGAGTGCCGGTGGGAATGGAGTACACCTTGCACTCGACGGATCGCATCGGATACTTGGCCGGGCTCTTCTCCATAGCCTTGATGTGCGCCATCTGCACGGTCGGATTCAGGGTGGCCTTCTTTGCAAACAAGGTGGCATTGACTATTTGTATTTTGTAATCGTGGTTCCCACCAGCCATGAGTGCAAAAGCAGGCTTACTACGCACCAGTCGTATCTTGACGTCGACGCCGTTGACGAGGAATTTATCCTGCAGGAAGAGATCCACGTGGAGACGGCCCATCATATCGACAAGACGACTCCTCAGGATGTTCTCTCGTCGAGTCACGAACCCTGCGTTAGCTGCGGGTCCGTCGGCTATCTCGACGGCGTTCATGCGAGTGGCCGTGTCCTTGTGCCACAGCTGACTCGTCAGTTGCGTGTCCTTGGCATCGGGACCGTAGCTCAGCAGCGTCTCTATGTAGGCGCGATACGCATACGTGTTGGTCGAAGAGGTCACAAGCGTACCGTTCAGGTAGACATCGACTTGACTGATCAGCGAATGCAGCCAGTTATTGACCGGCGCCACGGGGTCGGCCAAGTCGAGATCGTCCCCGTTGGCTCGTGTCACCTTCGCCTGCACGTGCAGCATCGTGGCGGCGAGATCCAGGTAATCGTCACCCGATCCGGGTATGAGGAATTCTATCGGTCCACCCGAGTCCAGAGAGGACATGGGCTGATGTTCCACTACGTGGCTGTCGATGATGCTGTTCTGAGTGGGAGGTACGGTAAAGAGATCCAGCTCGGTCTTGACCCCTTCGCACGACTGTCTATGTACGAAAGCCATCGTCGTTATCGAATATGTCGGCTTCGCGTTTCGCAGACGTCTGTCGCTTGCGTCGTCTCTTTGCTAAAGTGACTCCTTTCTTCGCCGGTGCGTGTTTTATACGTTTACGAGGTCGCACGCCAGGGACCAGAAGACCACGCATCAGATTCCTACCGGTATCCGCGACACGTCGTTTGGTTGCGCTTTTTATGCTCTGTCCAGACATGACGTCGTCGGCTATGCGCACGCCGGTCTTCAACGCCCCTTTTCCCAACGCCAAGGCACCTCTCTTGATGAGTGGCATGGCGCTGCGCAGCAGACCTCCGAACAGACTGCCTAGTCCGTGACCTCGTTGGTATTGGGCACCGGCGAAGTAGGGCAGTGCACCACCCGCCTGACGCGCGTAATACTCGTTGTAATTCATCTTCAGAAGAGTCCGGTCCTGCGCCGTCGAAAATGAAGCGTCACGGTCACTCTACCGTACTCGAATGGCACGCGCCGTCCGAAGTCGTCTCTTATATCAATCTCGATCGACTTGAAGTGCGAGTACAACAGAGGCACGTAGTGAATGTTAGTGAACCTATCGGACACCGTTTCGCCGTGACGTCCGCCAACCGGGAGGGCTCGCAACAGAGGTGCGACACTGTCACCTACTATGCGAGACTCCACGACGTCCGTGTAGACGTATATGGTATCGAACCCTTGATCCATCTGCACCACGTGTTCGGCTTCTTTACGGTAGGTGTACGGACCATCGAGAGTCTCTTTGGGTGGCAAAAACAAAGCGGTCGACGGGTTCCCGTCCGTGCTTGTCGCCTCTGCTGCTGATATTGTTGCTGACATAATCGATCCTAGTATCACTGGTACTGTCGATGGCGGACTGCTGATCACCGACGATTCGAATCCTAACATTCTTCCCAACGCACTGCGGCGAGGTACAGTGAACTCGGTGCCTGGTGTCATGTGCAATGTCATTTTTTGAGTGATGGCGCTGTAGCTCAATTTTGGTCGCGTCTTATCTGTCGCCATACTGTTCAGTCCCTGGTTGACGTGATTCATCAATGACATGGGAGACTTGTAATATCCAGCACTGATCCTCGCACTCGGGGTTAGATCCATAGCAATCGTCTCGTTAAGGAAGAACCAAATGCTTATGAGGATGACCGTGAACAAGACGAGTACCTGACACAGAAAGACTATTTCCTCTTTAGGACACGCGGTACCGAACAGAAGCCAAGGAGTGTCGCTGCTGCTGCTGCTGTCCTCTGCGTACTGTGCGTCAGTACTGTCCTCCGCTGCTGCTGCTGCTGTTGCTGTTACGTCCTCTTGTTCCTCCTCCTCCTGTTCTACGACGATGGTGTCGGTGAAGTCTCGTGTTGTCGTGTCTTGTGTCATTTCTCTACTGAGATGTCACCGTTCGCGCGGCTGGTCTTTATAGTGCAGTCGACGAGTGACTTGGCATCGATCCAGCTGTTGAATCTGGAGGGGTAGCCGACCCATTTCACCAAAGCTTCCTGTCGTCTACCTACCTTACGACGCTGCAGTACCGCTTCCACGTAGAACATTTTATCGGCGGGTACCGACACCTTCTGCAGCTCCATTTCGTAGAAGGTGCCTTCCAGCGCTTCGCCGAGATCGTCCTTCAATCGATACACGGGTGGATCGGAGGGATGAACCTCGTGTATCGTGAAGATCTCTTCGCTCCAATTCGCCGCGTAGCCTTTTTCGAACTTACCTTTGTACTTGCTGATGCGTACGCGATCCGACACGTGCAACTTGGGCACGCCCTTACCATCGTGACCGTACAGACGCTGCCACACCTGTTCTTGATTGCGGTAACTCACCTGTAACGGAGCCATACCGATAATGCGGTGGCGGGTGTTGTTGTACGAGTGCACCAAGTCCTGAAGGATGTCGATGTATCGCCACGTCTGGTGTTTCGTGAAGTATCGCCACATGCGCGACTTCAACGTTCTGTTGAATCTATCCACGATGCTCGCCTTCGTCTCCGCGTTGTGCGTGGAGAAGTGATGGATACCGTGCTTCTTCAATAGCCTCTGAACGGATTTATTAAGAAATTCCAGTCCTTGGTCTGTCTGCAACGTCTTTGGCCAGCCTTTGCTGAACGTGCTGTCAAGCGCCGTTACCAACGACGCCGCGGACTTGTTCTTCATGGGAACACACCAGGCCACTCTCGAGAAGACGCAGATCACCGTGAGGAGAAAGGTCATACCGTCGTTGTGTTTTTTCAAACGCGACAGATCGACGAGATCGGCCTGCCACTGCTGACGTAGACCACTCACGATGACGGGTCGTCTCTTGAAATGCCGTCTAGCCGGCTTGTGTAGGGTATAGGCGTTCTGTTCCGACAACCATTCCGCGACCTTTTTTCGCGGTATGCGCGTGACGCGTCGCAAGGCATCGACTCCGTTGTAACTACCTACCCTTTTCGGATCGATGTAGACCGTTCTAAGTGGTTGTTCTTTCCTCGGCGCCATTAAAAGAGGAGGTCGGACGCGTTGGCGGTGGCGGTGACGTTGACTCCGGAGTACCAATGCTGATGAAGGACGAGGAGCACGCTGACGTGTAGCAGGACACACGTTATCGCACCCACAACGATAGCGGTGGAACAACAACAGTCTACTAGCGACGCCATTCGTCGAATAACTTCTGTTTCATAAGCTGCTGGGCTATACCGTGAGCAATCAAGTAAAGTCCACTGATAAATATCGTAGCAACGATGGCACGGTACGCGTCCTGTTCATCGGTTGGCATGGCAAACACTGTGCTATGGACACGTATTGTATCTTCTTAAATCTCTTCCCAACTAGCCAATGACGCCAGAGCCTTGCGTTGACGTTCTGGAGGTGGGGTGAGCATGGAATGTTCCATCTGACCACGGCGACGAGCGAGGGGTGTCCAACTGAGCGATCTTCGTGCGCTACGTGCGCTAGCACCACCACCACCAGAACGAGGAGTAGCCGGTATTCGACGACGGCGACCTGGAGTGGATGTCGGCGGCGTCGTCGCCTGGCGTATGTAGGCTCTCCTGGTGACGTTACCGACCAACTCCATGGGTAGGTTCATGGCACGGAGTTGTCTTGCAAACGGTTGCCATCCCGTTGGATCGGTCTTTCTCTTACGCAACAGATCGTTCACGAGATCCACCACGTTACTTCCGGCAACCGGCACACCCTCGTGGATCAGTTCACCGCGAGCGGTCCACGCAATATCTCTTTTCATACGCTCCATCAAACGTCTGGCTTTGCCTTGCATGGTCTTGGGGACGGTGTCCAAGACGTCGGCCTCTATCCCACTAGTACTAGTAGTAGCAGGAGCAGGAGCAGGAGCTCCTATTACTCCTTCCGCTACCCCCGCTCCCACCCCCGTTCCAGACTCGTTGACCGTGACCACGCGTACCGGTTCCTTGACGTGATTATCGGACAAGACGTTATACCGTTGCAACACCTGATTATACAATGTTACCTTGGTCCTGTCGTCGAGGTCTTCATCTCGTCATCGAGGGCTTGCACCTTCTTACCTAAGGTGTCCGTCGGAGGTGGTGGTGAACGAAGCGTGTCCAACATTCGTGGGTCTACCAAGGCCATCTTGCGTGCGTGTTCCATCTCTCTCTCTCTCTCTCTCTCTCTCTCTACCTCTTGCGCAGCGCCTCTCGAAACAAGGACAGAAAGGCCGAACTTGCCAACGGTGCTAGAAGGGCCGATAGGAAACCTCCGCTCTGTCCCTCGCCGACCTGCTGTTGCACCAAGATACGTCTTCTCCTGGCAGCTGGCGTTCGTGTCTGAGCCAACTCGCGTAACTTCGTCCTGTATTTACCCAAACGACGCTTCTGTACTGCGGTCAATGGAATGTTCTTTTTTAATATGTTGTAGGCACACTCGGCTAGTGCACACAGCAGATCGGCGTCTGCGTTGGCGATCATGCGCTTTTTCAGTTTGTTGTTCTTGACTCTGTTCAGTAGCTGTATGCACGCAATGTGTCTCTTCACCAGCTCAGACATGGTGGGAATGAAGAGACTATCCACGCGTGCGGTCTTTTTATACCTTCGGCAAGTACACGTACTGAACACCGTCGTCTGGAAAGATGGCCGTGCGCAGACGCATGTCCTCGGGCGTGTCCTGTTTGAGATCGACCAATAGATAGCCGTACGGTACCGACGTGGCGTCTTTAAAAGCCTCTTGAACGAACTTGACGCGTCCCGGATACATCTGTCGAGCCAAGTGCGACATCTGCGATGCGTCACGAGGATTCTTGAACACCACCATGTACTGAGAATTCAGACTGATGGTACGACTCTCTTTGTTTTTGGGGAACAGGTTCTGTACGAGATACAGCACGGACGTGTTCCTGTGATGACTTTTTTTAGTGAACAAGGTCGTGACCCGTTCGTCCGTTTCTGCCATGAGATCGTCTATGACGTTGAGGTTCCTCGTTGACGAATCGAACATGCTCGCACTCGGCAACCCTTCCTCGAACCGCACGTCGACCAAGTCCATCGTTGCGTAGGCCTCTTGCCATTCTCCGTAACACCACGTGATCCGTTCGGGAGGTGGATCGATCATCACAGCAGCGTGACGTTGCATACGCGTCACGAAAGTACTTTTGCCGCATCCCGTCGGACCGGCGACGACGCACGTGAAAGGATGTTTCCACCGCGCGTCCATGGTCGCTTATGAACGACGACCACGGTGCATCACCTTTATCTACACGTCCACCGGACCCGTGCTCACTCCGTCCTCGTGCACCACGCGTTTGGCGTAGAAGTAGGTGAGAGCCGCTCGTTCCTGCACGTATGTCAACACGGTCGAGTGACGCACCCGGAACCCGCGGTTCTTTCCACTTCCGCTCCGACGGTTGGTGAGCACCTCCAGGAACGCATTCTTGTCGATGTCGTTGTGACGTTTGCTCAGTCCTTTGGTGCTGTATTTGTCGGTGGGTCCGAAACAATAGTACGTCTTGCTGCACAACCCCACGAACCCGTCACCGGACCATTCCACCTTGAACAGACCAGGTGTCCTCTTGTCGTACGCCCTGCGCGCCTTACAGCACGCCTCGTCGCCGACCCACGGTCTATTGGCGAGTCGACAGCGCACGTACTCGTTCCGATGCTCGTCGCAACATTCGGACGGCAACCATTCGGAGCGGTGCCGGAAGTAATGTTCTCGTAGTTCCGGGGTCACGAGGGCGTCGACGGACTCGGCGGCCAAGGCCAAATAGGCAGAGTCTGTATCTGTCTCGCAGTACTGAAAAAGAGGGCGCTCCAGGTACCTGTCGATGAAGTCGTAATAGAATTGCAACATGCGCATCTTGGCGTACTGCAGAACGAAGAATCCCACGTGTACGGGTAGGGTGTACGTGACGGTTTTCTTATTCATCTCTATCTCGTACGCATCCTCGACGACGACGTCGAGTTGTCGGAATCGTCTATCGTTGACCATGAGCGATGCCGCCTTCTCCTTGCAGTAGTTGACATCGCGATGTCGGTCCACGTTGGTGATGGTCTTTCCGTAACCCGAGTTCCCCAGCAACTTCATGGTGTCTGCGATGATGGCCTTGTGCGAGTGGACGTCTCCTTCGCGTCGCGCCGTGGACACTGCATCGCCGAACCGCCTGAAGCACGGGACGGGATCGTACTCGACGACCTGATACACGTGCGTCACCTCGAGACCGTGGTCCATGTACCATCGCAGCAGAGGCGTGGCAAGCAAGATCTTATCGCCTCGATAACTACCCACGAGCATGCATCTCGGAGTCGCCATGATGTTGTGCTCCTCGGCGTATCGGCGCATGAACGGTCCGAGATCGTCGCGTGTCAGACGGATGTTCTTGAACACGGGTTGCATCTCGGCAAAGTGTTCGCGCAATGCTTCCGGTACGCAAAGGTTGCATCTCGGCAAAGTGTTCGCGCAATGCTTCCGGTACGCAAAGGTCACACTCGATCAGACCGAACACGGTTCCGGCACGCACGCCACTCAGGATCTGTTGTGACGTCATCGTCCATCGTGCGTGACGTCGTCGCGGAAATGCAGCATCCAGAAACTTTTTCACGACAGGATTTCGTCTCGTCTCTTTCCATTCGCATTCCCACAACTCGACGACTTTGACAAAGTGACGGAGATAGGTGGTGTTCTTTCGGGTCTCGGCGAGCAGTTCAGCCATGGATTTCCCGTTGACCTCGTTGACCTCTTTACCGGTGCACGAGTGACCGTGGAAGAAACATCCGTGGAACTGATAAGCCGTTTTCGTCTCGCTACACCACCCGTCCACCGGCAGTTTGCCTATTCTCTTCTCTCTACCGTTGATCTGGTGTCGTATGACGCGTCCCGTGCGTTCGGATTCCCAAGTCAACCATTCCGCAGCCATCTGACCGTACAGCTGCGCCGATTCGGGTCGGAAGTCGTTCTCTTCCCGTCGTCGCGTGTACCATCCCATAGGCATGTCTTGCATGAGCGACCACAAGTACAGGGCGTTGGCATCGTATCCGACGATGGACCGACACGAACGGGCGGCCTCTCCGTACTCGTTCTGACGTAGCGTGGTGACCCCTTTCTCTTGATAGCGATGAAAAACGAGGGACGCTCCGCCAACCACGTTATCTTTGACGAGGTGATGAAGATCTTTATTCTTCTCGTTGAAGATGGTAAAGTAGGTCTTCTCGGGAAGGTCGTTGAACAGGTAGAGCAAGGTCAGACCAGGTACGCTGATGCCTTGCTTGAACATGTCTATGCCACGTTGTTCGTAGAAGGCAAACTGTCTGTCGATGGCCTGTAGAAAGGGAACCACGTCCCTGTTGTTGTACCAGACGAGAAAGTCTCGCAAAGTCGTCATGGAGTTGTCGCGCCAGGCCTCTTGACAACTGACATAATCCTCGTCGGAAATACTTTCGTTCTTCAGTCGACTGAAGAAGGCCTGTTTCGATGGAAGCGCGGTGTCGTCGAGTCTCCCCAGACGGTCCATGTACTCGTACGGGAAATGACCTTTCGTCACCTCGCATCCGTACGCCTTCAGATACTTGTCGTAACTGAACCCGGGAGCTATGTAGTTGGTCATGTCTAGGAATTTCAGCTGATCTGTCGAAAGACACATGAAAGTGTTGTTGCGTTTGATGACGAAAAAAGACCCGATACCCTCGGTCTCTTCTTCTTCTTCTTTGTCATCTTGTTCTTGTTCTTGTTCTTGTTCTTGTTCCCCTGTCTTTGACGTGGTGGATAGGAAGTAGGGTATGAGGAACTGTTTGATGGCATTGAGATCATACTTACCCGAATTGAACCCGATGACGGGTAACTGATGCATCCATCCATACAGTTGTCCCATCAGCTTTTTGTACGGATTGGTCGCCGGACGAGATTCTTTCTTGCCGACGGCTGATCGTGCAGCCTCCTCTCTTTCGTCCCAGATCGTCAGTTCTTCTGCGAGCTGTTCTAAGACATCTTCGTACGAGTGTTTGATCTTGTCGTACGCGGCATCACTCATCGCTTGTAAGATATTCATCATTCTACTCACCAACTTGTTGGTGTCTCCGTCCGTGACGAGACATTGCACTCGTTCGTGACCGGGCACGTTGGATGCTATGCTGACGCTCAGTGGAACGTGACGCGCCACCCAGTGGACCTTGTCACTGTCCGACGGAAGTTGTTCCGTGTCGAACCAACACTCGAAATCAAAGGTGGCTCGATACGGATAGTAGCGCAACGATTCAGCCACGCGAATGTTCTCGTCGTCCAGACGTTCGAACACCGATGGAGTCGAATGGTACACGCCACCAGGATAGACTCGACGCACACCTCCCGTGCACGTGCGCTCGTGCCTACGCAGCATAGATGTTTCTTTCCATAACGAGTCACCGCACTTTCGACATCGATACGAGTTGCAGTACATGCGGACATCTTGGATGAATGAAAAATGTGTCTCGTGAAGGTTGAGATACATTGTTTCGGGGTACTTGCATAACGATCGACGGACCAGTTCGGCAGTCGACTTACCGTCCTCCGCATCCTCTGCATCCGGTTTGACAAGCTGGTATACGCACACGTTCGTTTGGAACGTGGTCTCTATGCGATAGAGGTCATCCAACGTGATCCCTGCAAATTCTTCCATGGGTACGTGATCTCGATCGTATGTCTCGTACAGCGTCTTCACCGCCGGTTCCAATCGACGTAGATCACATCCTCGATGCAGGGCCAGACATCGGAACAGACATAGGTTATCATTATACCTCTTGTTATGGTTGGGTTCCGTTTCCAGACCGATGATGCTCTTCTTCTTCTTGATGTAGGTTGGCAGAGGGATCATGCCTACACATCCTATAGGATGATCGATGATGCGATTAACAAAAAAAGTGACATTCGTCACGAGTTCGCACACCCACGCGGAATCCGGTCTTTGATTGATGGCCCATTGCAAGACGTCGGTTTCTCGGATGCGTTCGAGAAAGTCATCAAAGTCCTTGCTGTTAGTGACGAGACTGGGTTCGTCCAGGTAGCGTCCACAGCAATTACAAGAGGTATGATAGTACTTGTATTGACCCGTGTTCTTGTTTCTCAGAACGAACCCGTAACTGAGGTTAATCTTGAACGCATTGGTCTGTTCCTGGAACATGATCTTCAAAGACGGTTCTAAGACGGTCGTGTCTAGCGTGGTTAATCTGTAATCGTACCTACATTGGAGGGGACCTCTCGACGCGTGGGTCCTAATAGCAGACCAGTGCGCACGAACGACATCTAGCAACTCCGTCGACAGAGTGTCGGCGAAGGGAAGTCTATCGGGTGGATCTAACGGGTCTTCTTCGGTAACGAGTGGGTGGTAGTGGGATGGAGTAGTGTCTTCGCTTTTTGATCTCTTTGGCGCTGGTGGCTCGGTGACGTCGGTAAACGCGGTTCGTGCGTGTCTGATGAGGAGCCAACGTCTTTCGAACTTCCGTCCACATTTCTTACACGTGTAGGCGGTGGTGTTTCTTCTTCTTCTTCTACTACTACTACTACTACTACTACATACCGACCTTATGTGACGCTGTAGGTTGTCCAATCTCCCGAAGGTGGCACCGCATTTCTCGCATGCGTATTTCGTTCTCTTTGCATAGTCGCTAGGTGGCGTCACCATAGGTGGCGTCACCATAGGTGGTGCCACCGAGTATGAATGCAACCCGCAAGATGGCGTCGAGTGATTAATCTGCACGTGTCGTTGTAGTTCTGCACACGTGTCGAAGGCGAGTCCACAGTGACGACATTGATGTCTTTTCATGATGATTATCGTATCTACAACTGAGAGGGAATGGACTCTCAGCGCATCTATATAGTACGGGGTGGTGGTGGTGGTGGGGGGTATTCCTATATTTACTAATAAGACGTCAATGTATGATAAGAGGCGTTCCTATAACAATGGCTACTATTGTCCACTATGTCCACTATAATCGACTACGGGTTCCCTTTCGAGAGGAGGGGTGTCACTCGTAGGAATATTAATGTCGATACAACGCGTTCCATTCCATTTTGACACTTTTATTTAAATAGAATACATAAGTTGCGTATAATATATATGGTATGAAAGGATAGACTTCTCTATATATAAGATGATGGTATATGACGACAGTTTGTGGGTTTTTTTAACACCGCGACAGTGACCACTAGCTTGCGAACGTTTACCGTCGCGCCAGAGGCTAGTATGATGGAACTGACTTGTGGTTTTTTACACCACGACAGAGGTCACGTGTGTGTGAATAATGAATTATATATATATAGAAGTCGATCTCTTCATACATAAATAATACTATATATATATATATATATATATATGTATTTCATAGACACAATACAAGAGGATAAAGAAAAATAAATGTATTGAACCAAATTACATCACAACAAGACAATAACGATATATAGGATTAAAGTCAATAATGATATATACGATTAAAGAATGTGATTCATGACAATTAAAGACATTATTACTAACTATATACGATTAAAGAATGTGATTCACGACAATTAAAGACACTATTACTAACTAAGTCTACGTGTGTGTGTGTGTGTGTGTGTGTGTGTGTGTGTGTGTGTGGCGTGTTTACAACATCCAAGGATTGAAACACGCCACTTCTTGCAGGAGGTATGTTTGTGTCTCCTCCGACAGTAACCTCGCACAAGCCTCACCGCATACGTTGACGGTGGCTTCGGCTACTGTCAGAGGAGTGTGTAAGGTTCTATGCATTATTAAATGTGTTATTGCTTCTGTGATCATTATGTTAGCTACTTGTGGATTAATAATGTTCGGTTTTGTCGGTGAAGAGGCTGAGATAATGTTTTCGCAGCAACGATGGTGTTGATGGCTGCGGCTGCGTGTCGGAGGGTGGTGTTGTTAAGTTCAGTTCAAACGATGACGGCGCCGATGATGGCGGTGGCGAGGCTGGAGAAAATTCGAAGGTTGAGGACGGTGTCTGCGCTGTCAGTAGAAACGACGGCGGTGGGGGTGGCGGTGACATTGGCGTCGTTGCGGTTGGCGCTGCTGCTGCTGCTGCTGGTGGTGTTGCTGTGGCTGCTGCTGCTGCTGCTGCTGTTGGTGCCGCAAAGCGACGCTTTCTGTTTAGAACCAACCGCAGGTCGTTTGCAGCCAACGACGGCATTTTGCGTTTGTGTGGCGACGGTGTTGGCACCTTCTCATCGTCCGCGTCATCGTTGTCGTAGGCCTCTCGTAATTGTCTGAGAGCGTTATGAATCTATAGACAAGAAAACAAAAGACACACCTGTTTAATCACTGTCACCAACATCGTTCTTACCTCCATATCGACTGGCTATGGACGCTCTGATCGTGTCTGCCATATCAACATTCCATTGCGTTTTCGCAAACCTCTCCTCTAATGCTATGACAGCCCAACGGATGATGTGCATGATAAGACCGGAAGACGGTACGTAATAATCATCTTCCGATAGATCTAATATACGGACCACCTCGTTACATGCATAACGAATGCACGCTGCGTCTACCGCTGCGTCGAAGGTATTTTGATTCATCATGGCTTCTGCACGATTCCAAATTCTGTCTATGTTCGTTACCGTCGCCTGCATGTCATGATCGTTGCCGTTGTTACTACCGCTACTGCTGCTGCTGCTACTGTTTATGACAATAGCTGTATCGTTATTTTCCTCGTCTGCTATAAACAGAGTCGGTTCGGTAGAGGAAGTGATGGATGGTGAGGAAGGCAACAGATTACGACGTTCATACGCATCTAACCACTCCTGTACCTTTTTGTTCATGCTTGTTTCGTCGGTGGGACCTGTGGTGCTGTCAGAGCTGGAGACAATGACATTATCTTTGTCTTCCTCCTACAAAGAGAATGCCTCGTCAAGTACTTCCAGCTCTGACGCGTTGTAGTTTACGTAGTTGTTGTTGTTGCGTTTTTTAATGGTCGCCCTGACACGCACCCCCCGCAGCACCGACAGCGCAGCCGACCGCTCTTCGTCTGACGTCATAGCGACGTAGGCGTTAGCAGTAAAGCCAAGAAGTTTAACTGCCACTGCGTCAAATACGCTAACCCAACTTTCAGTGCCTATCCAGTCCTGCAGGAGGACACGCAAGTTGTATCTGTACATGGGAGATCTCTGCCTTTGGTGAAGTGGACAATAGTAGCCTTGCTTACGGCGCTGGACACCTTTGAGACACTGTGAACACGATATATACACAACATGTCTCTCCTGCGTTGCAGTAGCGACTATGGTTAACGGTTTTGCAAATCTGTACGTTCCATCACTTACCTGCGTCTGCAGACGAGTGAGGTTCATCATTTGCTGCTCTTCTTCGGCGATCTGCTGCGCGGCCATCGTGACTTCTAAGACTTGAACTTGTACGAGAAGAGAGAAGTGAGTCGAATCGATCGCAAGAGTTGTTATGATAGTTAGAATTGCGAGTCCTTTATATAGCGGGGCCGGTTGCATGGCGCGCCTGTCTTATCTGGCCAGCTGGTCCCAGCTGGTCCGCTGGTATGCGTTGTGTAATCGCCGCGCATTCCTATCGCACGGGTGTTGTCGGCGAGCCAGACTTGCCGTCGCCTGGTTTTTTCCCGAACGAACTCGCGACAATTCACGAGTATCTGACCCAACACGTTCTGTCCACGCTGTCCAGTGTAGGTGAACATGCTCCAGTATCCCTCCCTGCTTCTCACGTAGTTTCCTCCTGGAAATTATATAGAACGATTCATTCTGATTTTATGTTGTTTAAAGTTACATGCGCTGTATTTAACATTTGCCTAGGACTCGTTGACTTGGTTTTTTACGCGTGATAAATGGGTTTTTGGATTCAGCGTGGGTTAGTTGACAGGCTTATCATTGGGAGGAGTTGTTAATTGTTTTAGGGCGAATGTCTGGAATGTATACAACGTTGGTTTAGGACTCGTTGACTTTGTTTTTTACACGTGATATATGGGATTTTGCTTTTAGCATCGATTCTCTGACACTTCTGTGACAGACTTAATGAACATGTTTTTTCGTTGTGAAGGATGGCTTATTGTTCCAGTGGGTTTGGCAGCTGTTTTATGACATTCCAGTTTAATAAATATTTTATTATTATCGTTATCTAACATAACTTTCTGACTTTGACAGATTTGTTATTGTGTTATAGTGGCTTATGTCAGCTGTCTGCATTGTTTGGCGTTTACTATATAAGCCCGTTCTGCGACTAGGTATATCTTTATACACTCACCGTCGTTCTGTTGGCGTCGTTCTGTTGCTGTTGCTGTTGCTGTTGTTGCTTCTGACGTCACGCAGGATGCTGTCTAGCGTTGCGTTGTTCACCGATCTGATGGCGGTCTACATTGAAATTGGGGCCGCGTTGACTGTGCTACTGCATCGATCGTAAGTACATAATGTCTGTGGTTGTTTGCTAATACATACTCCTATGCTTTTAAAAGCTTTTAAAAAGCATCTACATAACACGCACAGTTTAACTTTAAGAGACTTTTATGCGACTGTGACCTATTTCCAATGCCTCTTGCTAGCCGACCGGCAGCCTGGTCATAAATAGCACGCGAGCCGAGCCGAGCCGAGTGGGGTCGCCGGGTCACTGATATCGCCTTTGCGTGTCCTACTTTCTACGCGTCTGCTAGCTGCCTAGCGGGCTAGTGATAAATAAGTGAGTTGGATCCAAAGTATGCCTTTCAGCGCTCTCGGGTTTCCTCGTAGCTTATTATTAACACATGCATGTGTTATTTAAGAAACGTATATAGGATACTTTTAACAAATTCCTTTACCAATGGCTTGATTTTTATGTGTCTTTCACTCTGGTTTTTCAGCTTCCATAGACAACACTGGCCAGTCGTGATGGGGGAACTGCGCCGTCACACACCTTGTATAGACGACGACGATGATGGCTACGATAGTACTGAGGCTACAAAGAGTTGGGATGACGAGTGTAATCAGTATGCTTGCTTTATACAACACAGACACAAGTGGGTTGGAGTCTTGACGGAACTCGGGATGGTTCGACCATTCGAGCGGGTTGAAATGGAAATGTCGTTGGGCTGCAACGCCCAAGGCGAGCCACAACAACAGCCTGCCAATGTTTATGCTTCCTTTCTCGAGCACAAAAAATCGTGGGCTGATGTTATGCAGGAACACGGGATGTTCCGTCGACGTTCCGTGGTCGAGATGGAAATGTTGACGGGGTGTAACGCTCAGGGCGAGCCGCTACAACAACCACGTTCTGCGGCCCGACGACCTACAAAACTACTAGACAGACGAGGAAGATCACTGACGCAACTGAACTTCTATTGAGATGGAAAACATGAACACTTAATATGATTAAATATATGGCTATTTTTAAATAATTATATTACTATATTTATATGAATTTATGTGCTTTAATATGATTTGATATATGGCTATTTTTTAAATAATTATATTACTATATTTATGTACTTTAATATGATTTGATATATGGCTATTTTTAATTAATTATATGATATATATTACTATGATCTGATGTATCGTTATTTTTAAATATTAAAGTTTCTCTTTGCGGTTTCATTCAACGAGGTGTTGTGTCGATTTTGTCGGTTAGCAGATAGGGTAACGCGGGCCACAACGAACCAACGGATAGGGTATCGCAGGCTACATCGAGCAAGGATTTAAATGCCTTGGACTAAAATTTATATTATCTCACTCCTCGACGATCGGGGTGGCAGTCACGTTAGGGTCAGCAGGACGTTAGGGTAGCGGTCACTCCGTTAGGGTCATCACCGACGAGGTCAGGTGGGGATCATGTCAGTAAGGTGGGGTTACGATCGTTAGGGTTACGTCCAGTCGCTAGGGGGCGCTCTAGGTGGATATAGGTCACCGCTAGGAGGCGCTTAGGCTACCCAGAAGGCTCTGAGACCGGAAGTCACTGGACCACTCTCTACTGGTCACCTCTTTTGCTTGGTCAAAGGAGCACTATAACTACTGACGGTATCTATATATACCCACATACTATGAAATATACTGAATGACGTACACTAGAACATGGATATGTGTGGGGGACAGGTTGGAATATCTTATTGTAGGGTCGATTTATTTGAGGTGACTTAGCGAGTTTGTGTGAGAAACAGTCACAATCTGACGAAGCAAGTCAAGTCTCAGGGTTAAAAAATCGTTGTGTTTTGTCTGCGGTAATTTTAACTGTAAATTTAGGTGGACGCTACCGAACCCCAATTTTAGCCACTCGTAATAAGTGCTTAGTAATTATTGTATTCGGCGCGGTCTGTCATAGCAAAATGGTCTCGTTTTGCGCACATTACGAGCCTACAGACGTGTTGGCAAGTCATACACTTCTAATTCAAGTCAAGACCTGCACGACTAAGTCAAATATCATGTTATCTCTCTTAATCCCAAGTAAATTCTCAAGTCACTTTTTTGTCAGGAGACCAAGCCGCTTTCTTGCATAACTGGTCATATTGAATACTTGGTACGGTCCCTCGGAACGAGGATAACGTCAGCGAAATGTCTAACAATAATTTCATACATAATATAGGTAGTTTCGAAGCAACCGACCCTGAGGAGATGCTATTAAATCCAAAAACCTTTCGCGGCCTTGTGCGAACCACACACTCTTGTGTAAGCGACGCGACAACATCACACAACCACGATGTTTTTACAACAGTCTAGCCAGACAGACGCTTTTACATTCATTGTAGACACCCGAATGACGAGATGCGCGATGCCCTCATTGCTGCGACCCACACTGCATATTTGGAACCACCCACAAAAGACGCCAACCACATTGTTCGATTTAAGTTTCGTTCTGAGATGCGTATTATTTACATAACACAATTAATTTAACAACGAACCATATATATATATAATGACAGATGGAAAGCTTTAGACAACCTTTGAAGAAGATATACAATTGCCTAACCAGTATAAGTCATTCATGTTTCTTAGAAACAAAACATAGCTGACCCACCACTTATCGTGATGTATAATTCAAATTACCAAAGTCTGCCGCATACAATTATCATGTCAATACAATACAATCCAACGATGCAATACAATACTCGTTTATTTGGGCCCATCTATACAAACTTGTTATACAATGTGGTACATATAACATATATGTATTAAAGAGTCTGTATCGCATTTGAAAATTATTGTATCCAAGGGTATTTTAAGTTGTAATCCCGGAGTCGTAAATTGCGTTGTCATTATTACGGGCCAGCGAGACTCTTATTAACATAAATAGTGACCACTAGGGTGGTGGGGACCAAGCGAGGTCTATATGGATGATATATGTTTACATATATGCAATTACGATGATTCGATATGAGACTTTTCATTTGTTAATCACCACGGTTGCTTCTGTTCTAATTATTTGATTTTGTCGACGATTTATTGTTTCATGTTCATGGTGCTATGAAGGCAGTTCAATAAATTTTACGTCGCACTTATCCCAACGCTGAATACGAAGAACGCGAAGACACTACTGTGTGTTTTACAAATCATGTTAAGTTGTCCAACGTCTAACGTACTGCGTTAAACACGATATATTTTGCTGCAGCAAAAAAACTATCCAGTCCGTTACGTCGCACATTGATTTATCAGTGACACGTTGGAAAAAACAACCAGAGCAGAAAATTCGAGAGTATTTGTGACATGCTTGAAAAATAACCAGGAACCATAGGTAGACAATTCGTTAGTATTGTTGGTGTGGTATGTCTAGGGCCACAGGTAGAAACTCAATGCATTACACAACAACGTGCTATGTGGCAGATGGACTGACGCACATAGAAACTGAATGCATTACACGCATTGATAAACTACAAATGTGCAATAGTTTGTGTGAGTAGCATTTATAAACTAACAAGTCAAGTCAAATCTCAAGTCTATGAAATCCAACTCCAAGTCAAGTCGTGAGTCATCTTTCCGAATTCAAAGTTACGTTAATGGGTTTTTATACATTAATGTTTAGCAGTAGTTTAGTCGGACCCTGTCCCGCCACAACGACGTTAGCCAATTATAATAGTAATTATTGTAGTCGGTGCGGCGACTTGAGTGCAACTCGAGTCAGTCCCTACAACTCGAGTCAACACGTCTAATGAAAAGGTGTGTGTTTGTGTGCAGACCTGTGTGTACGCGTATGGGCGTTGAATGCTCGTCTGACACGGCCAGTTAATAAAAGAGTAGCTGCATCCATGGGCGCAGGGGGGAGGCGGCAACGGGGCACATGCCCCTGGATCTGGAAGTTTGTTAAATTGTAGCTATTTTATGGCAAGTAGATTGTTTACTATTTATGTTAAGTATATCATCTAGTATATTTGTTAATTAATTATATACAATTATATCATCATTGTTCATTGAAAGTAGACATTTTGGTAAGTGTAAATATTTGTGGTCGAAATCAGACAGAACACAACATTTTTGCCTCCCCCCATGGAAAAAAGCCTGCGGACGTCCCTGGCTGCACAACTAGATTGTAAGATAACTTGCGATCCGGTAACTTACACCTGTCTGTTATTCACAGTCGTTTGCACGGTAAAGATGCATGTGTAGATAGCAGAACTGTCGCAATGTCAATGGTTTGCTTCTCTGCCGCTAAACAACATTCAGGGTTCATGCACTAAACACGATTACTGATGTTGCCCTGTGCTTTAGAAGGAAAAGGCCACACAATAATTTAGCAATATTAAATTGCGCTGTAATGGGGCGAAGTGACAAAGTGGTTGGAACGTGGGCCTCTTGTTCGAGAGGAACCGGGTCGAATCTTCTTGCTGCTGTTTCAAAGCTTGGGTAATTTCGTTTACCCCACTTTACCTCAGTTCACTCAACTGCATAAATGCTTATCTTGGTGACGATAAATGGGTGAATAGTCTTCGGGCAGCAATTGCAGCGTGGCCGTTGCCAATGCTTCCCATAGAAGTTGAGTTGGTGTTGGACCAGCCGTGGGGGGGAGCTGTGAATTGTAAAACGCTTTGGGCGGTACCAAGGACTGGTTAAAACTCTATATAAGAACGTACCTTTATAAGGGTGACTGAAAGAGGTAAACACCCATTCAAAACATATATTTAGAGACTATATAATGTATAACTTAACACAAGGAAACTACACCAATAATGTTGTAGCATTACGAGCATTTCAAGCCCAACGTTGATGACATGTAGTTAGGTAATTCGTCCCAAGTTGTGTCAGCGTGGAATCCTGTCAGAAAGTGCTCAGCAGGTATGAATCGAACCGGAGCTCACATAAGATTACACTTGCACGAGTTGCCTACTGTCGTGGTGTGTGACTTACAATTAGATGTTAGTGGCTTAAGAGTGTTGTGAAACTTTCTGAAAAATACCGTCTTCCACAGTGGCAAAGTACTACTACCGATGGTAGATGTTAAAGTGGTAGATTTGGCGGAGTAGAAGTCGAGCTCGTTGGAATTGTAGATGTTAAGGTCGACACAGCAGATCGTGAAGAAGTAGTTGCAGAGGTCGACACAGCGGATCGTGAAGAAGTAGTTGCAGAGGTCGACACAGCAGATCGTGAAGAAGTACTTGCAGAGGTCGACACAGCGGATCGTGAAGAAGAAGTTCCAGAGGTCGACACAGCGAATCATGTAGAAATAGTTGCAGAGGTCGACACAGTGGATCGTGAAGAAATAGTTGCAGAGGTCGACACAGCTGATCGTGAAGAAGTAGTTGCAGAGGTCGACACAGCAGATCGTGAAGAAGTAGTTGCAGAGGACGACACAGCAGATCGTGAAGAAGTATTGAAGAGGTCGACACAGCATATCATGAAGAAATAGTTGCAGAGATCGACACAGCAGATCGTGAAGAAGTATTGCAGAGGTCGACACAGCGGATCGTGAAGAAATATTGAAGAGGTCGACATAGCGGATCGTGAAGAAGTAGTTGTAGAGGTCGACACAGCAGATCATGAAGAAATAGTTGCAGAGGTCGACACAGCGGACCATGAAGAAGTAGTTGCAGTTGTCGACACAGCGGATCGTGAAGAAGTAGTTGTAGAGGTCGACACAGCAGATCATGAAGAAGTAGTTGCAGAGGTCGACACAGCGGATCATGAAGAAGTAGTTGCAGTTGTCGACACAGCGGATCGTGAAGAAGTAGATGTAGATGTCGACACAACATATCATGAAGAAATAGTTGCAGAGGTCGACACAGCGGGTCGTGAAGACGTATTGCAGAGGTCGACACAGCGGATCGTGAAGAAGTATTGAAGAGGTCGAAACAGCGGATCGTGAAGAAGTAGTTGTAGAGGTCGACACATCAGATCATGAAGAAATAGTTGCAGTGGTCGACACAACGGATCATGAAGAAGTAGTTGCAGAGGTCGACACAGTGGATCGTGAAGAAATAGTTGCAGAGGTCGACACAGCGGACCATGAAGAAGTAGTTGCAGTTGTCGACACAGCGGATCGTGAAGAAGTAGTTGTAGAGGTCGACACAGCAGATCATGAAGAAATAGTTGCAGAGGTCGACACAGCGGATCATGAAGAAGTAGTTGCAGTTGTTGACACAGCCGATCATGAAGAAGTAGATGTAGATGTCGACACAGCATATCATGAAGAAATAGTTGCAGAGGTCGACACAGCGGATCGTGAAGACGTATTGCAGAGTTCGACACAGCAGATCGTGAAGAAGTATTTAAGAGGTCGACACAGCGGATCGTGAAGAAGTAGTTGTAGAGGTCGACACAGCAGATCATGAAGAAATAGTTGCAGTGGTCGACACAACGGATCATGAAGAAGTAGTTGCAGAGGTCGACACAGCGAATCGTGAAGGAGTAGTTGCAGAGGTCGACACAGCGGATCGTGTAGAAGTAGTTGCAGGGGTCGACACAGCGGATCGTGAAGAAGTAGTTGCAGGGGTCGACACAGTGGATCGTGAAGAAGTAGTTGCAGGGGTCGACACAGCGGATCGTGAAGAAGTAGTTACAGAGGTCAACACAGCGGATCGTGAAGAAATAGTTGCATAGGTCGACACAGCGAATCGTGAAGAAGTAGTTGCAGAGGTTGACACAGAAGATCATGAAGAAGTAGTTGCAGAGGTCGACACAGCGGATCGTGAAGAAGTAGTTGCAGAGGTCGACACAGTGGATCGTGAAGAAGTAGTTGAAGATGTCGACACAGTGGATCGTGAAGAAGTAGTTGCTGAGGTCGACACAGCGGATCGTGAAGAAGTATTAAACGGAACACATGTCTTGGGAGCATATGGAACTCTTGAAGAAGTAGGCATATCTCGGAGACATCTCGCGTATAGCAGGTGTTGGTGAAAATGCAGAAACTGAAGTCTTTGCAGCTGGCGTCACGTTCAATGGAGAAAGTACAGGTAGCTGTGATGACACGAGAATATAAATGTAGATAGAAAGTTCGGACACTTAATCGACAAATGTTTATTGAGATAATTCAGTGTCGCATTTGGCACGTGGTGATTTCATGTGGCACTGTAGATTAATGTCAATGCTCGGCAATTTGCCGTGATAACGGGCCACATAGATCGGTGCTGCGTCGACGTCAACTTCATCCAAGTCTTTCGAAATTTCGTCAACTTTGTCGGCCTCTTAACGGTTGATGCGACGATGTTTCAAAGTGATAGAAATGTGAAAATATAAATGTTCGTTGATGACGACAACATCGCATGTTGTTTTTGGATGTATAAAGCCACACATGAACGATTGACCTAAAACGCTCAATGCGTGACGTAAGTGCTTTGTTACTTTTCGGCAGCTTGCAGCTGTCGTCGTCTGACTGACTACGGCTAGATGGTGGCCCGGTAGTCAACACAGGTTATGTAAAGACGACCTTTTAACGACGAGCCATTCAAACCGCTTAATGCTTGACGAAACTGCTTTATGAATCCCAGACCAAGCGTGACCATTCCGCAAGCTCGCGTGAAGACTTTTTATGTTCCCTTATGTCGACCGGTTGGTAGCCTGCGGCACACTGGTGTACCGTGAAACAGCGATACTTTGAAATTTTCTCCTTCAAAGATATGCAGTTTGCAAGTGTTCATTCCCAAACTATGTTATGGCTTTTTGTTTGTCTGGTTAACCACGGCTTGCACTACAATGTACTACTATCTGTGTTAAATGAGTCATGCGCCATTTCCATGTTGTTTAAAGTAGCCCATTGAAAGAGGCTAATTTTAACGCATTATTTAGAGGGGATGACATTTCACACTTACTTTGTGAAATAAATAAATTAAGGCGAATAAACAAAGAATACTTTGTTATACACTGAAAACCGCGAAACATAGATATGTTCATTAATATGCTGTTTTATGGGGTCAGTGGGAGTAGCATTTGGAACTCGAAATATATTCAGATACATACCTGATTATGAGATATCACACTTGTTGGAACGAAGGGCTAAGACCTGAAGTTTTTCCACGCGTTCGACTTGACATGTTTTCTTAAAACAGCAAGCCATGCGGGTAGGACGCCTATAGTGCCTATCCGGAAGCTACGACTCATAATGTGAGACACACCGGCGTGTCAATATGTGAAGGCCGCTTTGCCAACTTCCGAGTAATTCGCCATCCTGGTGTACGGCCGGACAACACGTGACCATTATTATATCACCATAAGACGTTTCAGGAATATTTGTCAACGTCAACGACTAAATTTTCCCATGCACGCCCACGTACATGAATAATAGGCCGTGGACTCGAAGTCGCTAGGTGCAGATTGTGAATTGCACGGGTAGTCGCTCCTACCCTGGATAAGAGGTCAAATGAAAGGAGCGACGTGTCATCGTCACATAAGCCGACTTTGCTATGTACCCTATGAGACAATACTGAGCAAGGCCCGTCTGATGGGTGGTGACAATTAAACTGGTACGCTCCCCATTAGTATATATTATATTATTAAGTTCATTTTGTAAATTCGGTTTATGATAATGAAGCCTATCTGTGCTACAAGACAGCTTATAAAGACGTCAGCACACACGTGGGTGTGTTTCTTGTGTTTCAATGCAATTGTACATTTACATAAATGTGTTTGTCTTTAAGCGTTTCATTTCATGATTGAAATCATCACATGAAATTGTGAGTTCATATTTTTGTTGCCTGTATTTGGTGCTATTGCATAACACATGTCTGAAATTACAAACCACTCAATAAGTGGTGTGCGGACATGACTCACGTTGCGGACATGACTCACGTTGCGGAAATGTCTCACGGTGCGGACATGTGTCAGGGTGCGGACATGTGTCACATTGCGGAAATGTCTCACTGTGCGGACATGTGTCACGGTGCGAACATGACTCAGGTTGCGGACATGTGTCACGGTGCGGACATGTGTCACGGTGCGGAAATGTCTCACTGTGCGGACATGTCTCACATTGCGGA
The DNA here is from genome assembly GCA_033239005.1 of Lamellibrachia satsuma. Taxonomy (NCBI): domain Eukaryota; kingdom Metazoa; phylum Annelida; class Polychaeta; order Sabellida; family Siboglinidae; genus Lamellibrachia; species Lamellibrachia satsuma. The sequence goes on along the minus strand of BSQZ01000087.1, from coordinate 1,104,450 downwards.
AATGTCTCTCTGTGCGGACATGTGTCACGGAGCGGACATGTATCACGGTGCGGAAATGTCTCACGGTGCGGACATGTGTCACGGTGCAGACATGTGTCACGGTGCGGACATGTGTCACAGTGCGGACATGTATCACGGTGCGGACATGTGTCACGGTGCGGACATGTGTCACAGTGCGGACATGTCTCACGGTGCGGACATGTGTCACGGAGCGGACATGTGTAACGGTGCGGAAATGTCTCACGGTGCGGACATGTGTCACGGAGCGGACATGTCTCACGTTGCGGACATGTGTCACGGTACGGACATGTGTCACGGTGCGGACATGTCTCACGGTGCGGACATGTTTCACGGTGCGGACATACCCACCTTCCCCATCTTCTTCCACAAAGGTAAGCACAACACAGCTGGGGTTTAATAAAAGCTTCGTTCGTTGATGCAAATCGGAGCAGAAGTGTCAGATGCCGAATAGTAGGTAAAGTACAGGAGTATTTCTGACGGTTTACGCTATATATATATATATATATATATATATATAATATATATATATATATATATACATATATATACATATATATATATATATATATATATATATATATATATATATATATATATATATATATATATATATATATATATATATATATATATATATATATATATATATATATATATATATATATATATATATATATATATATATATATATATATATATATATATATATATATCCACATATTATGACATAAATTATTTAGAATGACGTACGCTAGAAGATCGATGTGTTTTGGTTACTGGCTGGCGTTGTACCGTAGGGTCGATTCATTTGAAGTGACTACGGGAATTTCAGTTCACAGAAAGGCAAGGCAAGTCAAGTCAAGTATCAAGTAAATGACTTCCAAGTCCAAGTCAAATATTAAGTCATCCATGCAAATTCAAATTCACGTCCCAAGTCACCAAGGTTCGGCAATCGCCATGATTGTTGTGGTTTGTCTGAGGTTATTTTAGTGGTAAAATTAGTCAGATGCTGCCCCAGTACAACATTAGCTAATCGAAATAAATACTTAGTAATTATTATGTTAAAATCTCACGTCAATGATCTCCATGTACAAGTCAAGTATCGAGTCAGCTCTCTGAATTCAAAATCAATTCGCAATTCATGACAATAAGCGACTCGAGTCATATCACATGAATATATGCAACGCTGAAATGAATGCGTGGAAAAGAGGCAGGCCACAGGTTATTAGATATTGCTGCGATTGATTCGCCGGATGTCTAAAACCGCCATATTGGTTTACTCATGACACCTCATATATGTAATTATTACCTGCTTCATACAATCACATATACGAATAATAAAATGTGCCGCTTTGAAGAATGAATAAATGATTACTGTTCATACGACAGAAACAGTATGTGGACATATTATATTCGCAATTGGCAGCTTAATGCGATTTAACTGACATGTCGTGGCCACCAAGACGCTACCCACCACGTTGCCAGGTTATCATATCTCAAACTGCATCAATGTATAATTAAACCAGTTTAACTCGTTACGCGGCGGCCAAACCACCAACCATAAATACGCAATGCTACACTGTGTGTTAGAGTTTCTGAACTGATGCGACCACCGTTACTAAGGCCGGTAACGTCATTGTAATGTTGTGTTCCAGTGCACTTTACTTATCAACATTTAGTCACCAAATCGGGCTATCAACACGTACCTACGACTTGACCCCGGGTCGTGAACTCTATTTACATGTCGTGAGCTCGGAGTGAGGGTAAACACGAGTGCACTGGAAAGCAGCGTGAATCAATTCATTCAGGCAGACACGCACGGGGTTACGGACGTCAGGGTGGCCGACTCCACAGCAACAGGGATATGGCCGACAGCGCGCAGGTACGTTTCTGATGGGTTCTAAATGATTATATCACAGCTTTTTGGGA
>BSQZ01000087.1:1087500-1100000 GCA_033239005.1 Lamellibrachia satsuma | reverse complement strand
CTAATCGTATTTGATCAATAGATCAATATATAATCAGTTATGGCATCATACATCCAAACAAGTACACGCTTTGAGTAGGCATAATGCGCTGATGTAAACGTAACATGCTCTGGTTTGAGGCGCAGCCAAAACGTCACAATAGTCTGTCGCCGTTGATTACAAGGAAGAGACCTCAATCATTTCTGTGCCCAGGTCACAGTAAATGTTTACGATGAAACATTATGCAAGTTAGTTTCAGGAAAAAAATTGTGAGCCTGCTGATATTTCAACGTGACAGGATTCTAAACAAGTAGGGCAGCTGTTGTGTAGATATGAGCACAACACGTCAGAATGAACGCAGTGATTGTGTTTCACTCCAAGAAACATTTCCTTAATTTATGGTATGACCTTCTCTATAAACGAATTGGTGCTGAATTTTTATAACTCATCCAGCACACTATGGACCTTTTTTATTTAATAAAACAATAAGTACGTTTTACAGTTTATTTGTTTTTCGTCTTTGTTATAAGATTATAGGTTTATCTTCTCTAAACTTAGCGGGACGCGGGCTTGCGGGCCGCGGGTTTACCCATCTTTGGCCCGTGGGTATGGGCCGGGCTTGGGCCTGAAACTTGCGGGCCGGGCCGGGCCTGGGCCAAACATTCACGGTCTGCGTCGGGCCTGGGCCGGGCCTGGGCCTAAATTCTAGTTTGCGGGCCTGGGCCGGGCCGGGCTTGAAAATATATATATATATATATATATATATATATATATATATATATATATATATATATATATATAATATATAGAGAGAGTAGAAATGGGAGAGAGGGAGAAGATCAGAGAGAGAGAGAGAGAGAGAGAGAGAAGGAGAGCTAGAAGGGGAAAGAGAGAGTGGGAATGATCAATAGTTATAGAGAGAGAGAAGGAGAGAGTTAGAGATAATTATAGAGATAGAGAGAAAGAGAGAGAGTTGGATACAGAGATAGGAGAGATAGAGAGTAAGAAGGATAGCGAGAGAGAAAGAGAGTGAGATAGGGATAAATAGAGGGTGAAGGAGAGACAGAAAGAATGGAAGGGAAAGAGTAATTCACGGTCTGCGTCGGGCCTGGGCCTAAATTCTAGTTTGCGGGCCTGGGCCGGGCCGGGCTTGAAAAATTATTGCGGGTCTGGGCCGGGCCTGGACTCTAACTGCTAATTGCGGGCCGGGCTTGGGATCAAATTCTAGGCCCGCGCAGGGCACTAATATATATATATATATATATATATATATATATATATATATATATAATATATAGAGAGAGTAGAAATGGGAGAGAGGGAGAAGATCAGAGAGAGAGAGAGAGAGAGAGAGAAGGAGAGCTAGAAGGGGAAAGAGAGAGTGGGAATGATCAATAGTTATAGAGAGAGAGAAGGAGAGAGTTAGAGATAATTATAGAGATAGAGAGAAAGAGAGAGAGTTGGATACAGATATAGGAGAGATAGAGAGTAAGAAGGATAGCGAGAGAGAAAGAGAGTGAGATAGGGATAAATAGAGGGTGAAGGAGAGACAGAAAGAATGGAAGGGAAAGAGTAAGTGGGAGAGAGGGAGAAAGAGGGTTATAAAGAGAGAGAGAGATATAGAGAGAGAATGAGAGAGAGAGAGAGAGAGAGGGAGGGAGGGAGGGAGAAGGATTCAGAGAGAAAATAACAGAGATATAGTGAGAGAGAGAGAGAGAGAGAGAGAGATAGAGAGAGAGAGAGAGAGAGAGAGAGAGAGAGAGAGAGAGAGAGAGAGAGAGAGAGAGAGAGAGAGAGAGAGAGAGAGAGAGAGAGAGTGAGAGAGAGATAGAGGCAGGCAGGCAGTCACACAGACAGAGACCAGAGACAGGGGAGAGGGTATTGTTGGTTTGCCTACGTAACTGATTGTTTTATGTTATTTCTAGACAGCAAACGTGGAGAAAGAAGATGAGCGGCCTGGCGGTCTTCGAGTACCGGGATGCGGTACGGCATCGATGACGTCCCAACGTGGTTCACGTGTATCGGACTGGGCATTCAGGTATGATAATTTACCACCTGTTTCCTTACTTCGTTTGTTGACCAGTATTAATTGTATTGACACATTTTCTATTATTATCCAAAGATAGTTTTATTTTGATTGGCTGACGTAAAAGTACCCACAACCTCACAAACAATGCTCATTCGACCGTTCGCAGTTTGTTAATTTGGTGTTCGGATCCAATTTGTTGATGTACGGCTTAAATTATTGACAGCGTATTGGATCACCGCTTTTTTGTGTTTACTCTATCAGGGCCTTGCCGATGGTTTAGGGAATAACCGACCTGACAGTTTATTTCGGTCAAACGATTCCCTATATATTTAATTTTGAAATTATGGTTGAATAAAATTAAATAATCGAAAAAAAATTGTACATACAATTGTTTTTGTTATTTATTTGCCGCACTATGTTAGTTGGGACTTAATGCATCGGAAACTGTTAGTTTTAAATGAGCCCTTTCCGTGGTGTCTTAAAAAAATACGACGAATCGATTTAATTCACACGTCACACTGTAAATTAATCATATTATGGTTATACAACAGTTACAACATATGTTGCTGAAACTAACTGCCAGTGTAGGACACGTAATGTTCTTTCTACTTGGTAGTGTTGCACACGTATATTAATCTTTTAGAGTCAACAGTTTCGGGCGTTATGCAAACACTTACAATTGTTCCATATATCTCACTTACGGCATTTACCGCGTAGACGTTAGTGGTCGGTAAGGGAGTTGAGATCGGTGCAAACACTAATGTTTGCAAGTGCCGCGCTCTAAACTCCCTTCCCGATCTAAACCCCCTCTAAACCCGATCACGATCGTCTGCTCGATTTTTGCGTAGGTGGGAAAACGGGAGCGATTGTGGGTATTTGATTAATGTGCCAACGTAAGACGATCTACGCGGATCATCGGTAGAATCGAAAAGATTAATATGCATATCATAACAATTGCGTGGATGAATTTAACGTTACGCTTCCTACATAAACCAAACCTACCTAGTATCCACTGCAGCAAGCTAGCTCGTTTGTGAAACTATTGTGTAAAGAGTTTTGCGAAATTATCAAATAACCTTTTAAATTACTTAACATTTCGTCAAACATTAATTGATGTGAAATTTCAAAAGCTGAAAAGTCACGAATTTCACCCTTGGAGTAATTTCGTAACATTGTCATGTGATCGGTGAGAGGATGGAAGTCACGCCCATGGTCGGAATATACCCGAATAGTGTTTACCATTTTGGATATCCACTATTTTGAGCCTTACAAAACCTAACGACTAAATTAAATTATTTCGGTGATTTTAACAAAAATAACCATTGTGTATTAGATCGACACCGGATGTTACATAAACTGTTCACACACTACTTATTTGGACTTCAACTTTGGAGGTCAAATCGTCAAAACTCGACCTCGCTGAAAAAGAGGGAACTTTTAAATGTCAGCGCTTGTCACTTATATCCGATTTACGTGGCAGCTAACAATTCATCGAGTCAGCATATCACCCGGCACGGAACGGGGTGGTTCGGCGAATAACTTTCGATGGTGCTACATATAATGAATCCTAGATTGTTCTCTGGTACCATCTGAACTAATTCGGAAGTGATTTGTAAACGACGATTTCGCCGGCTAATGACAATCAAAAATAATAACCTGGAGACGAACAACCAAAAACATATATCATCATTTGATACGCGCCGTGAGAAAGTTGGCTAAACATTAAACCCCGCCTTCTCTGTAGCCGGAAAATACAGGATTTCGCGAGCCACCAAATAAAAGCAAACGTTTCGGACTTATTTAACGCATTTTAGCGGGCTGTGTACATTAAACATATTTATTCTAATATCAAGAATATCATATTAATAAATACAAAAGTAAAGACGAACAGACACACTCGTTTTAACGAATATTTTCGTGAATACTTTTAATGTGAAGCCTTATGTGTTTGAACGTACAGAGTTTTCTGGGGATGATGGGCGGACTGCTGGCGGCTCCCCTTGTCGTGGCGTCCAGCCTCTGTATCAGCGGGGATAACGTAGCCACCGGACAGGTTATCGGTACAACGTTCTTCGTTTCCGGCATTGCCACATTGATGCAGTCGACATTCGGCACCAGGTGATTTTGCAAATCTATGTCGATGTTTATATTTGACATTACTATGTTCCACACTTTTGTCTCTAATGTAATTTAATGCAATGTAACGCAATGGTGTGTGTATGTGTTTATGTGCATATGCACGTACTTGCGTGCGTGCGTGCGTGCGTGCGTGCGTGCGTGCGTATGTGCGTATTATGCATTAATTATTTATATATGTTTTCATGCAAGCAAACATATGTATGTATGCAAGCACGCATACATAACTGTTTTTATACATATACGTGCGTACGTACACACGTACATATATCTGTTTTTTTTTCAGACTGCCTATTATGCAAGGCGGATCATTTGCGTTTATAGCACCGATTGTTGCTGTCCTATCCCAACCAGAATACTCCTCCAAATCTGGTTCACGTACGTATCACATCCAACACCTGTATATATATATATATATATATATATATATATATATATATATATATATATATATATATATATATATATATATATATATGTGTATATATATATATATATATATATATATATATATATATATATATATATATATATGTATATATATATATTTATATATATACATCTTCATATTCTACGTAGAAAATATAACAAATCTTGAAAGCTTTATGTATTAATCATATTAGCGGTAACACCGCAATTAAATTACAGTTAACAGAGTTAGCAGAGATGTGCTCACGGCTTTCTTTCAACTGAGGCTTTAGAAGGAATAAATAGTTGTTTAATTTTCCAGTCGCGGGAAATGGGACATTGATGAACGGCACTGAGATTATGGCCTGGCAAGGTCGCATGCAAGTTGTGAGTACCGCACTTTGTCTTGGGGAATATCGGTTGGTCACATGACTATGACCTCCTTTTGACAGAATTGGTCTCAGATTTGTTAATCTACGCATTATTGTGAACTTCTTATCAATGTTTTGCTGTTATTTTAAATTGGCATCATTAATTATTATACACACTTCACGGAGAACCGAACACGCTTACATCACCATAACAGTCCACTACTCGGCATCAGTACTCAACAACACTCGTGGCTGCCACATATAGTTATTGTAAGACGTACCTAAATATCAACATCTCCGACTTGGAGGACCCGCCCTCCGATCTTCTCCTTGCAATGCACTCATGATCCTATGGTAGCCACGTGTAAACTGTGGCTACAGTACTGTCGATATGGGATTACGGATCTACGATCTGAGCGCTGGTTCGGATCTACGTTAGTTAAGATGTCGTACTTTCGTGCAGATTAGAGGAATTGTATTATTTTATGGTGTGGCTATGCGATGGAAAGTGCTTTCTATGCATATCTGCTGAAGAATAAACTGTTTTATGGGTCGATGGTATGTTTGGCAGAAGCGGTTAGCGCGTCCTGTGATGTATGTCTACTGGTGCCGCGGTTAGTGCATTCGCTGTCACATCAACCAGGTTGTTCTTGATTCCGAGCAGCATCAACAGTTTGACAACAACCCGACTTCTTTAGATCGTCCTCTTTGGCGCCACTGGATCCACCAGGCAACAGCCAACTTCAAGACAAACCGCCTCCTTAATCAGGCGGAGAAACAGAGGAGAATAAGCGGAACCAAGACCTGCAAGCATCACTTTCTCGCGGATCCTCATGCCTCCAGACCCTTAATGTGTCTGCAGATTAATAATAGGGCGCATGACACACAGGAGAAACTACGACCGAAGCTTGGCTGATGTCATCCTCAATCCGACGGAGCGCCGACGATGACACAATATTGGATGTTGTGGTCCTAGCTGTTTTCTCCCTATAAATCGCAGTTGATCAATATCACCCGCAACGCTGTTTCATACCCTGCCCTAATGGAGACGACATTCGCATTTACATTCAAGTGAAGAATCTCCATGTGGACATCGCTACAGCTTTCGCGTGTATCATAGGCGAAGAAGTTTATAAAAAGCAGCAACAAAGTCACAGTTGATTTATTTTATTATTTATTTTGTACACATTTATTATTTTATAATATTCGAAGTTTTGGTTGGTCGCCGTTTTGACCAAATTTAATAATGATAGTGATGATTAAAAATTGAGCTATCCAGCCGGCTGGAGAGAAACTACTACAACTACTTTAATTCTTATATTTATTTCGTTTTGGTATTTACTTTCTGTTGCAAGGTTGTCTCACGATGGCATCGCTGTTGGAGATATTCATTGGTTTCATCGGTGGTGTCGGGTTCTTGATGCATTTAATTGGTCCAATCTCCATCGCTCCGACAATTTTTCTTATCGGAATGTCCCTAGCCCACGTCGTGTCGGAACTGTGCGCTACTCAGTGGTGGATAGCAATCATGTGAGTATTGTTCGTTCACACGTTGTTGTAATACAGAGTTACCAAACTAAATACGATTGACATATAACGAATCACACACCAGGTGGCGTGATGCTAAGTTAGCGAGATTCATACAATTGTTCACGTAAGCCTGACTGTCCACAAATACGCTAAATTTGGGAGCAATGTGGAAGTGTCTCCCCAAAAGCGCAGACGTCCACTCGCCTGTTTCTGTTCCTTCATCTACTTGGACCATTGGCCACTGATCTGCCGATTGGCAATTTATTAAAGCATCAACACAAAAGTAGTTATATAAAGATATTTACTTCCGGGTTTACTGCTCACCCGACGTGTTTTCCTGGCGGAGAAAGATGGATGCAGTGGGCTGATGGAGTGGTGAACCACTCAACAGAGGGCGTTACTGTGTGTGTTTTTACTGGAAAATATGAGGTGTAAGGTAGTGTTTTTGTATATATAAACATTCTTTGCGATGTTAGGCTATTTCATGTAAACAAACAATCAACTGGATAACTTCAATGAGGGTGTCTAGAATCAGATTTTATCACACTTTATATCACATGAACACTTGAGTGAAATTCACTTCTTTAAATATGTACGTTAAATAACTCACCCAATTGATTGAGTCACATTGAACCAGTCGCCTTACATATTGCAATGGTACACCCTGCGTCACAGGGGCTTGTAATGCGTGTATTGACACATGACAGTGCTGCCACCAAACGGATGACGAAGAAACTGGTTGTTCGCCGTTCTTCCGCCTTTGTTAGTTTTCCACTTTTCCATCAGTATTTATTCTGGCGCTCATCCTCGCGAAGCGTAAGTATCCCAGGTTGCGGGAAAATTAAGTAATTACTTAAAGGTGCCTCCTCAATAAATTTTTTTGCAAGTATCATTTCAAATTTATTTTGGAAACAATGAAACCAACCTAGTACCTACTGGAAGATGTTAACTCATGTGTGCAACTTTTGCATGTTGTTTTTTTGCGGAATAATCAGACAAACAATTACATTACTTAATGTTTCATCAACGTGAAATTGGAAACCCTGAAATATATTGGTGTAATTTCATAACTTTGTCATGTGATCAGCGAGAGGATGGAAGTCACGCCCGTGATTGGCATTGACCCGTATGTTGTTTACTACTTTGGATATTCACTATTTGAACCTTACCTGATCTAACGAATAAAGTCAATTCTTTGGATGATTAAAATAATATGGTTGCTTATTAAATCGACTGCGGATGTTACATAAACTACATCAACTCACACACTACATATTTGGACCGGATTTGCGATAAGCTAAGTCAGTTTAACGAAAATGGCTTTGCGTTTAAAATAATGACTTAATTACCTGATGTAAAAATAATCAATAATTGCAACATTATATTAATATATGAGGGTGTGAAATTGCACTACATTTTGTTTTGCACATATATAAGAGTAGTGGTGAAAGATGAGCGTGACTGCCTATGTCATCTTTCTCTCACAGTCGAGTCAATTCAACCGCACGCCTGTATATTTTGTTGCACTAGGACGTCGGTTCTGTTGGGCTTATTCTCACAACTCATGACCAAAGTCAACATTCCGGGAGCCGAATATTTGCCTGGAGTGAATGGGAAGAAACACACCCGAGTCTTCCAAACGTACGCCGTAAGTGCAGAATATTCTTACTACACCTCCTGCTTTTCGTCAGCCTCTTCGACGTCTTTCAATTAGCATTACGCAGGAACGAGGTTTCATGAGCAGATTTGACAACATGCATAGCACCTATTACGTCTACATTGCCCAAAACGAAAATTTATGTAGGATTTGTTGCGTCATTTACGACCTTTGATTATTGTGGAAACATATGGATTGTAAATTGGCTGATATACATATACATAAGACAACACAGCAGGATAGGGATATGTTTCAAATTGGAAATAATTTGTGAGTGTAATGCATCAACGATCAGTATTAGGACCCTAAACAAGTTAAAATGATGGATATAGACAATCCTTATACGATGATCTATACAAATTAGTGAAATGGTCTTAACATTGGCAGAACATAAATTTGATCTTACACAAGTGCATTTGAGTTGATTGCCAGGCTCGTTGGTGGAAGTTGTTGATAGTGAAACGGATGTTGAATTCTTAGATGATTTAAAAGGCGGAATTATATTTGGCAGCCACTTGGCCATTAGTCATGCGCTCGTAGTAGTTCATGCACATATTGGTAAAGACTGACTGGTATGGAACAGGCAGGCATTTTACAAGACCTGGAAAACTGTATCAGCTTACCAGTGAGATAATGGCAGCGGTCGTTGCTTAGTTTCATAATTTTTTATAGTCACGTTTTCTTATGATCATGCAAAACTGTAACATGATCGCCGGTGGGACAATCAATTGTACGCTGATCCGAGCAAGCACTCGCTCCGGGAATATGATTATAAAATTGCACAGACAATAGCCACTTCGCATCTCAAGTGCAAGTAGTGTTAATATATGAATAAGAAACACGCTCCATAAATGCAGACATAGTCATGCGTTCACCAGTATATAACGATTCAATCGGAAAGGTTGGCTTATGTAGTTGAAAAATGGTTGATAAGTGCTTGAAAACCTATCTACATTCTTCCACGGAAGTGTAAAAATCTATCTACATACTTCCATGGAGGTGTAAAATAAATATGGATATTCAACATATTTGTTCATTAACACTCACTCACTCGATTGGATTCGACAGATGGTGCTAAGTCTCGTCACGTCGTGGCTGATATGTGCCATTCTCACGGCATCTAACGTCCTGCCGCCGACTCCAGGCAGCTGGGGATACGAGGCGCGCACTGACACACGAATAGACAGTCTGAGAGACTCCCCTTGGTTCAGAATCCCATATCCAGGTGAACAAGACGGATACATAAACAAATATAGTGCGTTGGTAGACAAAGGCATAGGTCGACGTATAATGTTGGCTAGAATGATAGAAATGTGCCTGAAAATACAAAAGCAATAATACGTACAACGATCATTATTTTAAAATATCATGTTTGTGCTGATCACTACTGTTGTTTTTTTTATTACTTGTGTTTAATTTGATTCTACAATTCTGGCTTTCGCAGATATACTAAACTTGAACAGATGAAATAACAATGGATTTAGTCTGACTTATTCCGTTATTCTCACCAGCTAGATATAATTTATGTAAAAAGTTAATACTTTCGGCACATAGGTCAGTTCGGCGGAATGAGCTTCAACGTCGCTGGCACAATGGGAATGATGATTGCGATCCTAGCGAGTGTGTTAGAATCTATAGGTGACTACCACGCGTGCGCCCGGATATGCGGAACGCCACCACCGCCAGTGCACGCAATTAATCGTGGTTGGTTATAGACAATGTTTACTTGTATGACTTTGGGAAATTATTAAAATGGCTGACCTGCACCTTCTCTGATAATGCAGTCTAATTATTTTCGTCAGTTGATCCACCATTGTCTAGGAATATATATTTGTTGTTTTCGTGTGCAAACATAACTATGCACTCACATTATCATCATAATACTAGTGGTAATAATACATGTTTTATTTAAGATAAACCTGATAATATATATATATTTATCGTCCTAAGGATCGTGAATTGAAAACGTAAATATACATAATAATAATAACAAATGAGAGTATACATTCTAAAATGCAATAACGATATATTAAAAATTATTCAAATAAGTTAAGTAAAATGTATAGCTTAGCGATTTGTGAAATGTATTGGTAAGATACATAATTTCAAACAGTTAGCTAAGTTGATTATCATCTACAATGTAGGAATCTTCACAGAAGGAATTGGATGCATGATCGCTGGCCTGTGGGGGACGGGAGTCGGGTCGACCTCGTACAGCGGGAATATAGGCGCCATTGGGATAACGAAGGTACTTTTCCGCGCATATCACAAGCGAAATACACACGGGACGTCTTTCATGTTGAAAACAGTCTAGTCTTTGTGTATACTGAAAGGCTTCGTGTATATTGAAAGTAATCCTGTATGTTGAGTGGCGTCATGCATATTGAAAGCCATCGTTTATTCTGAACGTAAGACATGTGTCTCCAATATTACCTGTCATGCTGACTAATACCGTATCGATTATTTACAACACATAATGTGGAATAATAATAAGGAATGGAAGGGGGTGTTCGAGAAGCACGGACTGAGAATGAGCCTAGAGAAGACAGAAGTTGTGTGGGTTGGACACCAGAGAGAGGAGTTGAACATCAGGTTGGTTGGTAAGGAGATCAAGCAAGTGGATAGCTTTATGTACCTTGGAGGAATGGTTACGGAGGATGGGCATTCAGCGGCAGACGTGCGACGTCGGACAAAAGCGGGAGCGAATGCTTGGAGAAAGGTAGAGGGAGTTATGTTAGACAGAAACATTTCAATAAAGCTGAAAGGGAAAGTCCTGAGAACATGTGTTACACCAGCATGCCTGTATTTTCTGGAGACACTGGCGTTGACAGAACAACAACAATAACAGAAGCTGCAAGTGTGTGTGAGAATAACAGGGTTCGTCGAATAACAAGAACAAAGAGGTTGGAGATAAGAAGCCTGAATGACCTGAGAAAGAGGTTGGGATGTAATGCAGCCTATCAGGAAGATTGCTGAGAAGCAGGATGAAATGGGCAGGCCACTTGGTAAGACTGGGTGCAAGCAAACTAGCAAAGCGAGCAGAGGTGGAAAAATATCATGGACGCAGGAAAAGGAGAAGACCACAGCTGAGATGGGAGGACTGCGTGAGGAGGGACATGAGAAGATCGGGGGAGGATAAAAGATGGAGAGAGGGGCGGCCGATAGAAAGCTATGGAAAGAAAGAACAGAAAGAGTGGCTCGACAATACTATACCCGACCATCACCCGTGTACAGCAGGGAACAAGGAGGAAGAGCACAAACACTATTTAACATAATTTTACACTATTTAACATCACTTAGCAATGTTTAGCTGAAATGAACAGTATTTAACAGTATTTAACATAACGTAACATTATTTAACAGTACTTAGCAATATTTTACAATATTTAACACTGTTTAACATTACTTAACAATATTTAAAAAGCTTCTGCTAGCATGTGCCGTACGTCATGTCTTCTTTCATATGTGTGTGTGGGTGTATGTGTGTATGTGTGTGTGTGTTTGTGTTTTTTTGTGTGTTATTATATGTATGTATGTTTGTATGTATGTATGTATGTATGTATGTATGTATGCATCTATGCATGTATGTATACATGTATATAAGTATATGCATGTATGTATACATGTATGTAAGTATGTGTGTGTATATATGTATGTATGTATGTATGTATGTATGTGTGTATGTATGTATGTATGTATGCATGTATGTTTGTATGTATGTATATTTGCTAGTCTACTCCTCCTGGACGTTTTGCATCTCGAGCACCAAACTTTGAGGGGTTCATCTACGACCCACATTCAGGTCATCTTAGTTAAATGTGTTCGATATTCACCAGCGTTTTCCCTTTCTTCGAACAAACGAATTATAATTGTTGACTACGTCATGTGTGTTTTCTTCGATTGTCCGAATTTACGTAATCGAAAGGCAAGGCTTTGTTAGACGTTGCTATAACGACCAGTATTAGGTCGTACTTACGGAACATATTAACTGGCATCAACAAATACAAAGGCATAGATGGATATTTCGGTGATATCGTTTTTATAAATATAATTATCGTGACAGTCACATAAGATATACTAAGTTATCCCATCCGGGGGATGGACATTTTTGTTTTTGGCAGTAACTGGTCACTGTTTCTACAGGTTGCATCCCGTCGAGTCATCCAGATTGGAGCTTGTCTCGTGCTGGTCGTCGAAATATTTGGGAAGGTCGGCGCATTCATTGGTACTATACCAAGTCCCGTTATTGGCGGAGTACTACTAGTAGTGATGGGTACGTAAACGACAAGAGTATTTGTGTATGTATCTGATCACTAGGACTGTGAGAAGTATTAAATGTATGCAATGCAAAGGTTTGCCTATACATGTTTGTATGATGCTTCCAGTGCTT
>BSQZ01000087.1:990000-1082500 GCA_033239005.1 Lamellibrachia satsuma | reverse complement strand
TGCGCGAAACGTACATTCGTTAACCCAATGGCGCCTATGTTCTCACTGTATGAGGGCGACCGGACTCGCGTTCCCCAAAAGCCACCGATCAGGCATCCAATTTATACATGATATATGATAACCAACTTAGCTAACTTAATAACATTATGTATTTTACCTATATATTTTTTAAATTGCTAAGCTATCCATTTTACTTAACTTATTTGTATAAGTTTTAATATATCGTTATTGCATTTTAGAATATATACTATAATTTCTTATTATTTAATCTGAAGCAATATTGCATTTAAATGAATGTTCACGTGTTAAACTCACGACCTTTAAGATAAAGTGTATATATATGGTAAGATATTTCGTGAATTAAAATATGCCTTACCTCACCTCACTTCTCCTCTTCGGGCCCAGTGGCACATAAGGTCACACAGGAGTGTACGTGTGAGGGAAGTTCATGAACCCCGCCACGCCTCCGATGACCCGAGTCCACTAGAACGAATTGCGGCCCAATTAGAACTACTCGCAACCACTCTGTCGGAAATCGTGTCTTTGTTGCAAGCACAACAACAGACGGCTGCGGGTGCGGCTGCGAGACATAGCAGACCGGAACCCCGTAGTAGCAGCAGCAGCAGCAACATCATCATCATCATCATCAGCAGCAGCAGCAGCAGCAGCAGCAGCAGCAGCAGCAGCAGCAGCAGCAGCAGCAGCAGCAGCAGCAGCAGCAGCAGCAGCAGCAGCAGCAGCAGCAGCAGCAGCAGCAGCAGCAGCAGCAGCAGCAGCAGCAGCAGCAGCAGCAGCAGCAGCAGCAGCAGCAGCAGCAGCAGCAGCAGCAGCAGCAGCAGCAGCAGCAGCAGCTACGGGGTTCATTGTGAGTAAGGCAGGAGTGGGCGTCACACACAGAATACGTGTTGGACGCGGGCAAGCGATATTCGCAGTACCGACGAACAGTCAGGTGTTGATGCGTACGGCGCGATCTATGTCGGGATCAAATGTGCCAGTGCCCTGGGAGTCAACAGGGAAAGTAGTTAACTCCTTTGCCGAGCGTCAGGCAGGCGGGCGTAGTAGCTTTGACTCTGTGTTAGTTGAAGCTAT
Organism: Lamellibrachia satsuma; assembly: GCA_033239005.1. Classification (NCBI taxonomy): domain Eukaryota; kingdom Metazoa; phylum Annelida; class Polychaeta; order Sabellida; family Siboglinidae; genus Lamellibrachia; species Lamellibrachia satsuma. Next base: position 1,081,411 of record BSQZ01000087.1, on the reverse strand, counting down.
AGTAAATAAGACCCCCATCATTATATGTGAAATAACAGGCGAAAAAAACAATATGGTTTTAGATATTGGTTCGGAAGTAACTATTTTACAGGAATGGTGGTTCAATGAATACGTAATTGTTTCTGTCGACTCTTTAGAGGATGCGTCGTCATGGTTACGGTTTTAAAATATACCGGCATGGTTGTCGTGTAATATTACAGTGCCAGGGCCACGTTGCAGCGGTAACGGAATTGTAGAACCATCGGATGAACCCGTAACGGGAGGTTTACTACTCCAAGCGGGATAAGTAGGTTCCATTAATGGATGTTTTGGGGTAACCATCATCAACCCAACTCCCAACGGGGTGTGGTTGCGTTCCCTTTCCCCGATAGGGAGGATTTATACAGTTGATGTAATCGACCGGGATCCAGAGCACCCGGTAGGTTTCCAGGAATTGGATGACGGGTTGAGATTAAGCTTGGAACCCAGACAGATTACAGCTAATACATGATGGGTAAGCAGCAAGCAAAGTCATGACATACCTGAGTTACCCAGTGATTAGAGTTGGATGCGGGATGTGAGTATTGGTGAAATTCCGCTTACTGGAAGAGATCGCCTGGCTGAATTGTTGCACTCAAATCGGCAGGCATTTGCTCAAAATGAAAGTGACGTTGGGATGAACCACACTATCAAACACCGAATATGCTCAAGATAAGACGGCCTTGTCAGAGCGGCCTACCATACCATCCCACCGACTCAGCTTGAGGAAGTCAAGGCACACATTAATGGTCTAATTCAGCAGGGAATAGTCAGGGAGGAGATGAATGAAAATTTTCTAATTTTCGTAGATTACACAATCATATACTCTTCCACTATTGAAGAGCATTTTGAACGACTGGCGCTAGTGTTTCAACGATTAGCATCTTATGGGTTAAAAATCGAACCTACTAAGTGTTATCTATTTCAGAAATCAGTTTCGTATTTAGGACAGATACTATCTGATCAAGGGATTTCGGCTGACCCAAAAAAGGTGAAAGCGATGAGCGAATGGCCAGTACCAGAGAATGCGAAGGAACTGAACATCTTCCTGGGTACAGCGGGATATCACCGACGTTACATTCATACTTTTTTGCAGCTCGCATCGCCCCTGTATGAATTGGTAAATCGAGATCCCACCAAAGGGAAGAAGAAAAACCAGGACGGAAGTGGAACTCGGCCACACCAGGATCGCTTGTGTGGAGACCGGAACATCAATAATCTTTTGATTTACTAAAACGTGCTCTCACAACCACACCGGTGTTGGGAATTGCTGATTTCAAAAATCCGTTCATTCTGGAAACAGACGCCAAGCACCAAGTACTTGGCGTATTACTTCTCGAGTAACATGATGGGAAGACTCGAATAATAGCATATGCGAGCCGGGGTCTCAGGGGACCTGAGAAGAATCGAACGGCATATAGCTGTAAGAAGTTGGAATTGTTAGCAGTGAAATGGGCGGTTACTGAAAAGTTTCGCGATGACTTGTTGGGAGTTCAGTTTGTTATTTACACGGACAATAACCCGTTGTTGTACATTCAAAATTCCCTCAAACTAACAGCGGCTGAACATCATTGGCAAGCAGAACTAGCAAGATTCAATTTCAACATTCACTACCGTCCCTGGCGATTCGATGCCTCTGCGGACAGTCTTAGTCGGAAACCTTAGGCATGAACCCAACGGTTTCTCAGGCATCGATGAAGACGATATAGCTGACATTCTTCAGGTAACGGTATTACCGCCTGATTGACGCCAGAAGTTACTCAAGGGCGCGACGTGCGCCGTCACAGCCAAGGTGTGCGAAACACACGAGGATGTAGAACCAACCGTCCTACCAAGTCATGGTATTAGGGAAACCAGCGGGTTCAGCGGAATGACCCTGACTTGGGCCGAATGTGGAACTATATAGATAGGGAACATGAACCCGCACGAAGGGAAAACGGAAGGAACCACCAGCAGTAGCGAAACTCCTCCACTCCAACAATGGGACCGGCTACATATTTGTGCTGGCAGTTTATGCAGAACAATGACGGACCCAACGGACATATCAAAGGTAACGCAATTGCTGCTGCCAGGTACAATGAAGGACGAAGTCCTACGGGAATTACATGACAAAATGGGACATCAATGTATAGACAGAGTTGAGAAACTAGTACGTTCGCGATTTTACTGGCCAAATATTCGTTCGGACGTTCAACACTGGATTTCGATGTGCGAACGTTGCTATCTTGCAAAAATGCCACATATAAAGCTACGCACACCAATGCATAGCATTGTGGCCAAGAAAACATTATAAATAATTGCCATCGATGTTACAGTACTCGAGCCTGCAAGTAATGATATCCAAAAAAACATTTATGGTTATGACGGATCTATTCAGTACATTTATTATAGCAGAGCCGACTAGGAATCAAACTGCGAAAAGGTAGCCAAAGCTATGGTACGGGAGTGGTTCTTCCGTTATGAAGTTCCGTGTCGTATACACTCGGACCAGGGAAGGTGTTTTGACGCCAAGATTTTCAGCCAGTTGTACAAGATTTACGCGATCCAGAAATCCCGAACAACCCCGCATCATCCAATGGGAAACGGACAATGCAAGATATATAACAGAACAATACATGCATTGCTTCGCACATTGACACCCACTCAGAAATCGAAGTGGCCAGAGCATTTGCTAGAATTAACATATGCCTACAATGTAACACCCCATGCCGCCACTGGGTTTAGTCCCTTTTACCTGGTGTTTAGCCGGGCTCCGCGTTTACCTGTTGATATTCGTCTGCATCGTGACGATATGCTACAATCGCAAGTGGCCCATAGAGGCAGTAGTGACTGGGTACATTAGCATCAAACAAGACTGAAAAGGGCATACACGAAAACGATCGAACAACTGAATCTGGATATTGCCAATCGAAAGGCTGTGCACGATAAGCGGGTAAGGGAGGACGCCCTGCGTGTTGGCGAACACGTGCATTTATGCAACCGCGTGAAAGGGCGCAACAAGATAGGGGAAGCGTGGGAGCCCAACGTCTACATTATCAAAGAGAGAAAGTCGTTGCGCCAATGACTGGCCATAAGAGACGAGTCATTAACCGTACAGATTTACGAGTGTGTGTCCAAGGGACAGTGAGACGCGCAGGAGCGGATCGGGAATCTCGATATCAAACACCTAGGCCTGGACCAAACATATTACATAGTGATGCAGAGTCATAGGACGCCGAATCTAGACGAATCGAAATCACCATCTCTCGAGAACCGACTATTAACTACTCCGATTCAGAATCGGACCAATACAAGGTAGGTATATCGCCTATGCCTTTATGTCGGTCAACGAGACGTAATGCGGGCTACAACAGTAACCCCGTTTCGGGACCCTAGATCAGTGCTTAATAATTAGCCATATTTTAGATGCGGACACCTACATTTCAAAGTGGGGATAGATGTAACCCTGGTGGATTTAGCTGGTGGATTTATGTATTTGGTATGCTAGTCATTAGGGGGCGCTATATATATATATATATATATATATATATATATATATATATATATATATATATATATATATATATATATATATATATATATATATATATATATATATATATATATATATATATATATATATATATATATATATATATATATATATATATATAGGATGGTGTGTATGCAACTAGTTTATTTCGTAATTTATTCAAAGTCACATTGATGTAAATGTGTGTTGACGAATTATCTTTATTTGTCGCCACGTTACTTTATTATGTTGTTATATTGATATAAGACGTTGCTTTTGCTTTGTGGTTACAACTGTTTTCATTTTTACTATTTAATGGTAATGTTTCAGTAGTAGTGATGTTGGTATGCAACTATTTGTTTCAGTTGCTCTACTTCCTATGGAAACTTTTGCGTCACACATTATACACTTTCAATACACAATAGTCGTTCAACTTGGTTACACTTTGGTGCTAATAAAGTGCTAAAAGTGAAGGCTACCCAATTACTAGCTAGAACTGAGTAAAACTTGCGTGTCACCTCAGACACCGAAATTACCAAAGTGACCGGATTCATGCACATGGCAGTTGGACCGAACCCACGAGGGCCGAAATCACCACAAACCCGTCAACACTACTCCTGCTGTTGCGGTGTTTAATTTCTGACCTAATCATGAAAATCCATATAGAGCCGCCAGACTTCTCATATATTTACCATTCACATGTCACGTGGTCAAACATTACTCTTACTACCAAGATACGATAACAAATTACACAAACAAAAGTTAGATATATTTTCTACGCCTAGGCAAATTTGTGTTTATTTTTATCTTGATGTGGAAGTAAGAGTAATGTTTGATCATGTCACACGTGTATGTGTAAGGTAGATATATGAGGAAAATCTTGGCAGCTCTATGTGGCTTTGTCAGATAAATAGGATCGAAGTCAAAGGCTACTGGTCTCGCTAAACTGCTCCGAAAAATCCAATTCAAAGATGATTCTGCGGTATCACTTGCTGCTAGAGGTTCGAAGTGTTACATTATACTGGTCATTCTGGAAAATTGACATCGCCATCACTCGCAATAGTAACGCGAGTGAAACTAAACTGAAGCACTGGAAAGAAATATCTGACTGAATGTAAACCCATGTCACAAGTGACATCACAAAACCACGTGATGGCACATCTCATTAACTTTTAATTTTACGCATGCATTGCGGGTTATACGCATTACACATCTAATGCTACCTATAAATAGTTTTTTTTATTTGTTTTATTTTGGCATGTAGTACATACAATATTTATCTTTGTGTACACACCAAAAAAGCATTTTAGCGAGTTCCTTGATGTTATTCCCTTTCAGTTTCACAAGATTTAACAAGATTTGCCATCCACGCCAAAGGCCCAGATGGCAAGTGGACAAGGAAGCCATTGGCTTATCGAGAGTCCAACAATGTTCACCTACTTATAACCCGCCCTCCTGAGATATGTGTCAACCTTGTTTTTAAACATATTCACGCTGCTAGCAGTTACACAATCTGTAGACAATTTGTTTCATTAATTTATTGTCCTCTGTGAGAACGAGTGCTTCCTGATGTCCAATCTACATTGATCCTTTACTAATTTTACCTCATGTCCTCTAGTTCTGCTATCCTTCTTGAGTGAGAAAAACATATTTCTATCAATATTTTCATACCCATTCAATATCTTAAAAACTTCAATCTGATCTCCTCTTAACCTCCTTGTCTCTAGAGTTGTTAAACCACATTCTTGCAGGCGTTCTTCATAACTAAGGCCTCTAAGTTCTGGAATCATTTTAGTTGCTCTCCTTTGTATGCGTTCAAGCGTATCTATATCCTTCTTACGATATGGTCTCCATGCTTGTATACAGTATTCTAAATGAGGTCTAACTATTGCTTTATAAAGAGGTATAATTAACTTTTTTCCCTTGTATGTTATGTTTCTTCTAATCAATCCAAGAATTTGATTACCCTTTGAAGCTGCAATACCACACTGCTCTGAAACTTTCATATCAGCGCTTATTGTAACTCCTAAGTCCTTTTCTTTTACAGTAGTACCCAGAACAGCATATCCCATTTTATAGTTTACATTCAAGTTCCCATGTCCTGTATGTAGGCATTTACATTTCCCAAAATTGAACAGCATCTGCCATTTCTCAGACCATTTCACTAATCTGTCTAGATCGTTTTGTAAATGTTGTTTATCACCATCAGTATTAACCTTTCTAAACAGTTTTGTGTCATCCGCAAATTTCAGTACGTTACTTGTTATACTGTCGTCCAAGTCATTGATATAAATTAAGAATAATATAGGTCCTAATACTGATCCTTGAGGTACCCCACTCAAAACCGATTTCCAATTTGAAACTTCTCCAACTACTACAACTCGTTGTCTTCTGTCAGTCAGCCATTTTTCTATCCAGTCAGTTATGCTATCCCCGATACCATGGGCTTTTAATTTAAGTAGTAATCTTTGATGTGGCACTTTGTCAAAAGCTTTCTGAAAATCTAAGTAGATAATATCTACTGGCGATCCCACGTCTATCCACTTAGTGATGTCTTCCAAAAAACATAACATATTTGTTAAGCATGACCTCGCTTTAAGGAATCCATGTTGAGATGAATTTAATAATTTATGCTTAACGAGGAAGTCCACCATATGGTCTTTAATTAACCTTTCTAATAATTTACAAATCACTGACGTTAAACTCACAGTTGGTATGGGATGGCTATTCGGCAGATTATGTTTTAAGGTGGATATAGCAATATTAACGACAACGCTAATCATGCTATTAAATATATTCAATTAACAATTTACAGTTACTTTGTACGAGGTGTCCCTCGTTGACATATATTGTCTAACGTTGAAAAGCAGCAACAGACAACGCCCCGGTTTCGACAATAACTTTCCGGATCGAACTTCGAATATAAAGTTTAAAATGTATCCACTGTCAAAATCGCCTGGCTCCTTTTTGTAGCGTGGTAGAGTTTGATATGTAATTGACGTAACAAAACTGAAGCCATAGCTCCATAATACAATCAATAAAGCTGTAATAATCCAATAAACTAGAAATAACCTAACTTGGTGGGCGATAAGGCGCGTCGTTTAAGTGGTCGCCAATAAGGCAGTTCGCGATTAGCGGGATTTACTATTTATAGCCGCCTCGGTTTGATTTCAGGAAAGCCCTGCAGCCGTGCGGACAACACCGCCATTTTTACAAGAGTTTATCCGCATCTTGTGCTGATTTACTCTCTGCATAAATACAGATTTTTCGACTATTATAGCTTTATAATATAGATTTAATCTTCTAACATGGTAACGACGAAGCACTGCTGCTATGGAGTCTGTAAAAGTGATTCCCGTTACACCGAGACGGATCGGATGAAAAATTTATTTTTCATTCGATTTCCGAAACCGCATTTGTGTCGCGCGAAAGCCGAACGATGGTCCAACGCATGTAGACGGGAAGGCTTCACCCTTGCCTCGATCAAAAAAGACACGTGCATATGTTCTCTGCATTTTGTTGGAGGCCAGGGCCCCACCACCGACCATCCCGACCCTGTGATTGCAACTGCAACTCCTGCTGAGGTTAGTGTCTCATTGATCAGCTACTTACGTAATGTGGGCGCGGGTCTGACCGCCCCTATTCATTATAGTATTGTCTGTCAATACACGCGCTGACACAGTGTCATTCTTTGAAATGTGTGTATCCTGTGTCAAGTGAACGACACCATATCTAAGAGGCATTATATAACAATGTATATTTTACTATGCCTATTAACAAAAACATTATTTATTTACAGTCAGATGTTTGCCATGGCATAGCATATACTAGTCTATGTAGCTTACATCATTGGCCATAGGCATAGCCTATACAGGTGTAGTATAGTGTAGCCTATAGGCATTGCATACACTACGGGCCTTTACCCTCATTATTTATTTTGGCAGTAATATTGTTATTATAGTACTGCAATTTAATTATTAACAGTGTGCTAAACTGTTACAGAATGAAAAGTCATCACGGAAAAGAAAACTGCCGACTCCTCGATGCAACCTACTTAAACCGAGAAAACTGCAAGCTGCATTCACAGAAAATGAAGCTGCCACCGTTCTCCTTGGTCTCGCTACCACCCGCCCAGATGGTACAGGTATGCACTATGACAATATAGTAATAAGAACACTGCATTTGAAACTAATGTCAGGGGCGCATTAAAAAATGGTTGGTCAATCTTAAAATTTCTAAGCCAGAAGTTGTTAAAAAAGTTATGACACAATTGTTTATTTGTTCTATTAACCTAAGTTACCTAACACTAACATAGAGTGAAGAAGTCCTACTTCTAATTGTAAGTCAAGTCTACTACCAACTACCTTCTCTCCTCCCCCCTCTATATTCCAGTTGTTAAAATCAGCAACTAAACTTATCTTTCTTTTATAACAAAATGATTTATTCTATAACTGGTGTGTATGTATGGTTCCAGCTGACAGTTCTACTTGTATGCCACCATCGGATTATGAGCCGCAGCATGACAGGCCTGTGTCTACAGGGACTGAGACAGTCGATGAAGGGACTCAGTCTGAATCAGACTCTTTGGTTCTAGAGCTCAAGATGCAGAACATTATTCTTCAACGAGAAAACACAAAGTTGAAGAGCGCACTCGAGGAACAGCAGCAGGCGACACAAGACAAGGAACAGCAGCAGGCGACACAAGACAGACCTCCCTTTGGAGTTGATGATGTGCGCAACAAAGACAAAAAGTGTAGATTTTACACAGGTTTGTCATGGCTTCAGTTCATGTGTTTGTGGAACGAACTTTCTGGGTCCTGCAAGGGATAAACTGAGTTACTGGAACCATCAGCCAGTTAAAGACGCATCACCAAGCAAACGAGCTGGTGTAAAGCGGAAGCTTTCTGCGATGAATGATTGCTTCCTAACTTTGGTGAGACTGCGTGTTGGGCTGCTAAGCATGGACATAGCTTATCGTTTTAATGTTCCAAACAGTTGTGTGTCAAAAATTGTGACAACATGGATACAGTTTATGTATTTACAATTTGGTGTACTAAGAGAGAGAATGTTTGTGTCTCGCGAAATAGCCAAACTGCATATGTCATCCTGTTTCAGGAAATTTAAGGGTATTCGAGTTATAATAGATTGTTAAGAATTCTTTGTTCAAAAGGCCTCACACTTTGCCAGACAAGGAAACATGTATTCCAGCTACAAAAACCATTCAACTTACAAATGTTTGATTGGTGTTGCCCCAAATGGTGTCATCACATACATTTCACAGTGGTTTGAAGGGTCTATTTCTGATAACGAAATTGTCAAACAGAGTGGTTTTCTTGACAAACTAGCGCCGGGGGATTTGATCATGGCTGACCGAGGTTTTACCATTCGAGATATTCTTATGAATAAGAAGGTTGATTTAAACATACCACCATTTCTCTATGGACGGGCACATTCCTCAATGGACGGGCACATTCCTCAATGGACGGGCACATTCCTCAATGGACGGGCACATTCTTCAATGGACGGGCACATTTCTCTATGGACGGGCACATTCCTCAATGGACGGGCACATTTCTCAATGGACGGGCACATTTCACTGCCACAGAAGAAATTAACACTAGGCGAATAGCTCGTGTGAAAATTCATGTGGAACGAGCTATTGGAAGACTGAAAAATTATCGAATGTTACGTAATGTAATTCCATTGTCCTTACAAGCAGTATTTTCACAGATGGTTTTTGTAGCTGGATGTCTTGTTAATTTTCAGGAACCTATTGTGAAGTAGTACCTAATAATGATGTGCTGAGAATGTAACCATTAAGTGCATTAGGCATGGGATTTCAAATGTAACTGTACATGCCATTAGGCTTGCACTGCACCAAACTAGAATATACAACAGAAATAAAATCTACCAGTAGTAATATATACACCGGTATATGCTTTAATGTAAAACCATGGCATATTTTATATAGCAATATATGACATTATAATTATCACATCTGCTGATATGTACATTAAATCAAGTTAACATGGTATAATGTCCATCACTTGTTGCCATTTTGTGTGTGAGCAAATTAGCTCTACCAAAGTAGACAGTACAATTGAGAACTTAAGAATAACAGCCAGTGTACACTTCAATATTTATACCCTGGTATATGCTTTAATGGAAAAACCATGGCATATTTTACCGATGCATTACACATATGCAAATGGAAGTCTACGGGGTAATTTCATCAAGAAAAATTCTGGCAGGAGATAATGACGATGAAAGTGGGTAAGTTTCGCAACAATGGCAGGAAAAAACGAAGCATCAAAGACAATATTTTCTGTGCAAAGACCGAGTGGAGTCCAAACCACAAAGACAAAGTAGCCCCACTGAACCTCACAAACTCCCATCTGTAGCTGCACTTGATAATAATATGCATGGTTCTTTTTTAAGGCCAAACCATCTGCATTTTTCTGCTGGCAAAATGCCTTCACCTGTTTATCAGAAAATTATGTATGAAATCACAGGGTGCAACACTCGTTAAAGACATGGGGCATTTAATATATAAAATGCCATGTCTACTGGTATGTGGATCAAAGAGCAAGCCATCGGGTGACGCCCCAACACCAGGGTACTGACCATTGATCCACATGCCAGTTTCCACACATTTTAGCCCCTTGCTAACAAACCTGCTGGCAAACTCTTTCCTAGCAACCGACTCATGTTTATGGCCGTATGTCATGGCAAGCGTTGATGTTGACTCCCCCACAACTGCCCTTTCAACAGATTCCCCCTCCTAGCGTCATACTTCGCTACACATATAGCTTTTGCATTTGATGCAGTTACTCTGACTCGCCTCTCGTTTGCCCACCTGGCTGTACCTTGCTCACATGTGAGTAGTACAGGTGCATGGCTGGATGGGGTCAGGTGGTCACACATGACATTTACCTGCTGTTTGATAATACTCGACTCGGTTTCACTGAGAACAAAGTCCTCATATATTATGGGAAGTAAAGTTTCCCAAGAGGATGGGCCTGGTAGGGGAACTGACTGTAGATCAAGGAAAAAGTCAGTAGCAGCAGTAGCTCTGGCCTCGCGCATTGATGACGGACGTGGGTCATACAAGATTACCCCATCGGTCTGACGTTTGCTCGATGCACCAGAGTAAGTAATGTCAGTGACCTTGCCCGGATTCTTGTCCTTGCGTTTGCCCACATTCCACTGGCAGAGCTGAGACGTGCACGCATGTTCCCCATGACTGGCATGGTCCAGAACTGCATGGAGCAGTCCACCCACATGGCTACATCTGCCAAGGGCCGCACACTTACATTGGCATGTTGCATTGGTTGCAAAACCACTGTTCGTGCTCAGTGTAACTGTCACAGTGTAAGCCACCTTCTTCATGCTGGCAAACACTTCAGCCATGACAAAGTATGCATTGTCACTGCGGACATCTTTCACATCAGTTACATGACCACTGGTTTAGTACAGTTCACCTCTATGGACCGGTTTAGAGGTGAACGTGTCTGACTGAGAATCAGGGTCAATGTCAGAGTCACCATCGTCAAAGTTGGCCGCCTGCAGTGTTTCCACTAGATAGTGGTAGATGTGGCCTTTGTTGAAGTTCGGTGGTACAACTGCACCAGGGAACTTCTGCCATCCAACAGTCGGCGGTGTCGGGGGACTGGATTGGTATGGTTGCTCGTCTCTGTGACATTTCATGACAATATCATGCCACTTTCCACCATCCACAGAGGGGTCGATATTATGCTGCTTGTCAGCAGCAATGACAGCTCGACATCTAAAAACAAAAACATGTATTGCTTATATAATAATAATACCATCATCATAACAAAATGTTCTAGCTAAGTTTCATTATTTTGTCTGCTTCTAGGTATCAGCTACATACTAGTAATGTTTCATAGACATATTACTTTGACATATAAACACAATTCCCGAGTAGCCTAAACAAGGCCACATGCACAACATGTATGACCCTATCCCAGCCTAATTGTCCATGGCATGAACACAACATGTATGACCCGAGCCCAGCCTAGTTGTCCATGGCATGAAATGCATGACCCTAGCCTAAGTAGCCTAAACAAGGCCACATGCACAACATGCATGACCCTAGCCTAAGTAGCCTAAACAAGGCCACATGCACAACATGTATGACCCTAGCCTAAGTAGCCTAAACAAGGCCACATGCACAACATGTATGACCCTAGCCTAAGTAGCCTAAGCAAGGCCACATGCACAACATGTATGACCTTAGCCCAGCCTAGTTGTCCATGACATGGCCATGGCATGGGCATGGGCACTGACAGCTGCACTATTATTATTGTAAGTTTCCACACATTATACTTTGATGTTTATGTAACGTGGCTCACTATTTTACTGAATATCAGACAAATTTAAGTAAAATCCACAAGTTGACACGGCGCGGTTACAAAAAAGTAGTCGTATAAGCATTATTAGGACAAAGCGATAATTCATTACATTATGATGAATAGGCGTATAAAACACATGCATACCTCTCCAACAAGAGCGACTTCGTTCCGGATCTTTTCATTCCTCGACACTCTAACCATCGGCGTAACTGCAGAATGCTATGCTTTTCGATGTCACTGTACATAAACGCTGCACCAGGCACATCATTCACGGTCAATTCAACAACGCTATCCATTATGTTTGAAGCCATTTTCCCTCGCGAATGTCCGCACGGGGATTCCCAAAAAGGCTCTAGCCGATCAGCGGGCAAGGGGTAAAATCGAATGACGTCATTTAAGAACTGCCTTATTGGCTCAACTCGCTCCAGAGGTTCACAAGGTCACGAGACTTACGTTCCATATTAGGATTCCAACAACTCACGGCGTGAGACATGCATAGCTCTGTGCGTTATCGGAATAATACATTTGGTTTACGGAAATGATTACAAACTGTACGGTTGGTACGATTTAGTATGTACACAATGTTACAAAAATGTCTTACTGCATATTCATCCTATCCTAATGATATTATCTGAATAATTATTACCATTAACAAATGTCAATATAATGTTTTCTATTCAGTAGGTAGTGTTCAGTGCTTACCTTTGTAAAACGTTATTTGAAGATTTGTAGTGTACAATGGTTACTTTGAAGTCAATATGTTGCAGATTTGGCCTAAATAAATATTTGACATTTTTGTGTCTAAGAGTACGTTATTTTAAGACACATTGAGGTGTAAAATTTTTACCTTGAGCTCTAATAAGTTGTTGAAGCTACGGAGCTAAGTAAACATGTTGTGATGACTTGTGTCTGGTTGGGTGTCTTTGTGGTAAGCTGTTGTGTTTAACCCTCATACAAAGGATGAATTAGTTTCCTAATAGTGCATTTTGAAGCAACAAAGAGGTCAGCCTATACTGTGTGTGGTTTACATGTGTCCAGCTATTTATCTTAATGTTGATGTGCGGAATTATGCTGTTATCTCAATCGCCCGTAGTCGCAAATTCCCTTTTGTCGACGATATTTTACAGTAAGGAACTTCAGGTTGTATGGCTTACTGCGTAAACAGGGCCTCGAAACTGTATGCGCCTCTTACTGCATAAACAGGGCCTCGAAACTGTATGCGCCTCTTACTGCATAAACAGGGCCTCGAAACTGTATGCGCCTCTTACTGCATAAACAGGGCCTCGAAACTGTATGCGCCTCTTACTGCATAAACAGGGCCTCGAAACTGTATGCGCCTCTTACTGCATAAACAGGGCCTCGAAACTGTATGCGCCTCTTACTGCATAAACAGGGCCTCGAAACTGTATGCGCCTCGTTATGAAATGATTGTGGGTTTTGTGAAATAAATATATCAGTAGAAAATGTTGTTTATGTTTTGTATTGCTAATACAGGTCCCACAGTTTTGCAGCTACAACATTATACTCCATTTTGTGTAAACGTTCCCGTGAAGCGACAGCAGCCAATCAGCGTCATTATCGAGATGCTATACTAACACTTTTTGCCTGATTTAACTTTTCAGTTGGACAGCTGTGCCAATATATTAAAAGTTTAAAATTAATTCGACAACACTTAACTCTTATTTTATGATTTAGCCAAATGATGCTAGGCGATGGAGTGAGCGACAAACGGTGGCGCCACACCACGGAGCCTGGATAACCGAGGCTAGGTCCGAACCCGGACTTAGGCGCAAGGCCAGCACGATCGAGGCGTCGGACCCGGACAGAGGTGGACTGAGCTGTATAGAGGCTGGACCCGGACAGCAACACGAAAGCAGGCGCCGGACAGAGAAGTTATTTTTGCATACAATTATAATATTGACATAGCAAGCAATTAGGAAAGTGCCGAAAATACAAATAATATTATGTATATATAAATTATATATATATATATATATATATATATATATATATATATATATATATATATATATATATATATATATATATATATATATATATATATATATATATATGTATATATATATATGTATGTATATATATATATATATATATATATATATATATATATATAATATTATTTGTATTTATAAAATTTTAATCAAATAATAATATTGACATCGCAAACATTAATGCCGTTGGACAAATGTGTAAGTAGTTAAGGAGTCCATCTGAATGATTAAGGATGGTATCCATGTTTCGATGGCTACAAAAATAGATTTTTATGGAAACCCGGATGATATGTGCATTGTGAGAGTATAGAGAAAGAGGTGTAATATCGTTCAGGCTGTAGTGCGACACCAAGGACATGAGCAGCGCTCCCTGGCGACTAAAGGTCTGGTGAAGGAGTGGTCAAGGAGTCATGTAATAGTGTCAGAGGTCATCTGACGTAAGAGAGCAGCGGCGGCGGCGGCATTTGTCAAGTTAGCAAGAGTAAACCGCTTCGCTCCAGCCAAACTGTCCAGAGTAGACTAAATGAGAGGCAGAATGTGAGCATATCTAGTTATGCGGCTGCTTAAGCGCCTAAAATCTAGTCAGAGGATCAAGCTCCCATCCTTCTTCCAAACTACGACAACCTTTGAGGTCCATGAACTCTGGGAATGCCGTATCGCATCACATGTTTGCATCTCTTTGAGGTGTTGTCTAACTTCCTCGAACAAAGCAGGGGCTGCCTCTGGGCCTGTCCTGGAATGGTGTCTCATCCATCAGTCGTATCATTTACTTCACTCCCACTGCTTTTCCTAGCTCCATTTTGCATGATACAAATATATCACTGGAATCTTGACACAATGATTGCACATTCCCATGTTGTTCTTCACAAAAGTATGTTTATTCTAATTGTACTGGTATTTCACTCATTGTGTGTCCACTTGTGTATTCTCCACTTAAGTCATCCGTATTCTATAGATCTTCAACTGTCTTGTCCCTATCTAAAATGGAGATCTAGCGAATTCGGATGTCTTATGTGAAGAACTGTCTTGTCCCTATCTAAGATTACACTGTTGTTCATAGTGGCTATCCTCTGTCGTCTAGGGATTTCCATATTTCTACCCGAGACATTTGCTTGATTGATGTCAAATCCGTGGTTGTTATCAGGTTGCACAACCGACGTTGGAAAGCCTTCGGAAGTCTTGCTCTCTCGATTATTTTCCGACTGCACTGCTGAAGACAAACATTAACGTCATCGCATCAACTCTAGCCAGCAATATTAATGTATCGCTGGAATATGCGATAGTTCCATCCGACATGAAACAAGCGCTATTAACGCCACTGATGGAGAAAACTGGTCGAGACGCAAATGACATTAAGCACTACCGCCCAACTTCAAACGTCAGCTTTGTTTCGAAGCTGTTGGAGAGGCATGTCGCGGTTGACCTTCGGCGCTACATCGACAAAACAAACTTCTCGACCCATTCCAGAGTTTCCAGAGTGCACATCACCTACATCATAGCACCGAAACAGCTCTTGTCCGTATTCACGACGACACCATCCAGGCGCTTGTTCATCGAAAGGAAGTAGAATTCGTTCTACTCAACCTTAATGCGGCTTTCGACACCAATGCATTCGATCACCACACGAGGCCAGGCACTAGCTTGGCTGACGTCTTACCTGTCCAACAGGACGATGGCGATAAAAATCGGCGATGCCATATCTCGTCAACGACAGCTATGTTGTGATGTGCCGCATGGGTCGGTTCTGTTGTTTACTATATACTGCATGCCCATTAGTGCGATATTCGCCAAGCATAACTTTAAGTATCACTTGTACGCTGATGATACGCAGCTGTGGATGCTATCCGAAGAATCGAGCGACGAAGTCCAGACATGCATATCGAGCGCTTTAGATCACACATCATCAAAGCAAAATCGTGTAATGGAAATTATATGTGACATATTAAAATGTAATCATGCACATAGCGCATTAATATTCAACCAACCAACAAACCAACCAACCAACCAGCCAATACATACCATTATTCAATACACAGCTAAGTACTGTCTACTTGTACTGGTCGTTGTTTGTTCACTGCCGTTGGAATCTGAGAACCCTTGTCACCGGGGTGTGACAAAACACTCTATTGACTGGCAGAGTGTGACAGACAGGGAGTCTTGTGCTGCAGTGTCGTTAATGTGCCCCATACGGGGCGCCACTCTCTCGGTCTAGCTCAGTCGGAGAGAAAACTCAGTGATCTGTTAAAATGCATTATAGCATTTAATTGCCTTGCGCAGTTCAACTACACTCGGCACATTCTCTTGTACATGTGGCTTGGTCAGCCCCCAAGTTTCCACAATCTGCGTCATCTGGTGGTAAACTTGACAAGTATACTCCTTTCACAATAGAGCTGTCACTGCCTGGTTGCTACAGCTGTTTTAACTAATACCTGTTGCATTGGTTATAACAATAATATGGGTAACAATCTAAAATGTCTTTCTTGGTTTCTGCTTAAATCGAACGTAGCCATTTGGTTTGGCATATATGTTGCATTATTTTATTAGACGATTGCGTTTATAAAAGTGGTATCTGCTGAGATACATATGATGTGCTTTGCCCCGGAAGGGGGCACAACAAGTACTTTTAAAATGCAATTACTTATCAAACAACAAGTATTTATTTCAGTTCATTCGACACGCTTGGTTTTCCTCATATCCATCTGAAATATGCCAATCTGCTGGGAATAGAAGACATTGAACATGCCAGCATGAAATCTGATATAACCCACTGAGCTCCACGAACGGTGAACACAGAAGATATCTTCTCTTTTTTAACTCGCCTGTGAATCCATGTCAGATAGTAGACAGGGTAACTGTATGCAATTCTACAAGTGGAAATATAAATATATAAATAACTTCATTAATTTGCTGCAACTGTCTTCGCCAAAGTGTCATCCGCTCGGTGGGAGCACGGTATTCATTGTATACAGTAGACTGGTGCTCAAGTCCACCGTGACTGACTACACTGACTGCCGTGCCGCCACTCACCGGCAATCAATCTGGCACGCTGAAGAATACGTTATAACAAACATTAAAGCTATGCACCTAAAAGAGATAACACAAACACACACACACACACACACACGCACACGCACACGCACACGCACACGCACACGCACACGCACACGCGCACGCGCACGCGCACACGCACACGCACACGCACACGCACACACACACACACACACGCACGTGCGTGCGTGCTTGTGTTAACGAACTGATCTACACCGGATTTACACACAGTTGATTATTGGGTCACGTTCTTGGAAACGCTTAAACACGATTTGGTTCTGGGTCACTGTGACCCGGGCCCACGGACTGAATCACCTGCGGGTTGCTTCTTTTGAACTGTACGATATGTTACACCAGTCATGCGCACGGTATTTTGAAGAAAAGACGCATTGGAAAAAATGGGTTGTATCATAAGTTCTCGAAGTCCAAAAACCGTACAGTGTTTAGCATTGGTTCAAACTACCACCCACCAACTCCAATATTTGTTGTGGGACCTCATATCACGCGCATATTACTAGTCAAATGAGCTCCATGTTTTCTACAGAAGTATAATAATGATACTCCACGTATGCAACACTGAAGTTAATAAATGGAATGGAGGCCTCGAGTTATTGGATCCAGCTGCGATGGATTCGCTGGTGGTGTCAAAATGCCATATTTGGTTGCTGATGGCAACTCGTGTAATAATTACGTGCTTCATACAATGCCATACACGAATAATAAAATGTGCCGCTTGGACGAATGAATTAATGATTGTTGTTCCTGCGACATAAATCTGGGGATATTTCGTAGTCGTAGTGGAACATTTAATACGATTTAACTGACGTGCCATGGTTACCCAGCCAACACGCCGCCTGGTTCCTAACAGCATCAGTGTATATCGCCTAGGAGGCGGCGAAACCACCAACCACCTGTACGTAACGATATACGTTTGTCGGACTTTCCGAACTTATGCGCCCATCCAATGTCCTCGTTCCTATCGTGACCACGAGTTCACGATATATAAATAGAGTTCACGACCCCGGTCAAGTCGTGTATACGAATCACCAACTAGCACTGGAACGCTGCATACTTCCATTCATTCAGGCTGACACACACGGGGTTACGGACGTCAGGGCAGCCGGGTCCTAAGCAGCTGAGAGATGACAGACAGTGGGCAGGTAGGATTCTGATGGGTTTTGAATGATGATGATGGTGTAACCATAACAAGGAGGATGGGCATTAACACTTGCAAACTGCATATCTTAGAAAGAAAACTGTCAAAGTATCCCCGCTTCACGCGCCACTGCGCTGGGTAGCTCGTCAATAGGTCGTCATGACATCGCCTGCGTAGAGTGGCTGTCGGGTCGCCATCTAGCGGTAGTCAGTCTGACAACGACATCCGCAAGCTGCCGAAACGTAATAAAACACAACCACCAGTCTGATGAATATGTTCACAATTAAGAATGATACATTTGTGGACACGTTTCCCTCTAAGTTAAATACTTAAAAGCATAATTCACGTATAACTCACTTATCAACAGTATTTGAGCGACTGCCCAATAGCAGTACACTAGAAGAACACGTCATTATATCAGTTTTGTGGGGACATAGAGGAAATAAATCACACTGCTGCAAAGATGTAGTTGTCTATAAAGAAGGTCATACCATAAATCAAGGAAATGTTTCTTGGAGTGAAACAGATACACTGCGCTCATGTTGTGTTCTATCTTCGCAACGGCCACCCTACTTGTCTAGAATCGTATGTGTGTGTATGTATGTGTGTGTGTGTGTGTGTGTGTGTGTGTGTGTGTGTGTGTGTGTGTGTGTGTGTGTGTGTGTGTGTGTGTGTGTGTGTGTGTGTGTGTGTGTGTGTGTGCGTGTGTGTGTATGTGTGTAAACAAATTGCAGGGCTTGTAGCTCACAAATATTACTTTGTGTTATGCTCAGTGATCCGTCGAAAGAAAATACACCTACGCAAGGGGCAGGTCAAAACCCTTATGGTGTAATGCGTCCTTGTAATTCGACAATAGTACCCCGGAGTAATTGGGCATATCCGCACACAAACACATCCGTTCGTTCGATGTCGGTTGCGCATCTTATGTCGTGGATTCGAAGTGGCACGTGCATTGCAGTTGTTGCTTTACCTGAGCAGGTTGATTTGGTCTGCCTGTCTTACTTACCTGTGCCGTTCTAATTCCACCAACGTGTGCCTGTGAAATGAATGCAATGTGCTCCGGACCAAATTTACCCTGACAGATCCCGTGGCATTGACGCCTGACAGGATGCTGGGAGTTCGGGACCAGTTCACCGTGTTCCCGAGTCGAGCAATAAACCCGCTGTTTTACCAAAGTTTGTGTTATCAGAAAGTTGTACTTTAAGCCATCCTTCACTTAACTTCGTGCTTCCACAATTTTAGTTACGCTATTGGTGAATGACTGATGTTGAAGTTGGCCCGAATACAAGGACATTCATTTGAATGGTCAATGTACCCTACACTAACATTCGCTATAGCCGTCTGCTATTTCAGTGGTAAGATCAAAATCTAGGATACCGTTGTATTAATCAGTAGCTGCTAATTGATCGCTCGGGCTGCGTCAGTTAATTGAGCTTATTGTGCTCAGGGCGGTGAATACTTTCTGAAAGGCATTCAGAACGTCAGTGGGACCATATTACACGCATACAAGCATACATATGTATTTGCCAGGCTTGGCCCAAGATCTGGTCCACGCAGTCTGTGGTCCCGGTTACAATATTATTTTACACTGCAGCAGGTCTATATTATATTTGTAAAACCCTGTGGCTATTTGCACGGAAAATATACTAACTGAGGCAATTGAGTATTATTGTTGGTGTGACATGGGTTTCAGTGCAACTGTACAATTACAAATTATTGTAGTATTGAAACGTTTGTCGGATGATGCATTGCATATGATCAGACAAGTCAAGTCTCAGGGTTCAACGATAGTTGTGTTTTGTCTGCGGTAATTTTAACTGTAAATTTAGGTGGATGCTGCCGCGCCACAATTTTAACCACTCGTAATAAGTGCTTAGTAATTATTTTAATCGGCACGATGGTCTCGTGCGCACATTACGAGCTTCCAGAAGTGTTGGCACGTCACACACTTCCAAGTTAAGTCAAGTATCAATACAATGACCTGACTACGTCAAGTGTCATGCAATCTCTCTTAATTCCAAGTAAATACGCAGTCATCCCACGCGACTCGAGTGGGCCAACGCGACTCGAGTCAGTCCACACGATTCGGGTCAATAAGTATGATAACAGGGTGCGTGTGCCTGTGTGTACCTGCTTGGGTGTTGACCGCTCTCCTGACGTGGTCAGATAAGCGAAGTGTAGCTGCACAACAAGATTGTAAGATAACCTGTGATCCAGTAACTTACAAACGTAAAGATGCAGGTGTAGATAGACGAACTCTCACAGTGTGGGAGGCTTTGTTACCGCTATGCAACATTCAGGGTTCACACACCAAACGCGATTACTTCAGTACAAAGCGGCCACGCAATAACTTAGCACTAAACACGTATATAAACATGTGTATGTACCTTGCTATAGACGGTGAATAACCCGCTCTCCCAAAACCAGGCGGAAGTTGCTCAGATCGTATTCGTGCTAGCAACCAAAATATGCAGTTGGGGGTCACTTCGTCGATTTTGGGATTTAAGTGGAACTGTATTGTTTGATATCTAATCTTCTATTTTGCAAAGTTAGCAGCTCCAAAACACAACATAACATGGTGTATTGTTGTTTTATTCGACACCTACCGCTCATTTTGGTAAAACAATGACCATCTGAATGACCAAATTAGCTTTATTTGAACGCGCCGCCACGAGCGTCATTGGTGTGGTACCAATTAACATTGCACATCGTTGGAAAGCCGGGAATGTCCGTGATCTAAACATGTCGCCCCGTTAACCATGCTGTTATTGCAAGTCAATCACTGGCGATTTATTCTAGTAAACAAAATGGCAAGTGCGTAGCTACGTGTGTCACGTGGTCTTATCTCACGATTCGCTCATTGTGATGTCACAGCGAGTTTGACCCGGAATCTTCGAGTTCATCTCATGTTGTCAAGTAAACATCGTTCTATCGTCTAGCGTCGCGCATTGAATTTAAGAAAGTTTTTAGCTTGATATGAATAGATCATTTCACAATTTCAACTATTGAAAGAAGCTTCGAAATGTGGTATTAGTGACAGTTCAGCAGTTCGGGAAGTGATAGAAGATTACTTCTGTCTGCCAACTTCTGAACTTGACAACGACGTCAAAGTAAGTGACTGTGGCACTGACAGCGACGATAAACTCGTGTTGAACCCACTATCAACAACAACAACAAGTGTTGACCGTGCCAGTCTAGTGGTTTCTGCTAGCGTTGTGGAAGAAGTTGATGTTGTCGATGGTGATCTAGAGGAGACGGCCGCGGATGACGCACACCGCGAAGAAAATGGTGTGATGGATAGAGCGGCGAACATGTATGAATGTATCAACATACCGCAGAAGAAATGCCACTGTGTTTGCAAGCTACATAATGGCCAGCCTTGTATTTCCCAGTTCAGCGACGAAAATCAATCTATCAGGTATGCTATGTTTAATTATTATAAAACCTGTGCATTAATAAATCTATAAATTCATGCATACATACGTACATTTTACCAGTTAACGCTTAATAGATAATTATACAGGCCTACAGTAATAGGCTACATACAAACGTTTACTGTTGTATAATTGTAAATTGAACTATTAGTAATTATACTAATCCATAATAATGTTGCACATGTATCGATATTGTAGTAATGATCATTGAGTCCATGTGGAACCAATGTCTTTATAGTTTTATGATTATAATCTATATTATTATTATTATACAATAAATTGTGTGAATTTAATTAAACACTGTTTTTTTCCAGACTGAACACACAAGAGCTGAGTGCATTCGAGACATACTTGATGCTGCTAGGGCTCATCTGTGCCAGCATCAATGCTTCAGAAGAAACCCTGAGCGTGAAGAGCTTAAAAGTCGGTCGAGAAGCAATAAGGATCCGCTACTTCTACTACGAACATCGACGGATATGCCGCGACACCTTTCTCTTCCTGATGGACATATCAAAATATAAGTTTATCAACTTAAAGAAGTGGTACTTGGCAAATGGGATTTACCCACGCACGAAGAAGTCAGGCGGCTGACGGAAAACAGCTTTGAGCATTGCTGAAATCAAACGTGTCTCTCGGTTTATAATCAACTTCGCCGAGCAGCACAGCATTCTCCCAGGACGTATTCCCGGTTTCAAACGAGATGATGTCAAGGTGCTGCCCAGTTGCGAGACAAATGCATCAGTGTGGCGGTATTACACAGGCATCAGTGTGGCGGTACTGCAAAGGCGTCAGTGTGGCGGTACTAAAAAGGCATCAGTGTGGTGGTACTACAAAAGCATCAGTGCGGCGATACTACAAAGGCATCAGTGTGGCGGTATTGCAAAGGCATTAGTGTGGCAGTACTACAAAGGCATTAGTGTGCGGTACTACAAAGGCATCAATGTGGCGGTACTACACAGGCATCAGTGTGGCGGTACTACAAAGGCATCAGTGTGACGGTACTAAAAAGGCATCAGTGTGGCGGTACTACAAAGGCATCAGTGTGGCGGAACTACAAAGGCATCAGTGTGGCTGTACTACAAAGGCATCAGTGTGGCGGTACTACAAAGGCATCAGTGCAGGGTGTGCGCTACTCTATGTGTGTCGTGCGATAAAGGTGCAAATTTCGTTATTAGCTACCTACATCACTTCCTGGACAACTAGAGTGCTGGCGAGTGTCACCTCCAGCTAAATGCTGACAACTCTGTCGGACAGAACAAAAACAATTGCATGCTGTGGTACCTGGCATGGAGAGTTGCCACCGGTCTCAACGCCACAGCCACCATCTCATTTCTACCTGCTGGCCACACAAAGTTTTCCCCGGTGTTTCGGCCTGATTAAACGTGTATATCGGCGAACGAAGGTGTCCTGCATGTAGGACATTGTTAATGTCATCCACATGTCGTCAGAGAAAGCACTGAATTTGCCGCAACTTGTTGGATATGATGACGGGAAAGTTATTGTGTATGTTGACACAAGTCGTTCTCACTCCAGCTTACAAGAAAATGGTTGGTTTGAAGAAAAATCACCACTTTCACATTAGTGATGCAGACTCGGGGAAACTGCTCACAAAGGAGTTCACTGAGCGTGAGAACAATGAACACAGCATCCTGTGTGGAGCCGTTCCCCAAGGAATGCTAACGTTCATGAGACCTGCTGGCTTGGACAAGAAATGTCAGGCGTATTTCTATAATGAAATCAGAGAATTCTGCACTGACGAGACAAAGGACATAGTGTGTCCGCGTCCTTAGGAAGATGTGGATTCGAGCAGTTCAGATGAGGACAGTGAACCACTTGTGAGCCGCTCAAAGAGCAACTGCTAGTGTAGTCAGTAGTTGCAGTGCTGTTGCTAGCCGGGCGGGGTCATGCGAGGTCATGCAAGGTCGCATATGTAATTAGGTCATTGCAGTGAAATAACACTTAAAATACATTGCACAATTAACTCATTGTTTGTATTTTAACATGATGAACTAGTCTAATTATGACATCAGAAACATGTTCCTGTTAATACTTGGTGTGCTGTTTTTTTCAGGAAAAAATCAAGATTTTGATTTTTTATGTATGTAAAACAAGCATTTTTGTCAACTGTTAATTAAGTCTTACTGATGCCATTGACATTTATGTGAATCTCTTTACTCAAGTCATATGTGTGTCAAATTAGGACACTGTGTATGCATGGTTGCTATAGTAGTTTCATATGTATGTCTGCTTAACATCATGCCAAAGTTTAAAGCTGTTTTTCTCCAAATTGTCGATTTCAATGCGTCTTAATCAAAATTGGCATAAATTCACAAATATACAAGATACAGCAATGAGGTATGGCTCTTTAGAAAGCTCTGTATCTGCTATCCAATGGTGTATAAATATCAACATGCAAAATATGCTACTTCAGCCTCGTCTTGGTAGAGCAGGTCAAGCATATTAAAAAACTAACTATACAATGTATAACTTAATACAAGGATACTACATCTTTGTTGTTGTATCAATAGAATCGGTTGTCCATGCAAGTTGACTTATACATAAATGAACAATGCACCAATAAAATACAATAAATACAATACAATACAATACAACAATACTTTATTTTCCCATGGAGGGAAATTTGCGTACAGCGTTCACAAAATAAAATACATAATTACAAGCGGTTTATAAAACATAATAATAATAATAAATCTAATTGTGGTCGTCGCATCACAGATAAAATACCATCATGGTGTAATGTAGTAATAAAAACCCATATAAACAGTTCTAAAGTTCTAAACCGTCTAGACGACGGCAGAAGGACGTATTCCTCATGCAAAATATGCGCGCTGTCACCCAGAATGCGAGATTTTATGTAAGCTGAGAGAGACCTGGAAGATGAAGTGGAAGATACCAGACAACTGAGTGGCACAATTCTTCAAAACCTGACCGGAAATGTCATCAGGACCTTGACTTTTCTTCACATGTGTACACTGGAATGCTCTCAGCACCATCTGTCTCTGTTGATCTACTAATATCGTCAATGACAGAACGAAAATCGTGTGTGTCGAAACAGGAGTAGAAAGAATTCATATCCTCTGCAAAGACCCTGTCATCTCTACCCCCCAACGGTGATAAGCGATTGGAAATCTGTCTATTTTGCTGCATGTCACTCATCGTCTTAATGCCTTCCCAGACTGTTCTCATATCAACTGTTTTAAACTTCATTTCTATTTTGTTTGATAACTCTCCCTTTCTTTCCTAATTTCTGTTAAGACAGTCCTTTGCACTTCCATTCGTTCAGCTAAATCTGTCTGAAAGTAAGCCCTTTTCTTCTCATTCAATACCTTATTTAGTTGGTTAGAAACCCAACGTTTGTTGTTTGGGTACAATTTGCGCTTTTGCACGGGTATAACAGTGTCAACGCAGAAAGAAACATAACTGGTCACAATGTCGTTAAGTTCATCCAGGCTATCACAGGAATCCCGAAAGACATCTCAGTTAGTACAGTCAAAACAACCCTGCAGTCTAGCTATACTGTCTTCATTCCACACCTTGACTTGTCGTCAAACACATTTTGCACGCTTCAGAATGCACCTATAAATAGGAACTAGGTGAACAGTGTTGTGATCGGCGTCGCCGATCGGTGGCTTGGCTACTTACCTACACGCATTAGGCACAAAACCGTAGTACAGGTCAATAGTCCTGTTCATGTGGGTTGGGCACATTATGTACTGTTGGTAGGTAGGCAGACTTTGCTTAAGGCTTCACTGATTGAAATCGCCCAGTATGAACTTGTGCGCATATGTAGACAAAGCGTCAAGTTTCTGTGTCACATCATAAATATGTTGGGCGGCTCGATCCACGTTGGCTCTGGGGTGAATGTAAACAACACTCACATACAATTGAGGACATTCGCGACGGAGCTACAGTGGCCGTAGTGAAACAGTCAAAAGTTCAATGTCATGGGTTCAGAGCTGATCACACACAATCGCATTTTTGCACCAACGTTTATTTACATACAATACATAAAAAAACACCCCACCTCTCTCCGTTTCCGGTCGCTTCCTTGTCGCGGTCAAGCCGTGTAGGACATCCAAATCCCAAGCGTCTCTGTATTCCTTCAACATAATTTGCATTTCCACGAAGTTCGACCATCTTGAGACCTTTCAAAGACCGTACATTTGCCAAAAACATGGATGGTAGAGGGGTTTTATATTTATTTTCCTTAGTCTCTGTCGCACACCACCCCTACGTCCTCGTTTACATTCCCAGCTGGTGTTGTTCTGCGTCAATTCGGGAG
This sequence comes from Lamellibrachia satsuma, assembly GCA_033239005.1. NCBI lineage: Eukaryota > Metazoa > Annelida > Polychaeta > Sabellida > Siboglinidae > Lamellibrachia > Lamellibrachia satsuma. The sequence goes on along the minus strand of BSQZ01000087.1, from coordinate 1,055,554 downwards.
GAAAACCAATGCTATTGAGAAATTTTGAATCTTGGTGTGCACGGGTGTTCAAGGCTGGTAAATACTCACGGCTAAGATCGCCATGATGGATATGTCCATGCTGGCCGTAGCACAGGTGAATCAAAGTGAGCACCACGGTAAATCCAATGAACAGAACCTTGCAGTCTTCCATTTTAGATTATTCATGCACACAGTATAATCACAGTGCATACTCCCCCTCCCCTTCTTCCTATTCGATCTCTCTTAAATATTACGTATCCTGCATTCCTAATTCAGCATCTGTTATGTCTATGTTGGCCCATGATTCAGTTATACCAATTATGTGAGGGTCAATATATTCTACCATAATGTTTAATTCGTGTTTATTATTTACTATGCTCCTTGCATTTAAACATACGCATCTATAACCTGTTCAGCGATGTTTTTCGGACGATTTGATATTGGTTTGTCTGTAGTAGTGGCCTCTTGTTCTGCTTGAGACACCTCTAGGTAACCCCCTGCACTTCTAGTTTAAACAATATTTACTACCAAAAGTAGTTTTCATTGTACCCATGCCACTATCTACTGCTGCTGAAAGTTCGTCCGCGAATACTGCTGCCCCCTTTCCACTTAGATGAAGCCCATCCTTCATGTACATATCAGCCCTCCCAACAAAACTTCCCCATAAATCCACAAATCCAACTTCCTCTTCCCTACATAGCTTCTGGACTAACATGTTAATTGCCATCATCCGACAATTTCGATATTTGTAACCCCTCCTGCCCATTACTGGTAAAATCCCTGACAGTATTACCTGCACAACCCGCGTCTGTTTTAGTGTTCTGACCAACTGCCTATATTTCCTAACTATGGCAGTTGTACCCTCCCTCTTTACGTTATTTGTCCCTACGTGTATTAAAACAGATCCACCCTTACCCGAACCTACGACGTTTTCTACCCTCTCAGTTATCGCCTCTATTTTGGCCCCAGGCAAGCAGACCACCACATCATCTATTACCACCCTGAACTACGCCATGACCTCATTTTGAGCCTTTGGCTGACCTTTTAATGTTGCATTACCTCGACTGTTTGGACACTTTATCGAGTGCATATTACATGAACCATGACGTTCTGAGAAAGACAGGGTGTTAACAAGTTAATTGGATATCGGACCAAGCAATAACTAAATCATCAACAGCATCAACTCAGTTAAAATTAATCGTTGTTGTGTAATGCCTTTCCCTCTGGTTGGTAGCATGTGACGCTGTGGCGTACCGTGAACCGGGGATACCTTTTCTTCACATATATGCAGTTTACAAATGTTCGTAACCATCCTTTTAATGTTTGGTTAACTACGGCCTGCATTTCAACGCACTGCGGATGCCTTGCTGCATGTTTTAAATGAGCGATGTGCTATTTTTATGGTGCTTAAAGTAGCCCATTGAAAGAGGATACATTGAACGCATTACTTCGAGGGATGACATTTCACACTTACTCCATGAAATTAAATGTTTTTACTACTGGACTCAGTGTGGGTTGCGCTTGGATCTCGAAATAAATTCAGATACATACGTGATCACGATATATCACACTCGCTGGGACAAAACCGCAAAAGATTTTCTATGCGTTCACCGTATGTGACAATGACATTTTTGTTAAAGCAGCAATACAGGTGACTAGGACACCTATAATACATGTCCGGAAGCTACTGACGCATCCTGTCAGTCGTGTCAAGAAGTGATGTCGCAATGCCAACCAGCAAGGAGTTCTCCATCCTGATACCACGTGAACGTGAACAAAACTCGAAGGCAACTGTTCACCCCCACAAGGGATATATGAGGATTATTGGTTTTTACTATCGCTGTCTTTTAAATACGGAGGATGTGAATGTCGGAGAAGTTCAAAAGTACAATTTTTAATTACTTGCTGGCGAAAACCTATATGTGATACCAAAAGTACGGCTCTAAGTGACGCCGTTCTGAAGCTTGGTTTTCACGGCCATTAAAAAAAATTTCCATCTACATCGTGGAGGGTAAACTCTGTGATGCCGCTATAGCCATATATCTTAGTTTATGTATGATCAAAGTATGTGCCACGTCTCACGCATTTATCATAAAATGCATTTATGAGATAACTGCTGCACTATGTAACTGGTCAACCACTAGGTGGTGCTGTAGGCATACTATCAGATAATCTTCAGGGGCCCAGGTAATATATGTATGCAAAGTGTCATATTTGCATTTATCTTCCTAGCTAAGTCTCAGTTAAAGGTAACTCTGCACTATTCTTAGTCCGCCGGCGATAACGTTATGTTCGTGTTGTTCTCGTGTTTCAGCTAAAAGCAGGTCTTAGAACAGTCCACAGGCGATATTGTTACTGTTCGTGGTAATCTCGCTTCCTCTTTGTTTGGCCGTCTGTCTGTATCGCCGTACATCTTTGGTCGTCTCTGTATCGCCGTACATCTTTGGCCGTCTCTGTATCGCCGTACATCTTTGGTCGTCTCTGTATCGCCGTACATCTTTGGTCGTCTCTGTATCGCCGTACATCTTTGGTCGTCTCTGTATCGCCGTACATCTTTGGTTGTCTCTGTATCGCCGTACATCTTTGGTCGTCTCTGTATCGCCGTACATCTTTGGTCGTCTCTGTATCGCCGTACATCTTTGGTCGTCTCTGTATCGCCGTACATCTTTGGTTGTCTCTGTATCGCCGTACATCTTTGGTCGTCTCTGTATCGCCGTACATCTTTGGTCGTCTCTGTATCGCCGTACATCTTTGGCCGTCTCTGTATCGCCGTACATCTTTGGCCGTCTCTGTATCGCCGTACATCTTTGGCCGTCTCTGTATCGCCGTACATCTTTGGTCGTCTCTGTATCGCCGTACATCTTTGGTCGTCTCTGTATCGCCGTACATCTTTGGCCGTCTCTGTATCGCCGTACATCTTTGGTCGTCTCTGTATCGCCGTACATTTTTGGCCGTCTCTGTAGCGGCGTACATCTTTGGTCGTCTCTGTATCGCCGTACATCTTTGGCCGTCTCTGTATCGCCGTACATCTTTGGCCGTCTCTGTATCGCCGTACATCTTTGGCCGTCTCTGTATCGCCGTACATCTTTGATCGTCTCTGTATCGCCGTACATCTTTGGTCGTTTCTGTATCGCCGTACATATTTGGCCGTCTCTGCATCGCCGTACATCTTTGGCCGTCTCTGTATCGCCGTACATCTTTGGTCGTCTCTGTATCGCCGTACATCTTTGGTCGTCTCTGTATAGCCGTACATCTTTGGCCGTCTCTGTATCGCCGTACATCTTTGGTCGTCTCTGTATCGCCGTACATCTTTGGTCGTCTCTGTATCGCCGTACATCTTTGGCCGTCTCTGTATCGCCGTACATCTTTGGTCGTCTCTGTATCGCCGTACATCTTTGGCCGTCTCTGTATCGCCGTACATCTCTGGCCGTCTCTGTATCGCCGTACATCTTTGGTTGTCTCTGTATCGCCGTACATCTTTGGTCGTCTCTGTATCGCCGTACATCTTTGGCCGTCTCTGTATCGCCGTACATCTTTGGTCGTCTCTGTATCGCCGTACATCTTTGACCGTCTCTGTATCGCCGAACATCTTTGGTCGTCTCTGAAGCGCCGTACATCTTTGGCCGTCTCTGTATCGCCGTACATCTTTGGTCGTCTCTGTATCGCCGTACATCTTTGGTCGTCTCTGTATCGCCGTACATCTTTGGCCGTCTCTGTATCGCCATACATCTTTGGTCGTCTCTGTATCGCCGTACATCTTTGGCCGTCTCTGTATCGCCGTACATCTCTGGCCGTCTCTGTATCGCCGTACATCTTTGGTTGTCTCTGTATCGCCGTACATCTTTGGTCGTCTCTGTATCGCCGTACATCTTTGGCCGTCTCTGTATCGCCGTACATCTTTGGTCGTCTCTGTATCGCCGTACATCTTTGGCCGTCTCTGTATCGCCGAACATCTTTGGTTGTCTCTGTATCGCCGTACATCTTTGGTCGTCTCTGTATCGCCGTACATCTTTGGTCGTCTCTGTATCGCCGTACATCTTTGGTCGTCTCTGTATCGCCGTACATCTTTGGTAGTCTCTGTATCGCCGTACATCTTTGGGCGTCTCTGTATCGCCGTACATCTTTGGTCGTCTCTGTATCGCCGTACATCTTTGGCCGTCTCTGTATCGCCGTACATCTTTGGCCGTCTTTGTATCGCCGTACATCTTTGGCCGTCTCTGTATCGCCGTACATCTTTGGTCGTCTCTGTATCGCCGTACATCTTTGGTCGTCTCTGTATCGCCGTACATCTTTGGCCGTCTCTGTATCGCCGTACATCTTTGGTCGTCTCTGTATCGCCGTACATTTTTGGCCGTCTCTGTAGCGGCGTACATCTTTGGTCGTCTCTGTATCGCCGTACATCTTTGGCCGTCTCTGTATCGCCATACATCTTTGGCCGTCTCTGTATCGCCGTACATCTTTGGCCGTCTCTGTATCGCCGTACATCTTTGATCGTCTCTGTATCGCCGTACATCTTTGGTCGTTTCTGTATCGCCGTACATATTTGGCCGTCTCTGCATCGCCGTACATCTTTGGCCGTCTCTGTATCGCCGTACATCTTTGGTCGTCTCTGTATCGCCGTACATCTTTGGTCGTCTCTGTATAGCCGTACATCTTTGGCCGTCTCTGTATCGCCGTACATCTTTGGTCGTCTCTGTATCGCCGTACATCTTTGGTCGTCTCTGTATCGCCGTACATCTTTGGCCGTCTCTGTATCGCCATACATCTTTGGTCGTCTCTGTATCGCCGTACATCTTTGGCCGTCTCTGTATCGCCGTACATCTCTGGCCGTCTCTGTATCGCCGTACATCTTTGGTTGTCTCTGTATCGCCGTACATCTTTGGTCGTCTCTGTATCGCCGTACATCTTTGGCCGTCTCTGTATCGCCGTACATCTTTGGTCGTCTCTGTATCGCCGTACATCTTTGGCCGTCTCTGTATCGCCGAACATCTTTGGTCGTCTCTGAAGCGCCGTACATCTTTGGCCGTCTCTTTATCGCCGTACATCTTTGGTCGTCTCTGTATCGCCGTACATCTTTGGCCGTCTCTGTATCGCCGTACATCTTTGGTCGTCTCTCTATCGCCGTAAATCTTTGGTTGATATGCACATGAGTGACGGGTTTCAACTAAGTGAAATCCATTTCAACTGATAAAATGAAATTAGAAAGGGAAGCAGATTGCTATGAAGCTGTTTGGTGCAACAACGGTACAGGAAATTCAACATTAACTTTTTGATTAGTTTACCGAAGTCCAGAAATAAATGAAGATAAAATAATACTACTTGAATTAAAATCACATTGTATCCGGGCCTGCATAATCGACTGGAGAGGACAATGGCTGACTGACAGAAGACAACGTGTTGTAGTAGTTGGGGTGGGGAACCACAAGGATCTGTATTAAAACCGTTATTATATTTAATATATATATATATATATATATATATATATATATCAATAACTTGAACGATATATAAAATAAATTTACGGATGCACAGAAGTGTCTAGAAAGGTTAACAATGATCCAGATAAACACCATTTACAAAACGATCTAGACAAATTAGTTAAATGGTCTTAAAAAATGGCAGATATTATAACATTTTGGGAAATGTAAATGCCTATATAGAGGATACGTGAATTTTGATGTAAACCATGAAATGGGAGATACTGTTTTAGGTACTACTTTAAAAGAAGAGGTCTTAGGAGTAACAATAAGGGCTGATATGAAAGTTCACAGCAGTGTGGTATTGCAGCTTCAAAGGATAATCAAATTCTTGGTCTGATTAAGAGAAATATAACATACATGAGAACGTTATTTATACATATGTATTACGCAATATTTAAGCTTTTTTTAGAATACTGCATACAAACGTGGATATCATATATTAAATATATATATATATATATATATATATATATATATATATATATATATATATATATATATATATATATATATATATGTATGTATATATATATATATATATATATATATATATATATATATATATATATATATATATATATATATATATATATATATATATATATATATATATATATATATATATATATATATATACACTTGAACTAATACAGAAGACAACAATTAAAATGATTTCAGAACTGAAATACCTTAATTATAAAGGACGTCTAAGAGAATGTGGTTTAACAACCATAGAGACAAAGAGTTTAAGATTATATCAAATTAAAGTTATTTAGATATCGAATAGGTATGAAAATATTGATAGAAATATGTTTCTCTCTGAGGAAAGATATTAGAACTAAAGGACATGAGGTAACATTAGGAAAGTGTATAATGGGTATGATTAACTACTCGTTCCCACAGAGGAAAGTAAATGAATGGAATAAATTATCTAAAGACTGTGCAATTGCTAGCAGCGTGAATATGTTTAAAACAAGGTTGACACATATCTGAGGAGGGTGGGTTACACATATATGAAAAATGTTGGCCTCTCAATAAGCATATGTGCACAAACTGTATGTTGTTGACTAATTTTTACTTTTATGAGGCTCCAAAAATATTAAACCATCACGCAAACATTCCCCCCGTCAATTATCAGTGTCATCATTTTGGAGATAGAGAGAGAGAGAGAGAGAGAGAGAGAGAGAGAGAGAGAGAGAGAGAGAGAGAGAGAGAGAGAGAGAGAGAGAGAGAGAGAGAGAGAGAGAGAGAGAGAGAGAGAGAGAGAGAGAGAGAGAGAGAGAGAGAGAGAGAGAGAGAGAGAGAGAGAGAGAGAGAGAGAGAGAGAGAGAAGAGAAACAGGCAGGCAGAGTCCAGAGGCAGAGAGAAGGAGAGAGTATTGTTGGTCTGCCTATCTAATTTATGGTTTTATGTTATTTCTAGCCAGTAAACGTGGTGAAAGAAGACGAGCGACCTGGCGTGTCTTCGAGTACCGGGATGCGGTACGCCATCGATGACGTCCCAGCGTGGTACTTGTGTATCGGACTGGGCATTCAGGTATGACAATTTACCACCTGGTTCACTTTGTTTGTTGACCAATAGTAATTGCATGTTCCATTATTATCCAAAGATAGTTTTATTGTGTAAAGGGTGTTCGGATCCAATTTGTTGATGAACGGCTTAAATTATTGACAGTGTATTGGGGATATTAGATAGCGTTTGCAAGCGTCCCGATGCTACTTAACCGCTTGTTGTGTTTACTCAATCAGCGCCTTGCCGATGGTTTACGGAATCACCGACCTGACAGTTTATTTCGGTCAAATGATTCCCTATCTATTTTATGTTCAAATTATGGTTGAATTAAAATACATAATTTAACAAAATGGTACATACAACCGTTTTTGTTACTTATTTGCCGCACTATGTTAGCTATGACTTAATGTATCAAAAACTTTGAGTTTTAAAAGAGCCCTTTCCGTGGTGTCGTAAGAAAAATACGACGAATCGATCTCAGTGACATTTCACATTTTTATGGTACTTAAAGTAGCCCATTGAAAGAGGATACATTGAACGCATTGCTTGGCGGGATGACATTTCACACTTACTCCATAAAATTAAATATTTTTTTTTCTAATGGATTCAGTGTGGGTTTCGCTTGGATCTCGAAATAAATTCAGAAACATACCTGATCACGATATATCACACTCGCTGGGACAAAACCGCAAGAGTTTTTCCATGCGTTCACCGTTTGTGACAATGACATTTTTTTTAAAACAGCAAGACAGGTGACTAGGACGCCTATAATACATATCCGGAAGCTACTGACGCACCATGTCCGTCGTGTCAAGAAGTGATGTCGCAATGCCAACCATCGAGGTGTTCTCCATCCTGATGCCACCTGAACGTGAACAAAACTCAAAGGCAACTGTTCACCCACAAAAGGGAGATATGAGGATCATTGGTTTGACTATCGCTGTCTTTTAAATACGGAGGATGTGAATGTCGGAGAAGTTCCTGGTGTCGTAAGAAAAATACGACGAATCGATCTCAGTGACACTTCATATTGTAAATCAATCATACGGTATCAACTCTACAACATATGTAGCTGAAATTAACTGCCAGTGTATCTAACTAGGACACGTAACGTTCTGTCTAATCGCCAATGTTGGATACGTATATTAATATTTTAGAGTCTGCCCTTGGGGCAATATGCAAACACTCACTATGATTCCATATATCTCATTTACGGCATCGACCGCGTAGACGATCTTGCAAACACTCTAACGTTTGCAAGCGCCGCGATCTAAACTCCCTTCCCGATCTAAACTCCCTTCCCGATCTAAACTCCCTTCCCGATCTAAACTCCCTTCCCAATCTAAACTCCCTTCCCGATCCCGATCGTCTGCGCGATCTTCGCGGTAAATGGGAAATCGGGAACGATTGTGGATGTTTGTATAATGTGCCAACGTAGGACGATCTACACGATCGCCGATATAATCGACAAGATTAATATGCGTATCATAACACTTGCGCGAATGAATTTAAGGTTACGCTTCCTACATACTTCTTACATAAATCAAACCTACCTAGTGTCCACTGCAAGAAGCTAGCTCGTTGGGGGCAACTATTGTGTGAAGAATTATCAGATTTAGTTATCAAATAACATTAAATTACTTAAAGTTTGGTCAAACATTAATTGATGTGAAATTCCAAACGCCGAAAACTCACGAATTTCACCCTTGGCATAATTTCGTAACATTGTCACTTGATCGGCGAGAGGATGGACGTCAAGCCAATGATCGGCTTTGACACTTGTAGCGTTTACCATTTTGGATATCCACTATTTTGAGCCTTACCAGACCTAACGACTAAAGTAAATTATTTCGGTGATTTGAACAAAAATAAGCATTTTTTAATACATCGATGTTACATACACTGTTCACACACTACATATTTGTACATCAAATAACCGGATTCGCAATAGGTTAAATGATTTGATGATGGAATTATAATGCGACTTTATCTGTCATGTTATATAATATAAACTATACATATATATTTGAAAATAGTACTGACCGTCCAAATGCTTCTAAATTATATAGGAGTAATTTTGAAATAAACATTCCAATGTTTACAAAACTCGACCTCGCTGAAAAAGGGGAGCTTTGAAATGTCAGCGCTTATCACTTATATACTAGACTTACATGGCAGGTAAGAATTCATCGTCTCAGCATATCACCGGCACGGAACGGGGTAGTACGGCGAATAACTTTCGATGCTACATATATTGAAGCTTAGATTGTTCTCTGGCACTTCTGAACTAATTCGTAAGTTATTTGTAAACGACGATTTCACCGGTTAATGACAATCAAAAATAACAATCAGGAGATTAACAACCAGAAACATATGTCATCAGTTGATACGCGCCGTGAGAAAGTTCGCTAAACATTAAAACCGACAATATGTGCAATCGATGATTGCATCACTTCGTCTTTCAACCAATTCCAAAGCATCGATTTGGGAGTGCACATATCCCGCTTCGCTGGGATGCACCAATTCCATATTTTCTCGTACGCAGTCGATACGCTGGGTCCGTGGATGGCAGGGACTACTGTTTTGTCTATATGGCTAAGTGTATTAGTATTACACGTATCTATAAAGCCATAAAAAGTATATGTTACAATAGTTGTTTTTTAAGTTGTTGGCATCATTTTCTTTTGCAAACATTAATGTGGTCCGATGATTAAACCCCGCCTTCTCTGTCGCCGGAAAACACAGGATTTCGCGTACCACCGAATTCGACTGTTTAAGGCAAAATAAAAGCAAACGTTTCGCGCTTATTTAACGTATTTTAGCGGGCTGTAAGACATATTTATTATAATAATAATAATATCATATTAATAAATAAAACAGTAAACGAAGAATAGACACACTCGTTTTAACGGATGTGTTCGTGAATACCTTTAACGTGAAGTCTTGTGTGTTATGTGTTTGAACGTACAGAGTTTTCTGGGGATGATGGGCGGGCTGCTGGCGGCTCCCCTTGTCGTGGCGTCCAGCCTCTGTATCAGCGGGGATACCTTAGGAACCGGAGAGGTGATCAGTACGACGTTCTTTGTTTCCGGCATTGCAACACTGCTACAGTCGACATTTGGCTCCAGGTGATTTTACAAGTCTATGTCTATAGTAGACTTTGTCTTGTTCTCACTCCATCTCTAATACAATGTAATGTAATATAATTTAATCTAACATAATATAATGTGTGTGTGTGTGTGTGTGTGTGTGTGTGTGTGTGTGTGTGTGTGTGTGTGTGTGTGTACACGCGCGTGCGCGTGCCTGTGTGCGCGCGTGCGTGTTTAGTAGAAATTTAGTATGCATTGGACATGACAACACATGCTATACTCTCACAATGCCCTGTGTTTATAATATTTCTTTGCATTGTTTTTTTTTCTAATGGTGATATTCAAAATGATGTACTTTGATTACATATTAGTGGTACACGTTAAACACACATCGGAGGTAATCGCATTGCGTGGATTCGTGAGGTAGAAGTAGGAAACAATTCTTAATTTCAAGATCTCCGACATAGCTACGTATGTACGTATGTACGTATGTACGTATGCACGTATGTACGTATGTACGTACGTACGTATGTATGTATGTATGTATGTATATACGTATGTATGCATGTATGTATTTATGCATGTATGTATGTATGTATGTCCGTAAGTACGTACGTATGTACGTATGTGTGTATGTATGTATGTACATAGGTATGCATTTATGTATGTATGTATGTATGTATGTAAGTATGTACGTACGTATGTACGTATGTGTGTATGTACTTGCGTACGTATGTACGTATGTACGTATGTATGTATATATGTATGTATGTATGTATGTTTGTATGTATGTATGTATGTATGTATGTATGTATGTATGTATGTATGTATGTATGTATGTATGCATATGTATGAGTGTATGCATGAAAGCATGTATGTCATGCATGCACGTACATACGTACTTATATGTGTTTTTCAGACTGCCGATTGTGCAAGGCGGATCATTTGCGTTTATTGCACCGATTTTGGCCATCTTATCCCAACCGGAATACTCCTGCAAATCTGATTCACGTACGTACCCCTCCCAACACCTGTACATACAAACAAATGTATCATAGTACTGGGTTGGGTGAACTGGTGGGTGGTTTCGCACACCCAACACATGTACATATTAACAACTGTCTCCTCTACGTAGATATAGAACCATGTAAGTTAACTGAATGAACACATAATTAATACATGCCAGTATACTTGTATCAACACACTAGAACCCCTATAGCTATTCACGTTCCCGGTCAAAACGTTTTGGCGGTCTGTGTGATCCGTATTGAATAGTTGACCCATTTTGTAATATGTACCCATTTTATAGAAGAAGAATTATGCAAAATTATGATATTTTATGTATAATGTCTGATTTCGGTCAAAATATTTAAGCAATAATAAACAAGAAAATATATCTTGTAAGCCAACACTTCACATGTAACAAAACATATTTAGAGCATGAATATTCTCTATTTACAAATCAAACTAGCGGTAACACCGCAATGAACTTATAAATCAATGTTCGTACTCCGGCATTCAACTGGGACCTTAGGAGGATTGATCCTTTGTTTCCTTTTCCAGTCGCTGGAAATGGGACATTGATGAATGGTACTGAGATAATGACCTGGCAAGGTCGCATGCAAGTTGTGAGTATCGCACTTTATCGATTGGTCACATGACCTCCTGTTGACAACAATGGTTGCAGTTTTGTTTATCTATGCTTAATGTGAACATCATATCAATGTGTTGCTACCATTTTAAATTGGCATCATTAATTAATATGCACACGTCACGGAGAACCGAACACGCTTAGACCGTCATAACAGTCCGAGACTCGGCATGAATGCTTCACAACACCCGTGGCTGCCGCAGACAGTTATTGGAAGACGTACCTAAACAGGCCACACCAACATCACCGACTGGGAGGATCAGCTCTCCTATATTCTTCCAATGCACTCATGACCCTATGGTAGCCACGTGTAAACTGTGGCCATAGTACTGTCGAGTTGGGTGTACTTGTGGGTGGTTTAGCGCTGGTTCGGATGAATATTAGATAGAATGTCCTACTTTCGTGCAAATATGAAGAAAACCATTATGTTACCGCGGGGATACACAAATAAGAGGAAAGGTATTTCTAAGCGTTTCTACTGACTTCTGGTTGAATATCATTTCCACAATTTGACGGCGCTGGGGAAGTCGACAAGGGTGTATGTCTGGTAGAAGCGATAAACGCTTCCTCTGGTGCATGCGTACCGGTACCGCGGTGAGTGCGTTCGTTGTCACGTCAACTAGGTTGTTCTTGGCGGCAGACTATCACCAGCTTGGCGCTAGCCCGTCTTCCTTAATCGTCCTCGTTGGCGCCACTGGATCCACCAGGCAACATCCAACTTCAAGACAGACCGCCTACTTAATCAGGCGGAGAAGCAGAGTAGAAGAAGAGGAACCAAGACCTGCAAGCAACAGTTCCTCACGGAACGTCCTGCCACCAATATTCTAATATGTTTGCAGATTATGGAACGATACAACGATTGAACCTTGGCTGACATCATCCTCTTTTCGATGATGACACAACTTTGGATTATGTCGTCCTCTCGCAAATGTGGTCCAAGCTGTATAGACAATATCATACATAACGCTATTTTGATATTCTTCCCCATCGCCATACTGTTCTATGTACTACTGTAAAAGAAAAGGAGTTAACAATAAATGTTCATATGTCAGTTTCAGAGCAGTGTGGTTTTATAGCTTCAAATGGTAATCACATTCAATAGTTAAGCCGCATTTAGAATAATGCTTACAAGCGTATACAATCGAGATATATATATATATATATATATATATATATATATATATATATATATATATATATATATATATATATATATATATATATATATTTATACACATATACATATATATGAACTAATTCAGGGGACAACAACTAAAATTATTTCACTTAATTATGAAGAATGTATAAGAGAACGTGGTTTAACAAAAGTAGAGACACGGAGTTTAAAAGGAGATCAGATTGAAGTTTGTAAGATATTGAATAGTTATAAAAATATTTAAAGAAATTTTTTTTCTCATTCAAGAAAGATAGTGGAACTAGAGGACATGAGGAAAGGATCAGTTTAAAACGGATATGAGGAATTACTCGTTCTTACAGGTACAATAAATGAATGTAACAAATTATCTACATATTGTGTAACTGGTAGCAGCGTGAATATGTTTAAAAACAAATCTGGCACATACCTGGGGAGGGGGGGTGGGGGTTACACATAGACGAAAAAAGTTGGACTCTCGATAAGCCAATGGCTTCCTAGTCCACTTGCCAGTTGGGTGTTTGTCTTCGATGGCAATCTTGTTAAATCTTGTTAACAAACGTCACCCACATTTACATCCGAGTAGACATCGCTACAGCTATACCGTGTATCACATGCGAAACGAATTTGATGAAACAACAAAGTCAGCATATTATTTATTTTGTACATATTTTTTATTTTAGAGCATTGGCCGTTTTATTTCGTCGCTGTTTTGATCAATATGTGCTGCCGTTTTAACAAAATGTTATAATGATAATGAAGATTCAAAATTTAACTATCCAGACAGCTGAACATAAACTACTACAACTACTTTAATTCTTACATTTATTTCGTTTTTTGTTTCCTTTCAGTTGCAAGGTTGTCTCACGATGGCATCGTTTTGGTGTTTGCTTTCAGTTGCAAGGTTGTTTCACGATGGCATCGTTTTGGTGTTTGCTTTCAGTTGCAAGGTTGTCTCACGATGGCATCGTTTTGGTGTTTGCTTTCAGTTGCAAGGTTGTCTCACGATGGCATCGTTTTGGTGTTTGCTTTCAGTTGCAAGGTTGTTTCACGATGGCATCGTTTTGGTGTTTCCTTTCAGTTGCAAGGTTGTCTCACGATGGCATCGTTTTTGTGTTTGCTTTCAGTTGCAAGGTTGTCTCACGATGACATCGTTTTGGTGTTTGCTTTCAGTTGCAAGGTTGTCTCACGATGACATCGTTTTGGTGTTTCCTTACAGTTCCAAGGTTGTCTCAATATGGCATCGTTTTGGTATTTCCTTTCAGTTGCAAGGTTGTCTCACTATGGCATCGCTGTTGGAGATATTCATTGGTTTCATCGGTGGTGTCGGGTTTTTGATGCGTTTCATCGGACCAATCTCCATCGCTCCGACAATTTTTCTTATCGGAATGTCCCTAGCCCACGTCGTATCGGAACTGTGCGCTACTCAGTGGTGGATTGCAATAATGTGAGTATTGTTCGTTCACACGTTGTTGTAATACATAGTTACCAAACTAAATATGATTGGCATTTAACGAAACAATCGCCAGGTGGCGTGATGCTAAGGTAGTGAGAGTCCTGCTCATTGTTCACCTTTTCATGTTTGACTGTCAAAGAAAGAAAGATGTTACTTAAAAAAAACGCGGTTAGGCTTTCAAAATTTACCCATTCAGCTAATAATTGTCACACAATTCGTCTCGATGACTTTTTCTTTATACGAATACGTTTAACTTTGGGGCAGTCTCGCAGTATCTCTTCACAGGCGCCGAAGTCCACTCGCCTCTTTCTTTGTTCCTTCACCTCCACTGATCTACCGATTGCCGATATATTTAAAAACAATACGGAAAAGTATAGAGATATTTACTTCCGTATTTACTGTTCACCCGATGTCGGAAAAAGATGGAAACAGTGGGCGAATTGAGTGGTGAAGCCCTCTCCAGATGGCGTCAATGTGGCATCTTTACTGGAAAATATCGCGTGTGTGTTTAACTACGTAAACTGCAATGTTAGGCTATTACATGTAAATAAACAATAAACTGGATAACTTCAGTCAAGATGTAATAACACGAACACTTGATGGAAATTCACTTTGTTAAATAATTGCACACCCAATTGGTTAAGCCGCATTGAGTAGATCGTGCAATCATAGATATTGTAATAGGAAACCCTGCACCGCGTGGGCGTGTATTGACACAATACAGTGCTGTCACCAAACGGATGACATGCAAACTGGTTGTTGGCAATTGCCCACTTTTCCACCAGTATTTATTGTGGCGCTCATTCGAGGCGGAATTACCCCACGTTGCAAGAACATTAAATACTCACTTTAGTGTTCCTCCTCAATTCGATTTTTTTCGCTTGTCTCTTCAAATAAATTTTGTAAAAAATTAAACCTACGTAGTATCCACTGTAATACGCTAGCTCGTTTGTACAACTTTTCAACATAGTTTGTGTGTGAAATTATCAGGATAAATATTGAATTACACAATATTTGGTCAATTTGGTGTAATTGATGTGAAATGGGAAACGCTGAAAACTCACGAATTTTAATAGGCAATGACCCGTACGTTTTTTTTTTACCATTTTTGATATTCTCTATTTGAACCTTACTAGATCTAACGACTAAAGTCAATTATTTCGATGATATGCTACATAAACTCTTACACTACACATTTGGACCGGTTTTGCGATATGCTAAATCAGTTGAGGATGGTTTTTCCCAAAAAATTTGGCGTTTCAAATAATTACTTAATTACCTGATGTAAAAATAGTCAATAACTGCAGCATTACATTAAATTGTGTGCTTGAGAAATTACACTTTATGTTCGACACATACATAAGAGTACTCGTGACACGTGAGCGTGACTGACTATGTCATCGTTCTCTCTCAGTCGAGTGAGTTCTCTCAGAGATGTCGGGTTGGTAGTGGAATGCACAGGTTTGCCAGGTATGAAATGTAAAGCGCCTTCCACTTCCACACTGTTACTAAATAATATAAGAACGCACATTTGCCATGGTGCGAAAAGGATTTCTACACAGAGCCCCGTTACACTGTTATTAAACGGTATTGACATATATTCATGGTTCTACTCGATGGCAGTTTATCTACGCAGATTATGACTATTCATACAGCGGACATGTTCGAAACATCTTATTATCTCCTAAAGGGAATACGGTTTTGTTTGTAATTCTAATCTACAGTGACTTTTAGTGAACGACTAGGAAAGAACACGTAGGGCTTAATAACGAACTAATTCAACCGCATGCCTGTATATTGTTTTGGATCAGGACATCGGTTCTGTTGGGCTTATTCTCACAACTTATGACTAAAGTCAACATTCCTGGATCCGAATATTTGCCTGGAGTGAACGGGAAGAAACGCACTCGAGTCTTCCAAACGTACGCCGTAAGTTCCGATTATTCTTACTATACTTCCTGCTTTTCGTCAGCCTCTTCGACGTCGTTCAGTTAGCAGTGTGCAGGAACGAGGTTTCGTGAGCAGATTTGACAACATGCATGCACATGTATGACGTCTGCAATGCCCAAAATAAAAATTTATATAGGATTTCGGGTCATTTACGAACTTAGGAGACAGCGGAAACGCATGGATTGTATATTGGCTGATATACATAAGAAAACACTGTAGCAGATGAGAGGTTTCAAATTGGAAATAATGTTTGAGTGTGATGCATCAACGGTCAGTATTACGACGCTAGAAAATGTGAAATGTGAAATGATGGAGATAGACAATTTTACGAGATGATTTATACAGATTAGTGAAATCGTCTTAACATTGCCATAATATGGCAGTGTTAAGACCATTTCACTAATCTGTATAAATCATCTTGACACTGTCCGAAATGTGTCCACTCATCAGTTGCCTGGAACACAGTTGCCCACTAAAGAGGTCATGACTTCGACGACGAATGATGGGCACACTAAATTTAGACATAATTTTATGAACTTTGCAGACAATCATATGATCTGACACAAGTGCATTTGAACAGGCGCATTGCCAGGTTTGTTGGTTGAAGCTGTTCAGAGTGAAACGGATGATTAATTCTTACATGATTTAATAGCCGTAATGATATTTGGCAGCCACTTGGCCATGAGTCATGTAATGCTTGCAAATATTGGTAAAGTTTGACGGGTATGAGACATGCAGGCATTTTACAAGAGCTGGAAATGTCTCATTTTTACTAAACTCGAACATAATGCCAGATAATGAGATAACAGTGGCCGATGCGAAGTTTCAGATTTGTTGATGGTCACGTTTTCTTATAATCATGACAATTTTAACACACGTCGGTCACACAGGGCCGTTTCACACACGTCGTGCACACACGGCCGTGTCATACACGTCGGTCACACACGGCCGTGTCACACAAGTCGGTCACACACGGCCGTGTCACACACGTCGGTCACACACGGCCGTGTCACACACGTCGGTCACACACGGCCGTGTCACGTTTTCTTATAATCATGACAATAACCAACGAAGGGAAAATCCGAACAACCCTCGCTTGGGGAATGCAACTATTAAATTGCACAGATAATAGCCATTTCGCACCTCAAATGCAAATATATATTAAATCGAAAAAAAACCCATAAATTACGACATAGTCGCTCGTTCATCCGCCTATAACTACTCAATCAGAAAACTTGGTATATGTAGTAGAGAAATGTAGTCGGAAATCTATCTACACACTTGCATGGAGGTGTAAAAACAAACATGAATATTAAACAAAAAATTTCACTAAAACTTACTCACACGATCATTTTCGACAGATGATGCTCACTATCGTGACGTCGTGGCTGATTTGCGCCATTCTCACGGCAACTAACGTCCTGCCGTCGACTCATGACAGCTGGGGATACGAGGCGCGCACTGACACACGAATAGACAGTCTGAGAGACACTCCTTGGTTCAGAATTCCATATCCAGGTGAACAACACGGTGAAAGAAACATATGTAATTTATTTATTTATGGATTAATTCTGATTTACTCCGCTATCCTCACCAGCTAGATATAATTTATGTAAAAGGGTAATACTTTCTGCACTTAGGTCAGTTCGGCGGAATGAGCTTCAACGTCGCTGGCATAATTGGAATGATGATTGCGATCCTAGCGAGTGTCTTAGAATCTCTAGGCGACTACCACGCATGCGCCCGAATATGCGGAGCGCCACCACCGCCAGTGCACGCAATTAATCGTGGTTGGTTGTAGATAATGTTTATTTCTATTACTTTGGGAAATGATTAAAACTCCGTTAAAGCTGACTACTTATCATAATAATTGTAGACACGATAGTCTATACTGGTTGACCTGTTCATAACCGTTTTAAATGTGGGCATTACAAACTTTCTACTATAATGCGGTCTATTTATTATCGACAATTGATCCATCATTGTCTAGGAATTAATGTTTGTTGTTTTTAATCACGATTAATCTGATAATATATGCAATAGTCGTGCAACAACAATTGGTTAAATATTATTAAAATAAGTAAAATGCACAGCTTAGCGATTTATAAAATATATATATATGTAAATTACGTAATTTCAATAAGTTAGCTCAGTTGATTATCATCTACAATGTAGGAATCTTCACCGAAGGAATTGGATGCCTGATCGCTGGCCTGTGGGGAACGGGAGTCGGGTCAACCTCGTACAGTGAGAACATAGGCGCCATTGGGTTAACGAGGGTACGTTTCCGCGCGCATCACAAACGAAAGACACACGGGACATATATCGTGTTGAAAACAGTCTCTGTCTTTATGTATATTTAAAGGCGTCATGTATATTGAAAGTAGTCTTGTGTGTGTATTGTCGTGAAATCATTTATCTCCAATAGTATCGATCATATTGACTAATACCTTGTCGATTATTTACAACACCTACACACTACTTAACACTATTTAATATAATTTAATACTACAACAATATTTAGCAGTAATTACATAAATTTAACGGTATTTAATATAACGTAACATTACTTAACATAACTCAACATTATTTAACAGTACTTAGCAATATTTAACAAGTTTCTGCACGCATGTGCATGCACGCAATTTTCTGACGGGCTTTAAATGATGTTGGTTGTGCATTTACGCAACTATGACGACACATAAACCTTGCGAAGAGTAACATCTCTACGTGTCGACTTTAAATGTGTGCGTGTGTGCGCGTGTGTGTGTGCGTGTGTGTGTGTGTTTTCTTGTGTCTGAATGTGTATATGTATGTATGTATGTATGTATGTATGTATGTATGTATGTATGTATGTATGTATGTATGTATGTATGTATGTATGTATATATGTATGTATGTATGTATATGTGCATGTATGTGTGCATGTATGTGTGCATGTATGTATGTATGTATGTATGTATGTATGTATGTATGTATGTATGTATGTATGTATGTATGTACGTGTTTTCTTCGATTTTGTCCGAAGTTACGTAATACAAAGGCAAGGCGTCGTTAGTCATAACGACCAGTATTACGTCACATTCACGAAACATATTAATCTACAACACCAAGTACCAAGGCATAGATATATATGGTAATAACGTGTTTTTTCTATAATTACTGTGACAATCACATAAGAAATACCACGTTATCCCATCCGGTGGTAGGACATTTTTTAGTAGTAATAACACAGCACTGTTTCAACAGGTTGCATCACGTCGCGTTATCCAGGTTGGAGCTTGTCTCCTGTTGGTCGTCGGAATATTTGGGAAGGTCGGCGCATTCATTGGTACTATACCAAGTCCCGTTATTGGCGGAGTACTACTAGTAGTGATGGGTACGTAAACGACCAGCGTATTTGTGAAAAACTAAATGTTGCATGCACTACAAATGTGTGCCTACAAATGTCTGTATAATGCGTCCCGTGGTGTAGTTTAACGAGTGGTTGGTAGCGTTAATTCGTTCTCTCGCTGCAGCTGCCAGACTGAAAAAGCATCCTCCCGCCAGGGTCGTCTGATGACATCAGTACCCCTAGTAGATCGACCCGATGAAACGTGGAACTCTCAGTTGCCGTGTTAACCAATAACGTTGTCTGCTCATATTAACAGGGCTCGCGTACAGGAACTTAAATTTAATTGGTAGAGGACCCGTTGTTACTGGTCGGACGAGGAATTATGGCCACTTCGCTGGAACGTTGTGTGAAGTTTGGGTGCGGGCGCGCCTAGTTCCCAGAAACATATCGACAAAGACAGAAATGGGGAAAGGACAACTGAATCAATGTACATCCCATGGCATGGGATAAACTGAAACATCCACTGGCTAGCGACGATGTGAAAAGTGATCCGAATGTATACCGTACGTTTATTCTCCTGGTATATAATCTGTCCACAGGAAAGATTATTGCACAATCTCCTCGTGATACATGGGCTTTTGGTACTTTGCTGCCCCAGGCTCATTTACTAGGGATCTCGAAGCAGGTTTGATATCCAGAGGTGCATTGTGCATGGCCCACTACGTGAGGACACGTCCCAACGTAAACTTTCCATCTAAGGCGAAATAGCTATATCGCAATTGGAAAGCAGGTGATGCAAGACTTCAACAGAAAGTCCAGAGTTGAGCACTGATGTCAATCTTGCCATCCTTTCGGTAGCTCCTGTAGACGAGATGGTGCCAAATGTCCTTCTCTGTATTCCTTTGCATTCCACCAGTGAGGCAGAGAGGATAAACCTGACGACTGAGCAACCCATGATCTCCACACACTTTGCACTAACTTACCCTGTAAATGTTTGCTTGCCTTGTATTATTGAACACGCCGAACCTTTTTTATGTACCAATAGTGCAAAATTATTGTTTCTTGCTTAAGGCTTGATAGCATACAAAACACTGCCGTGCTTATTGAAATTTCATGAGTCGTTTCATGTTTTAGGTATGATATGCATGATTGGCATATCTAATCTGCAAGCGGTCGACCTAAATTCGATGCGCAACCTGTTCATTCTCGGCGTGTCTCTCTTCATTGGAATCGTCGTCCCTCCGTGGGTGTCCGACCACAAAGACACCATTCGCTTGGGTAAGTGACAAAGATGGGCTATACAGTGTTACAATGACAAATTCAGCTGTCACAACTGTGTTCCCTTTGCACATATTTGATTATACCACAAATTACAGCGATTTGTGCAAGCCTTCGGTTGCGATCCGTCGCTTAAATAATTTTAAAACATGACAAATCTACGGTCCCGTTCTCAAAATCTACAGATCCCATTAAAGTTCTCATTATTTGAAGATTGGCGCTGTATTTACTTCTTTCTAGTCGTCCGGTATGTCGCCATTTTCAAGGAATTATGAAACGATTGTTGGAGCCTATCTGGTCTTACAACCTTGTTAGGTTGAAGTTTTTAGGAGTTTTTAATACCTTCCTTCGTGATATTTAAATCGGAATGATCGATCATATAAGATAGACATTCATGGCACGCTTGCTCGCCCAGCCGACCAGCAGCAGCGGCGTGTCGGGCACACACGGCCGTGTGACACACGTCGGGCACACACGGCCGTGTGACACACGTCGGGCACACACCGCCGTGTGACACACGTCGGTAACACACGGCCGTGTCACACACGGCCGTGTCACACACGTCGGGCACACACGACCGTGTCACACACGTCGGTCACACACGTCGGTCACACACGGCCGTGTCACACACGTCGGTCACACACGGCCGTGTCACAGACGTCGGGCACACACGGCCGTGTCACACACGTCGGTCACGCAAGGCCGTGTCACACATGTCGGACACACACACGACCGTGTCACACACGACCGTGTCACACACGTCGGTCACACAGGGCCGTGTCACACACGTTGTGCACACACGGCCGTGTGATACACGTCGGTCACACACGGCCGTGTGATACACGT
The DNA here is from genome assembly GCA_033239005.1 of Lamellibrachia satsuma. Lineage (NCBI taxonomy): Eukaryota > Metazoa > Annelida > Polychaeta > Sabellida > Siboglinidae > Lamellibrachia > Lamellibrachia satsuma. Next base: position 1,033,805 of record BSQZ01000087.1, on the reverse strand, counting down.
CGGTCACACACGGCCGTGTCACACACGTCGGTCACACACGGCCGTGTCGCACACGTCGGTCACACACGGCCGTGTCACACACGTCGGTCACGCTCGGCCGTGTCACACATGTCGGACACACACGACCGTGTCACCCATGTCGGACACACACGACCGTGTCATACACGTCGGTCACACACGGCCGTGTCACACATGTCGTTCACACACGGCCGTGTCACACATGTCGTTCACACACGGCCGTGTCACACACGTCGGTCACACACGGCATACACTCAATCTACACATCATTATTTTGCTACTTTCTTCTCTTCCGCTGAAAGGACTTGATGAAATTACGTCAGTCCTTCCTCTAGATGTCTGACTTTGTTAACCCCATTACCAACATAGTTAATAAAACGACAATTTTCATTGACTAGTACCTTGCAGAAGGAGATTGTATAACCAATCAGAAGTCGTCCCCCTTCCTGTCGTGTTTATCTGTTTTTACTCAATAATCACAATATCGGACAGATACGATATGGAACGATAGGAATGCAGCTGAGAAAGATTGCAAATAATAAACAATCAGTATTGTGATCGATTTCTTGATCGCAAACACAACAAAATCAATCGTCGACGAAATCAAATAGTCAGAACAGAAGCAGCTGTGGTGTTTAACACAAATGAAACGTCACCTATCGATTCATCGTAATTGCATATATGTAAGCAGACATCATTCATATGTACCCCACTGTAAATTTATGAGAATATCGTGAACAGTTGCTGTTGTCAGTAGTTGAACAATTGCAAGTCTATCACGATGTCACGAGGAAACACTAAGCCTCTAGCCAATGTTCAAAGCTGACGGTCGCTGACATATCACGACTCGTGCTTTACGAACTATGACGGGTTGTATAATACAATGTTTGTAGAAGGTTCCCTTGAATGGAAATGTCATTCTAGCAAAGACCTACCAACATGTGTTGTGCCAAATTTGTAATGTGTTCATTATGGTCGGGCATCGTAAAGGTGTATTGCGTAGAAAGGTATATCAATTAAAACACTGGTGTAGCATCAAATTAGATTCGTACTCAAATAACGTCGTAGATTTCGTAGACGTGCAAACATACATTTTGCAATGTGTGTGGCATATCATTTGGTTATTATGTCAAACAACAATTTGCCTGTAGATCAAAAACGATTCGATGTATTTGAGGTATTGATATCTCCTCGTGAGAATAACACCCGAGCCATGTACCGGCGTGAGAATAACACCCGAGCCAGGTACCGGCGTGAGAATAACACCCGAGCCAGGTACCGGCGTAATAATACCACTACAGCCAGGCACCAGCGTGAGAGTAATTCTCGTACCAGGTACCGGCACCTTTGTAGTAGTAGTAGAAACGTCGACAGTACTGCCGTTTAAAATAGTCACCAGTCTGATGTAATTTTAAAGGTAGTTCAAGTTAGATTTTCAGGTCACATGCTGAGGTAAAGTCATTGTATTTTGGCATACATAAAGATACTGCACAGAAACAGCCATATTCTGTTAAGACCCTTTTTACTGAGTCAGCTACGGCATTACTGTCGTATGCACTGTCTGCTTGTCATCTCACGCAACACACCACACCACACCGGAAAACAGCTTCGGCCGCCACCAGAGAGGAGGGAGAGAACAATAAATGAATTCCTTCGAGAGGGAGAACGGACCAACGGTCAGTCAGTCAGTCATTCAGTCAGTCAAAATAAAACACACAAAAGAAATAGCGGCGACATTGTCTTAATGTCAGTCTATTGTCCTCAAATGACGAAAACAAAATTAAATGATAGCAATATATCGATTCTAAAAATGACGGTCTAACATCGACAATAAAATAAACAGTAAAAACCGTTCGCGCTCAGCATAGGCCAACAACACTAAAACCGTATAGGCACCGTAGTGGTGGGTGCAGAGTGACAAGACGTTATGCCCATGCAAAGAAATTTGAACTAGCCTTATTAGAATAAAGATTATAAGGGCCTACCCCTGCCTTTTAGTTTGCTGAGAACCCAGCCGGCGCGAACAATATAGGGCGAGGTCCGTCCTACGAACCGTAAACTGTATTATCGCCCAGTCAATCGAAAACACTCACAAGTTCGATTCGGGGATAAAAAGTTAATAAAATCTTTGATAAAACAGTCATTATAGTACATGAAGATAAAAAAGACGTTACGCCCGCAAGCATAGCTTAGCAACAGCAAGAAGAAATTGTCTTAAAACAGACGACAGCAAAAAACAGCACAACCTTAAGCGCATCCTAGCGACCAACCTCTCAATTAACGCTTATCAATGTGGTATAGCATTTCTGGCACTAGATGACTAACAGCAAATTAAAGTTAACGTAAATAAAACAGAGCTTCTTATTATTGGTACACAAAAGCAGCGTGGTAAACTTAACTTTTTTTCCACGACACCTATGCTAAGCCAAAATTGGAATTTAGGAGTCATATTTTAACAGAGAATTTAGGAGTCACCTTTGATAATAACTAACATTTTAGAAAGAATATTTCACAAACGTGTCGTTGCTGCTTTTAGCATAGTCGTGACCTTCATCGTATTCGCCGGTATATGTATTTTGCTCTTACTAGAACTATTGCAACCGCCCTTGTTAGGAGTAGATTTGATTATTGCAATTCCCTTTATCACAATATTACTCCCAAAGACATCTTGAAACTGCCACATGTACAACATTGCTAGGCAAGGGCAGTAACCCGGTTTCCTCGTTTCTCTCGATCAGTACCACTTCTTAAATCATTGCATTGGCTCCTTGTCCGATATCGCATTATTTTTAAGATCTGTACAGTAACCTATCAAACACTGTCATCCAAGTAACCAGCATATATACATTCACTGCTCACTCCTGCAAGACAGCCCAGACAGCACCGATCATCTAATTATAGTCTAATTGGTTTTCCCAGTGTTAAGCCAAATGTCGGAACTAGAGCTATTTCAGTTGCTGCACCGACTCTGTGGAACTCAGTCCCTGTAAACATGTTTAAATTTGTTAAAGTTTAAAACATCCTACATAGCTCCGCAGCGTAACAATCCAACTGTTTATAGTTGGAACTGCTTATCGATTATGAACTGCTTAACCCACTTTACTTATGTGTGCTGACGAGCTTGGTTCTCCCGAGAATTTTAGTGCAATAGAAGTATTGTATACAGTATTATTATGTCGTTCTCTCAACTTCTCAGGATCCATCATAATTGGTTAATAAGATGAACTGAGTCGATGATTGTGCTGGTGACTGAACAGGTCGTGCGTTTTGTAACATGTAAACTCGACCTCTCACACGACTCTCACACCAGACAGCAGAAGTTGATGTATTCGTTGACGTAACGATGTAGTAGACATATTATTGCTTTCAAATGTCATTAATATACGTTTCTTCGCAAAGCACACGAACTTCTGATTAGGTTTCCTGTGTGGTATGGTTCGTGTTGCGTTTTTTGGTGTTCGTGTTTAGTAAACCTTTGAGTTTATCCTAGTCAATTGTCCGCAATCCAGATCAACACAAGGTCGATCACACACCGCCACCAATACATGATATAGTGCTCAATACGTAATAGTCCGATTTGTGGTAATGCAACTACATGCCCATCAATAACAACATGCACGGCCAGTTATTTAGGAACATCAACAATACACATCATCCCAATTAGCACAGGTCACCGTGACATTCTGTCGGCAGTAGACCATGGTTTTCATAAGCTATAAACGGTAAGTTCATACATAGCATCTTTGTACCACTCAAAACGCTTTACACCCCCCCCCATTGGCAATCCGCATACAATTAACATGTCAATATAATACAACGATGCAATACAATACTCGTTTATTTGGGCAAATCTACGCAAGCTTGTTATAAAATGTGGCACAAAAAACATGTATGTTATAAAGATAGCATTTAAACATTATTGTTTTTATGGGCATTTTAAGTTGTAATCCCGGAGTTGTAAATTGCGTTGTTATTACTACTGGCCAGCGAGACTCCCATAGACGTAAAATTTTACGACTATCATAGAAGCCACCTCCTGTCATACTGGCATATAACATACATTCGAGTTACAGTAGTCCCGAGACAGTTACACTAAACTATCCGACTGTGTGCCGTTCTCTTTGTCATGTTCAGACACATTATTCTTCACAAAACCAAAGAAAGTTGAAAATGCAGATGGCGCTGCCGTTTGTCGTAGGCATAAATCGACGTCATTCCGACTGTCTTCCCGCCAGCTGCCTGTCGTCAGACGCGGTAATCGGCCCAACAGCAGCGCGATGGCGACAGATTTGCAGGTTATTGTTCATGAATTTTTGTAGTATTTAAAGCCATGGTGACAAATACTATAATATCTGCATGAACATGATATCTTCTTAACAATTTCTCGATGGTTATTGTCCGTTGTTACCCGTGATGAATGTGTACATATGACATACATACATTAAGTGTTGTATTGCTTTTATTTAACATGCTTCATAACCAATTAAGTCATGTTGATATAGTGTATTTTGTCAACCTCTTTAATTTCATTTTATTATACACAGTTGTTTTGAACACATGAGACGTTTGCGATAGACGGAACTTTCTGGGTATCTAGTAGTATTGATTTGGATTGTGAAAAATGTAGATTAACTTAACAATTGAGAAAATGTTCCAACCTATATGATGCTATTAGTGCAGTTCAATAAATGTTAGGTCGAACTTATCACAACGCTGAATAGGAAGAACGCGAATACCCTACTTTGTGTTCTACAAACAATATTAAGTTGTCTAACCTTTAACGTACTGCGTTAAACACAAGATATTTTGCTACAGCAAAAAATTATCCAATGCGTTACGTCGCACTTTGATTGATGAGGGACACGTTGGAAAATAAACAACCAGAGAGGTCTTTGTCAACTTTGTCAGGAGAGAGATAGAGAGTGAGAATGGCAGGTGATTATATATATATATATATATACATACATATACATATACATATATATATATATATATATATATATATATATATATATATATATATATATATATATATATATATATATATATATATATATATATATATATATATATATATATATATATATATATATATATATATATATATATATATATATATATATATATATATATATATATATATATATATATACATATATATATATATATATATATATATATATATATATATATATATATATATATACATATACATATATATACATATATATATATATATATATATATATATATATATATATATATATATATATATATATATATATATATATATATATATATATATATATATATATATATATATATATATATATATATATATATATATATATATATATATATATATATATATATACATATACATATATATACATATATATATATATATATATATATATATATATATATATATATATATATATATATATAATGATAGAGAGAGAGAGAGCGAGATTGATAGATAGTGAGAGAGAGAGAAAATGAGAGAGAAAGAGAGAGAGAGACAAGCAGAGATAGAGAGAGAGAGAGGAGGAGAGAGTGAGCGAAAGTAACAGAAAGACGGAGACAGAGAGAGAAAGAGAGTGAGAGAGAGAGAGACAGGGACACAAAGAGAGAATGAGAGAGATAATATGAGTGAGAGAGAGGAGAGTGAGAAGGAAAGATAGAGAGAGAGAGAGAAAGAAAAGGAGAGAGTGAGAGAGAAAGTGAGAACAAGAGTGATCGTGAGAGAGAGCGCGGTTACAAAAGGTGATATAAAGACAGAGAGAGAGAGAGAGAGAGAGAGAGAGATAGAGATACTGACGAAGAGAGAGAGAGTGGATAGAGAGAGAAGTAGCGGGAGCAAGAGTGAGAGAAAGAGAAAGAGAGTCAGAGTAATAGTAAGTTATAGAGTGAGAGAGATAGGGGTACATACAGGGAGACAAATAGACAGGGAGATAGATAGAGGTGATTATAGATAGAGGAATGCAGAGAGAGAGAGAAAGAGAGAAAGAGAGAGAGAGATGGAGAGAGGGAGAGAGAAGAACACAGGGAAATAAGAAAAGTGAGATAGAGATAGAGATTGAAGGAGAGAGAAGGAGATATATAGAAGAAGACAGATATAGAAGAAGATAGAGGTAGAGATATATTGAAGGAGAAACATAGTGGAGAGGGAGACAGACAGAGACACAGAGAGAGACACAGAGAGAGACAGAGAGAGGGACAGAGAGAGGGAGGGAGAGGGTGAAAGACCGAGAACGAGAGTGCGAAAGAAAGAGAGAGGGAGTGAGTCATAATAATAGAAAGTTATAGAGAGAGTGAGGGGTAGAGAGATAGGGATACATAGAGGGAGAAGAAGAGATATAGAGTATAAGGGAAAGAGAGTGATATAGAGGGAAAGAGAGATAAAGACAAATATACAAAGAGAGTAGGAGAGAGAGAAAATGAGGGAGAGAGCGGAGAGTGAGAAGGAAAGAGAGAGAGAGAGAGATCAGGATAGAGAGAGAGAAAAAAAAAAGAGAAAGCGAGTGTGAGAGTGAGATAGAGAGAGTGAGAGTGAGAGAGGGTGATATAAGGAGACATAAAGGGAAAAAGATTGAGATGGAGAGAGATTGAAAGAGATACAGAGTGGAGAGAGGGAGAGAGAGAGAGAGTAAGACTAATAGAAAGTGATATAGAGATAGGGGGAGAGTGATAGAGATATAGGGATACATAGAGGGAGAAGGAGAGAGAGGGTGATAGAGAGGGAGGTAGTTAGAGAGAGCGAGGGAGGAATGCAGAGAGAGAGACAGAGAGAGAGAATAAGAAAGATGGATGCAGAGAGAAAGAGAGAGGGAGAGAGAAGGACACATGGAACGAATTAAATAGAAACAGAGAGAGATTGAAGGAGAGAGAGAGAGAGAGAGAGAGAGTGAGATATAAGGAGACAGAGAGAGAAGTACATAGAGGTAGGGAGAGAGATAGAGAGAGAAGGAGACGGATATAGAAGGAACGAGAAAGAGAGATAGAGAGAGAGAAAGAGCGAGAGTGAGAGAGATTGAGAGTTATAAGACGTGATGGATAGAGGGAGAAAAAGAGAGAGAGACAGTGATACAGAGAGAGAGAGATACATTTGGAGAGAGAGAGAGAGAGCGAGTAGGAGGGGAAAAAGAGAATGACAGTGATGAAGAGGGATAAAGAGAGTGAGAGTGATATAGATTGAAAGAGAAAGAGAGAGAGAGAGAACGATAGACAGAGAAAGAGAGAGAGAGGGGAGGACATAAGGGGGAGTGAGAGTGGAAGTGATAGAGAGTGATAGAGGGAGAGAGTGGGAGTGATTGAGAATGATAGAGGGAGAAGGAGAGAGAGAGAGAGAGAGAGAGAGGGAGGAGAGTGAATGAGAGTGATTGATTGATTGATTGAGAGAGAGAGACAGAGGGAGAGAGAGAGGGTGAGAGTGATAGAAAGTGATACGTAGAGAGAGAGAGAGAGAGAGGCAGAAGGATACACAGAAAGACAGAAATAGAGAGAGAGGGAGAGAGAGTAGGATATAGAGGGAGAAGGAAAGAGAGAGAAGGAGTGAGAGAGAAAGAGAAGGAGAAGAAAAAAACGGGAGAGAGATAATGACAGTTATGAAGTGTGATAAAGGGAGTGAGAGTGACAGATAGTGAATGAGAAAGAGAGAATGATAGAGATATACAGAGGAACAGCAGGGAGAGAGAGAGTGAAAGTGATAGACAGTGATAGAGGGAGACAGTGGGAGTGATTGAGAACGTTAAGTGAGCGAAAATGAGATATATATATATATATATATATATATATATATATAAAAGAGCGAGAACGAGAGAGAGAGAGAGAATGAGTGAGAATTATAGAAAACTATAGAGAGAGACAGGGATACACAGAGAAAGTATGAGAGATAGTAGAGAGCAGGAGAGAGAGAGGAGAGAGGAGAGAGAGAGAAAGAGGGATACAGAGAAATATTGAAGGTCATATATATATAGAAAAGGAGAGGAATAATTTTACAACGTGATATGGAGAGAGAGAGAGAGAGAGCGAGAGAGTGGGCTAGAGAGAGAGAGTAGATATAGAGAATAGGAGGGGAGAGAAAGAAGGAGAGAGAGAGACAGGGAGAGGAATACAGAGAGAGAAAGAGAGAGTGAGAGACAAAGGGAGAGAGAGAGAGAGAAATAGCGAAAGCGAGAGAGCGAGATAGAGAGATATTGACTGAAAGTGATAAAAAGTGATAGAGAGATATATGGATATATAGAGGGGAAGGAGAGAGATAGAGAGGAGGGAGAGAGAGAGATAGAGAGGGATATATATATATATATATATATATATATAGAGAGAGAGAGAGAGAGAGAGAGAGAGCAAGAGTGGGAGAAGGAGACTGAGGGAGATAGAGAGAAGAGGAGTGATATATAGCTAGAGAGAGGGGGGAGTAGAGAGAGAGAGAGAGAGAATCAGCGAGAGAGAGAGAGGGTGAGAGTGATAGAAAATGAAGGATATACAGAGAGAGAGAGAGAGAGAGAGATAGAGAGAGAGAGAGCGACAGGGATACGGAGAGAGAAAGGAGAGAAAAGGAAACAGAGAAGGAAACAGAGAGAAGGAGATGAAGATATATAGAGAGAGAGAAAGAAAGAGTAAGAAAGAAAGAGCAAGAGTGAGAGAGAGAGAGAGAGAGAGAATGAGAGTCATAGAGTGGAATAGAGTGGAATAGAGATATATGAGACATAGGAGATATATAAAGTAGGAGGGAGAGTCTGTCTATAGACAGATATTGAAGGATTCAGATACCGCGCGCGAGAGAGAGAAAGAAACTGCGACAATGATAGTGAGAGAGAGAAGGAGAAAATGTGAAACCGCGTGAGCGAGAGAGGAAGAGAGGGGGAGGGAGAGAGTGAGTGGGTGAGTGAGTGAGTGAGTGAGTAAGAGTGAAAGGGACAAAGGGATACACATATCGAGAAGGAGAGAGAGATAGAGAGAGAGAGAGAAAGAGAGTAGAAGCCACATAGAGAGATGGAGAGAGAGATAGATGGGGGAGAGTGAAGGAAAGTTAGAGAGAGGGAGAAGAAGAGAGATAAGGAGACAGAGAGAGAGAGGAGGGAGATAGACAGAGAAAGATAGATATATAGAGCAAGAATGAAAGAGAGAGAGATAGAGTGAGTGAGAGTGATCGAAAAGAGGAGAAATAGAGAGTAGGAGGGGGAGAGAGAAAAAGAGAGATATAGAGAGAGCGATGCAGGCAGGCAGGCACACCGCCAGAGACCAGAGGCAGGGGGAAGGAGATAATATTTTTGGTCTGCCTATCTAACTGATTCAAATCAGATAACTTTAATTTTATATATCCAAGGTGTGTTTAGTTTACCTGGTAGAGGCTTTGATCAACGTTTCACGTTGATTTCATCAGTACCGATTACGCTTGATGACGTCATCGTACACGTGAGGCAGTTCATAATTGCCCTCGTCTCTGTTGATGGGTGTTCTAGTTTTTATGATCCAGATGGCTTCCTTGATGTGCCGGATTCTTCGGTTGGGTTCCTTTTCTACAATGTTCACTCCCTCCGAGTCTATGATGTGGTTTTCAGTTGTCGCATGGTCTGTAAGGGCGGACTTATTGATGGTAGACATCAATCTTTTTTTTCCCGCTCCTTGTGTATTTCTCTTTTTTCGTGTTGTCTACATCCTTTCTGTGTTCCTCCAGTCGTGTTTTTAGTAGTCTTCCTGTCTCCCCAATGTACTCAGCATCACAGTTCTTGCATGGTATTTGGTACACCAGTTCACCGTGTTCTTCTAGCTCTACTTTGTCCTTGGGATGTACCAACAAGCACCTGAGGGTGGTATGGGGACGCATAGCTGTTGCTACTCCATATTTCTTCAGTACTCTATGTACTCTCTCTGATACCCCCTATACGACTTTGCTCCTGTAATTTATGTCATTTGTTTTTTCTTGTTCTTTTTCTTCTTACAGCTATATGTCACCTTGTTCAAGGCCCAGGACGGATAGCCACATACTCTTAGAGCTTCTCTCAAGTGTTCCACCTCTTCTTTCTTGTCCCCCTCCTCTGAAGTTTTCGTCTCACACCTGTGCATAAGGGTTCTGACCACTCCTAACTTCTGATGTTTGGGGTGGTGGGACGCAAAGTTCAAGTATTGGTCGGTGTGCGTCTTCTCCCTGAACACTGCATACTTCACACTGCCATCTTCCTTTCTGGGGAACTTCACATCCAGGAAGGGCTTGCTGTTGTTCTCTTCATCTTCCCGCGTGAAAATGATGCTCCCTGTGGGTTCTACAGTGTTCATGTGTTGTTGTAATTTATTTGCCTTTCCCGTGTGTACCAGGCAAATTACATCGTCCACATATCGTGTCCAGTTTCTTGGTTGGCAATCGACCGGTGCTGTTGCTGTTATTTTCTGCTCCAGGTCCTCCAAGTACAAGTTGACAACAATGAGGGATACCGGACTACCCATGGCTACTCCAAATTTATGCTAGTAAATTTCTCCTTCAAATATGAAGTATGTCGTCTCCAGGACAAATTTCAACAACTCCATGATGTCGTCTACGTTTAGGTTTGTTCTCTTCTTTAGTGTCTTGTCATTCTCTAGTCTTTTTCTGATGATTTCGCACGCTTCTTTGATCGGGGTCTTCGTGAACAGCGACACAACATCATATGACACAAATTATTCTCCTTCTTCTACTCTCAGCTTTGTCATCTCTTTCACCAGTTCTTGTTAGTTTTCTGTGTGGTGATCTGTTTTTCCAACAAGTGGATGTAGTATGTTGGCCAATTCCCTGGATACTCTGTATGTGTTGTATGTGTGTAGTCAACAATTGGTCTGAGTGGCACTCCCTCCTTATGGATTTTGGTGATCCATACATCCGTGATACTTTTTCTAGCGTGGGATACAAGTACCAATACTGATCTTTGGTGATCTTCCCCTCCTTATCCAAGGAATTTATCATTCTGATGAGTTCTGCCTTATACTTCTTGGTCGGATCCTTCTTTAACTTCTCATACGTCGCTTCGTCATTTAACATTTTTCTATTTTTTTCTTAGTATTCTCTCGTTTCCGTGATGACTGTGGCCTTTCCCTTGTCCGCAGGGAGTATGGTGATGAACTTCTCTTTCTGTAGCCCTTTTAAAGCTGTTCTCTCCTGTCTGGTTATGTTTTGTTTTGGAACTTTTGCTGACTTCAGGACTCCCGTGATGTCTGCACGAAGTTTGTCTTTTTGTTCTTGTGGTAGGCTCCATGTTGCTTGTTCTGCCGCTACGACGAACTCCTCGGTCGGAACTTACGTTGATGAAAGCCTCTCTACCAGGTAAACTAAACACACATATGTAAAATGAAAGTTATCTGATTTGAAAATGAACTATCCTGAAGAATGTTCAATAATATCTAACTGATTGTTTTATGTTATTTCTAGCCAGCAAACGTGGAGAAAGAAAACGAGCGACCTGGCGTGCTTTCGAATACTGGGATGCGGTACGTCATCGATGACGTCCCAGCGTGGTTCTTGTGTATCGGACTGGGCATTCAGGTATGACAATTTACCACCTGGTTCCTCACTTCGTTTGTTGACCAGTATTAATTGTGTTGAGACAATTGTCATTATTATCCAAATATAGTTTTATTTTGATTGGCTGACCTAAATGTACCCACGCCGGTTACATAAATGTTAGATTGGACTTATTCATTGGAAACTGTGAGTTTTAAATGAACCCTTTCAGTGGTGTTGTAATAAAAATACGACATTCATGTGACATCAACTATACAACGTATGTAGCTGAAATAAACTGCCAGTCTAGGAAACGTAACGTTCTGTCGAATCGCCAGTGTTGGATACGTATATTAATCTTTTAGAGACAACCGCTATGCAAACACTCACTATAGTTCCATATATCTAACTTACGACATCGACCGCACAGACGATAGTGGTCGGTAAGGGAGTTGAGATCGGTGCGCCTCCAAACACTAATGTTTGCAAGCGCCACGATCTAAACTCCTTTCCAGATCTAAACTCCCTTCCCGATCTAAACTCCCTTCCCGATCTAAACTCCCTTCCCGATCTAAACTCCCTTCCCGATCTAAACTCCCTTCCCGATCTAAACTCCCTTCCCGATCACGATCGTCTGCGCGATCTTTGCGTAAGTGGGAAATCGGGTGTGATTGTGGGTGTTTGTATAATGTGCCAACGTAAGACGATCTACGCGGATCATCGGCAGAATCGAAAATATTAATAAGCGTATCAAATCCTACATAAATCAAACCTACCTAGTATTCACTGCAACAAGCTAGCTCGTTTTCGAAACTATTGTGTGAAGATTTTTGCGAAATTATTACCTATTAAACTGCTTAACACTTCGTCAAACAGTAATTTATGTGAAATTGCAAACGCTTAAAACTCACGAATTTCGTAACATTGTCACATGATCGGCGAGAGGATGGACGTCAAGCCAATGATCGGCATTGACCCGTGTAGTGTTTACCATTTTGGAAATCCACTATTTTGAGCCTTACCAGACCTAACGACTAAAGTAAATTATTTCGGTGATTTGAACAAAAATAACCATTGTGTATTAGATCGACAGCGGATGTTATATACACTGTTCACACACTACATATTTGGACTTCAAAGAACCGGATTCGCAATAGGTTAAATCATCAAAACCCGACTTCGCTGAAAAAAGAGGAGCTTTGAAATGTCAGCGAATAACTGTTGATGGTGCTACATATAATGAAGCTTAGATTGTTCTTTGATAATTCTCAACTAATTCGGAAGTTATTTGCAAATGAAGATTTCGCCGGCTAATCACAACCGAAAATAATAAGATGAAAACCCAAAAACATATATCATCAGTTGATACGCGCCGTGGGAAAGTTGGCTAAACATTAAACCCCGCCTTCTTTGAAGACTGGAACCACAGGATTTCATGCGCCACCGATTTCGGCTGTTTCTGGCTAAATAAAAGCAACCGTTTCGGGCTTATTTAACGCATTTTAGCGGACTGTTTGCATTAAACATATTTATTCTAATAAAAAGAATATCATATCAATAAATACAAAAGTTAACGAAGAACAAACACACTCGTTTTAACGGATGTGTTCGTGAATACCTTTAATTTGAAGCCTTATGTGTTTGAACGTACAGAGTTTTCTGGGGATGATGGGCGGACTGCTGGCGGCTCCCCTTGTCGTGGCGTCCAGCCTCTGTATAGGCGAGGATATCTTAGCCGCCGGACAGGTGATCAGTACCACGTTCTTCGTGTCCGGCATTGTCACACTGCTACAGTCGACATTTGGCACCAGGTGATTTTACAAGTCTGTGTCTATATATGACGCTGTCTTGTTCTCAATTCTAATAAAACATAATGTAATGCAATGTAATATAATGTAATATAATTTAATCTAGCATAATCTAATAGAAATTTAGTATGTATTTGGATACGACAATACATGTTTTACTCCCACAATGTCCTGTATTTATAATATTTCTTTGTATTGTTTTCTTTCTAATGGTGATATTCGAAATTATGTCCTTTGATTACATATTAGAGGTACACGTTAAACACACATTGGAGGTAAATTCATTGCTTGGATTCGTGAGACAGAAATGGGAAACAATTCGGACTTAATCTCAAGATGTCCGACATAGCTATGTATGTACGTATATACCTACCTACGTACGTACGTACGTACGTACGTACGTGTGTATGTATGAGTCATGAGCATGAATTCATAAATGCTTGAATGCATGAATGTTTATATGTATGCATGCATGCATGTATATGTATGTGTGTTTGCACGAATGCAAGTCTGTTTTTATGCATGCACGTACATACGTACCTATATGTGTTTCTCAGACTGCCCATTGTGCAAGGCGGATCATTTGCGTTTATAGCACCGATTTTGGCCATCTTATCCCAACCGGAATACTCTTGCAAATCTGATTCACGTACGTACCCCTCCCAACACCTGTACATACAAACAACTGTATCTTCTACGTATGTACCGATTTTGTATAAGCTAACATTATGCTTATGATATTGTATGTATAATTTCTTATTTCGGTCAACCTAATTAAGCAATAATAAAAAAGAAAACACCTCTTGTAAGCCAACACTTCAAATGTAACAAAACATATTGAGAGCATGAATATTCTCTATTTACAAATCCAATTAGCGGTAACACCGCAATGAACTTATAAATCAATGTTCGTACTCCGGCATTCAACTGGGACCTTAGAAGGATTGATCCTTTGTTTCCTTTTCCAGTCGCGGGAAATGGGACATTGGTGAACGGTACTGAGACTATGACCTGGCAAGGTCGCATGCAAGTTGTGAGTACCACACTTTATCGACGGGTCACATGATCATGACCTCCTTTTGACAGCAATGGTTTCAGTTTTGTTAATCTACGCATATTGTGAACATATTATCAATGTGGTGCTACCATTTTCAATTGGCATTACTAATTAATATGCACACGTCACGGAGAAGCGAACACGCTTAGATCACCATAAAAGTCCGATATTCGGCATCAGTACTCCACAACACCCGTGGCTAAACTGGCCACATCAACAACACCGAGTGGGAGGACTAGCCCTGCGATCTTCTTCTTCCAACACAGCTCATGACATGTAAAATGTAGTTAGAATAATGTCGAGCTGGGTGTACTGGTGGGTGTACTGGTGGGTGTACTCGTGCATGGCAGCGGGGTGGTGTAGTGCTGGTTCTGATCTATATTAACTATGATGTCCTACTTTCGGGCACATATGAAGAAATTGATTATGTTACCGCGGGGATACGCTGACAAGAGGAAATATGCTTTCTAGGCATTTCTGCTGACTTCTAGCTGAATATCTTTTCCACAATTTGATGGCGCTGGGGAAGAACGAAGTCTTGTATGAGTCGACACGGGTGTATGTCTGGTAGAATCGATAAACGCTTCCACTGGTGCATGCGTACTGGTGCCGCGGTGAGTGAGTTCGTTGTCATGTCAACCAGGTTGTTCTTGGCGCGGCAGAGTATTACCAGCTTGGCGCCAGCCCGTCTTCCATAATCGTCCTCGTTGGCGCCACCGGATGCACCGGGTAACATCCAACTTCTAGACAGACCGCCTACTTAATCAGGCGGAGAAGCAGAGAAGAAGAAGGAACAAAGACCTGCAAGCAACAGTTCCTCACGGAACGTCCTGCCACCAATATTCTAATATGTTTGCAGATTATGGAACGATACAACGATCGAACCTTGGCTGACATCATCCTCTTTTCGATGATGACACAACTTTGGATTATGTCGTCCTCTCGCAAATGTGGTCCAAGCTGTATAGACAATATCATACATAACGCTATTTGATATTCTTCCCCATCGCCATACTGTTCTATGTACTGCTGTAAAAGAAAAGGAGTTAACAATAAATGTTCATATGTCAGTTTCAGAGCAGTGTGGTTTTATAGCTTCAAATGGTAATCACATTCAATAGTTAAGCTTCACTTCCTCACGGAACCTACTGCCCCCAATACCCTAATATATTTGCAGATTATGGATCGAAACCTCGATCGAACCTTGGATGACGTCATCCTCTTTCCGACGGACCGCCGATGATGACACAATATTGGATTAGATCGTCCTCTCGCAAATATGGTCCTTGCTGTTATTACTCTGTATAGTGCTAGTCACACATATTATACATAACGTTATTTGATAAACTACCCAACGCCATAATGTTATAGGCACTACTGTAAAAGAAAGGGAAGTAATATTAAATACTGATATGAAAGTTTCAGAGGAGTGCGGTTTTACAGCATCAAAGGGTAATCACATTATTTGGTTGATTAGATGAAATGATTATGTATGTATAAAGCAATAGTTAAGCTTCATCTAGAATAATGGATATATAATGGATATATAAATATATATATATATATATATATATATATACATATATATATATATATATATATATATATATATATATATATATATATATATATATATATATATATATATATATATATATATATATATATATATATATATATATATATATATATATATATATATATATATATATATATATATATATATATATATATATATATATATATATATATATATATAATATATATATATATATATATATATATATATATATATATAAATATATATATATATATATATATACACACATGCTTGAATTAATACAAGGGACAGCAACTAAAATAATGTCACAACTTATATACCTTAATTATGAAGAATGTCTAAGAGAATATGGTTTAATAAACATAGAGACAAGAAGGTTAAGAAGGCATCAGATGTTTAAGATATTGAATAGGCATAAAAATATTGATAGAAATATTTTTTGTCACTCAAGAAAGATAAGAAAACTAGAGGACATGAGGTAGTACTAGGAAAGGATCAGTGTAAAATGGATATGAGGAACTACTCGTTCTCACATAAATAATAAATGAATTGAACATGTTATCTACGTATTGCGTAACTGGTAGCAGCGTGAATATGTTTAAAAACAAGGTTGACACATATCTGAGGAGGGCGGGCTACACGTAAATAAAATATATTGGACTCTCGATAAGCCAATGGCTTCTTTGTGCACTTGTTATCTGGGTATTTGCCTTGGATGACAATCTTGTTAAATATTGTTAAATGCATAAGACACCCACATTTACATCCAAGTAAAGCCTCTCCATGTGTAAAGCACTACAGCTTTCTCGTGTATAATATGCCAAAATAAGTGTATGAAAGCGGCAACAAATTCATTATATTATTTATTTTGTATATATTTATTATTTTAGAACATTCGCCGTTTTGGTTCGTCGCCATTTTGATCAATATTTGTTGCCGTTTTAACAAATAGTTGTCGCCGTTTTGACCAAATTTGATAATGATAATGACGATTCAAATTAAACTATCCAGCCGGCTGAACATAAACCACTTCAACTACTTTAATTCTTACATTTATTTCGTTTTGGTATTTCCTGTAAGTTTTCTCAAGATGGCATCGTTTTGTTGTTTCATTTCAGTTGCAAATTTGTCTCGCGATGGCATCGTTTTTGGTGTTTCCTTTCAGTTGCAAGGTTGTCTCACGATGGCATCGTTTTGTTGTATCCTTTTAGTTGCAAGGTTGTCTCACGATGGCATCGTTTTTGGTGTTTCCTTTCAGTTGCAAGGTTGTCTCACGATGACATCGTTTTGTTGTATCCTTTCAGTTGCAAGGTTGTCTCAAGATGGCATCGTTTTGTTGTATCCTTTCAGTTGCAAGGTTGTCTCACGATGGCATCGTTTTAGTGTTTCCTCTCAGTTGCAAGGTTGTCTCACGTTGACATCGTTTTGTTGTTTCCTTTCAGTTGCAAGGTTGTCTCACGGTGGCATCGTTTTATTGTTTCCTTTCAGTTGCAAGGTTGTCTCACGATGACATCGTTTTGCTGTTTCCTTTCAGTTGCAAGGTTGTCTAACGATGGCATCGTTTTGCTGATTCCTTTCAGTTGCAAGGTTGTCTCACGATGGCATAATTTTGTTGTTTCCTTTCAGTTGCAAGGTTGTCTCACGATGACATCGTTTAGCTGTTTCCTTTCAGTTGCAAGGTTGTCTAACGATGGCATCGTTTTGCTGATTCCTTTCAGTTGCAAGGTTGTCTCACGATGACATCGTTTTGTTGTTTCCTTTCAGTTGCAAGGTTGTCTCACGATGGCATCGCTGTTGGAGATATTAATTGGCTTCATCGGTGGTGTCGGGTTCTTGATACGTTTCATCGGACCAATCTCCATCGCTCCGACAATTTTTCTTATCGGATTGTCCCTTGTCCCCGTCGTGTCGCAATTATGCGCTACTCAGTGGTGGATCGCAATAATGTGAGTATTTTTCGTTCACACGTCGTTGTAATATACACTTACCAATCTAAATACCATTGGCATCTAACGAAACACACGCCAGGTGGCGTGATGCTAAGGTAGTGAGAGTCCTGCAATTGTTCACCTAAGTTTGACTGTCCAAAGAAAAAAAGATGTTCAGTTAAAAAAAAACGCTTAGGCTTCCACGAGTTACCAGTTCAGCTAATATGCTAATAATAACCATTCGTATCGATGATGTCATCTATATATTAATACGCTAACTTTGGGGGCAGTCTGACAGAATCTCTTCAAAAGCGCCGACGTCCACTCGTCTCTTTTTATGTTCCTTCGCCTCCATTGATCTACCGATTGCCGATATATTTAAAAACAATACGCAAAAGTAATTATATAGAGATATTTACTTCCGTGTTTACTGCTCACACGACGTGGTTTTCTGCCTGTCGGAGAAAGATGGAAACATTGGATGAATTGAGTGGTGAGCCACTCACCAGAGGACGTCACTGTGGCTTCTTTACAGCAAAATATCGGGTGTCAATTAGTGTTTTTAAATACGTAAACACGCATTGCAATGTTAGGCTATTACATGCAAATAAACAATGAACTTAAGGTGTCCAGTGTAAGATGTTATCACATTTTATATCACATGAACACTTGAGGGAAATTAACTTTGTTAAATGTGTATGTTAAAATAGCTCACCCAAATGATTAAGCCGCGTTGCGCCAATCGTACTATCATAGATATTGCAATAGCACACCCTGCAACACGAGGGCTTGTATTGCGTTTATTGACACAAGACAGTGCTGTCACCAAACGGATGACAAGCAAACTGGTTGATGGTGTTCACCACTTTTCAACAAGCATTTATTCTGGCGCTCATTCGTGGCGAAAGTATCCCATTTTGCGCGAAAATTAAATAATCACTTTAAGGTTCCTCCTCAATTCGATGTTTTCGTTAGTCTCATTTCAAATTAATGTTGCAAAAAATAATATAATCAAGTAATTACTTAATTACCTGGTGTAAAAATAGTCAATAATTGTAATATTACATTAACATATGTGCGTGAGAAATTACACTTCATATTTGACACATATATAAGAGTAGTCGTGACTCGTGAGCGTGACAGCATATGTCATCATCAATATCTTTCAGTCGAGCGAGTTCTCTCAGATAAATCGGGTTAGTTGTGAAATGTACAGGTTTGCCAGGGATTAAATGTAAAGTGCTTTGAGCAGTCCCAATGACTGGACACGTACCTTTACGTTGGTGCGAAAAAGACTTCCGCAAAGAACCCCGTTACGTTACTAAACGGTGCTGACATACATTCGCGGCTCTACTCAAAGGCAATTTGTCTATGCAGATTATGACTATTCATATAGCGGACATGTTCGAAACATCGTACTATCTCCTAAAGGGAATACTGTTTGGTTTGTAATTATAATCTACAATGACGTTCAATGAACGATAAGGAAATAAATAAACATATGCACTGTCATTGTGAGTTATAATACTAATAATAATAGTATTTTTTTTAAACGATAAACCTGATAATATATACACTTTATTTTCGTAAGGGTCGTGAATTGAAAACGCAAACGTACAACTAAATAAAGTATCGCATCAGATTAAATAACAAATGAGAGTATATTCTAAACTGCAATATCGATATATTAAAAATTATTCACATAAGTTAAGTAAAATATATAACTTAGCGATTTATGAAATATATACGTAAAATATACAATTTCAGTAAGTTAGTTAAGTTGATTATCTTCTAATATGTAGGAATCTTCGCCGAAGGAATTGGATGCCTCCGCGCGCATCACAAGCGAAAGACACACGGACATCTTTCGTTTTGAAAACAGTCTCGAACTGTAACTATTGAAAGGCGTCGTGTATATTGAAAATAGTCTTGTATGCTATACAGTTTACAGTAATTAGCACTATTTTTACAATATTTAAATTTGTTTAGCATTAGTTAACAATATTTAACAAGCTTCTGCGAGCATGTGACCTAGTTCAAGTCATCTCTCAAATGTGTGTGTGCGTGCGTGCGTGTGTGTGTGTGTGTTTATGCGTACGTATGTACGTATTTATGTATATATGTATGTATGTATGTATGTATGTATGTATGTAAGCATGTATGTATGTGTGTATGTCGTATGTATGTATGTATGTATGTATGCATGTATATATGTATGTATGTATGTATGTATGTATGTATGTATGTGTGTGCATGTGTGTGTATGTATGTATGTATGTATGTATGTATGTATGTATGTATGTATGCATGCATGTTTGTTTGTATGTATGTATGTATGTATGTATGTATGTATTTATGTATGTATATATGTATGTAGGTATGTATGTATGTATGTATGTATGTATGTAAGTATGTATGTATGTATGTATGTGTGTATGTATGTATGCATGTATATATGTATGTATGTATGTATGTATGTATGTATATATGTAAGTATATATGTATGTATATAAGTATGCATGTATGTTTGTATGTATGTATGTATGTATGTATGTATGTATGTATGTATGTATGTATGCATGTATGTATGTATGTATGTAAGAATGTATGTATGTATGTTTATATGTATGTATATTTGTTATTCTAATCCCCCTGGACACTTTGCATCTCGAGCGCCAAACTTTCAGGGGTTCATCTACGACCCCACGGTCGGGTGGTCTTCGACCCACGGTCGGGGCATCTACGACCCACGGTCGACTTAACTAAAAATGTTCGATATTCATTAGCGTTAACCCTTTCTTCGAACAAGCGAATTACAATTGTTGACTACCTCATGGTGTTTTCTTCGATTGTCCGAAGTTACGTAATCCAAGGGCAAGGCTTTGTTAGACGTTGCTATAACGACCAGTATTAGGTCGAAATTACAGAACATATTAACTCGCAACAACAAATACAAAAGTATAGAGGGATATTTCGTTGATAACGTTTTTATAAATATAATTATCGTATATATAAGATATACCAAGTTATCCCGTCCGGGGATGGACATTTTTGTTTTTGGTAATAACAGGTCACTGTTTCTACAGGTTGCATCACGTCGAGTCATCCAGGTTGGAGCTTGTATCGTGCTGGTCGTCGGAATATTTGGGAAGGTCGGCGCATTTATTGGTACTATACCAAGTCCCGTTATTGGCGGAGTATTACTAGTTGTGATGGGTACGTCTATGACAAAAATGGTTGTGTATGTATCTGATCACTAGGACAGTGCGAAGTATTAAATGTTGCATGCAATACAAATGTGTGTCTACACATGTTTGTATGATGCTTCCAGTGCTGTAGTTCTCCGAAACATGGGTTTTGGGCGCTTTGCTGTCGCAGGCTCATTTACTAGGTATCTCGGAACAGGTTTGATCGCCAGAGGTGCATTGCGCAAGGCCCAAGACGTGTGGACAAGTCTCGACGTAAATTCTCCATCTAAGGCCAAAACAGAAAATCCGGAGTTGAGCACTGATGTCAATCTTGCCATCCTTCCGGTAGCTCCTGTAGCCGAGCTTGTACCAAATGCCCTGCTCGGCATACCTTTGGACTCCCCTATGAGGCGCAGAGAGGAATCCTAGCGACTGGGCAACCTTTGACCTCCACACACTTCACCCAATCTTGTGCTGTAAATTGCTACAAGACTGTGTTGCTTGCCTTATGTCACTGAACACGTTGAACTTGTTTTATGTATCAGTAATGTCAAATTAATGTTTCCTTGTTGAAGTATCGGTAACATAAAAAGAACTGTCGTGTTTATTGAAATGTGAGTCGTTTCATGTTTTAGGTATGATATGCATGATTGGCATATCTAACCTTCAAACGGTCGACCTCAATTCTATGCGCAACCTGTTCATTATTGGCGTGTCTCTCTTCACTGGAATCGTCGTCCCTCTGTGGGTGTCTGACCATAAAGACACCATTCGCTTGGGTAAGTAACAAAGACGGGCTCTACAGTGTGTAAAATTAACAATACAACTGTCACAGCTGTGTTCCCTCTGCACATATTTGATTATATCGCCAATGACAGCGATTTGTGTAAGCTTAAATCCTACGTCACCATGCTCCCAATCACTGCATGAACATTTATTTACAAATATGAAAAATCTACGGTCCCGGCAGTTGGCGGTGTGATCGCTTTCGTCCTGGACAACACTTTCCCAGGTATGTCGTCTAGAAATACAGTATCATGAGTTAATGTGAAATTGTGACAATTGCTCTGTTTAAATTTCGTTTAGATATCACTTGTACTAATTGAATGATTCTTCAACTGAGTGGAAGAAAATTCACGTAACATCCCAACATTCGCAGAATACCTGGATTGAACGTTCACGTGCGTTACGTTGAATTCAGGACCGTTGCTGAATGGAGTCGACGGGTTCTGACAGACAAACGTCAACGCTAGTTTAACACAGCAGACCGTTTGTAAACACGGTACGGATTTTGGACTTCGAGAACTTATGAGACAACCCATTATTTCCAAAAGCGTTTTTTCTTCAAAATAATATACGTATGACTTATGTAACATATCATACAGTTCAAAAGAATCAACATGCAGGTGAGTCAGACCATGGGCCAGAGGGATTCCAAGGCACAGTGACTCAGATGCAGATAATGTTCATGCACGCCCGCACGCACGCACGCACGCACGCCCGCACGCACGCACGCAGGTTTGAGTATTATCCCTTTTAGGCGCATAGCTTTAATGTTTGATATAACGTTTTCTTCAGCGTGCCAGCCTGTGAATGGTGGCACGGCAGTCATTGTTCGGTACAGCCCGAGGCCAAGGAGTCCACGTAATCTGGTTCCCAGATCGTTCCCTTGTAGTAACAGTGGTCTTGAACACCAGTCTACTGTATACAATGAATGCCATGCTCCCACCGAGCGGTTGACACTTTGATGAAAACAGTTGCAGCAAATTAAAGAAGTTAGTATTTATATCTTTGTATACACACTTGTAGAATTGCATACCGCTACCCTATCTACCCTATCTACTCTCTGACATGGATTCATGTTTTTGTTGCCGTCACGGAGAAACTCCGTCGGCTATACCTTTCCACATAATGGCGTGGTACAGTAAGTAGGTTGTTGTCGGCGGAAGATTCCGGCGCCCTGGTGTGTACGGAAAGATAATGTCAACAATGGACGCGGGCACGAGATCGTGTAACGCGCGGTGGGTCAACAGAAGAATCTTAAAGTTGATTCGCCATCGGACCGACAGCCAGGGAAGCGAAATGAGGGTCGGAGTGATGTGCTGATGGTGGCGGCGCCGCTATCGCGTTATTAGGCTTAGATCAGTTTTCTCCAGCAGTGGCGTGCTTAGCGCTTGTTTTATGTCGGATGGTTACTGTCGCTGATTCCAACGATAGATTAATAATGCTGGCTAGAATTGGTGCGATGATGTTAATGTTTGTCTTAGCAGTGCAGTCGGCAAAAGATCGAGAGAGGAAGTTTTGCGATGGCATTTGTTCACAAGTCGGGTGATAGCGGTGGCTGTTGTCGATGTGAATGCTGACAGAGTGCAATGTTCGTGATTTTTGTCCATTAGCGGCATCGGTAGAGGCGCGTCACAGTGATTCAGCAAGCAGCGGATTTTCGCAGTCTTGTCGAAGAAATATACAAGAAAACGTTCCGCCAAATCCATGTGCGCCGCTGTTCTCGGGAAGCATCTTTGGTAAATTGCGGCCCATTATGCTACAGGTGATAGGGGATCTCATAGTTGAACGACCTGTGATATAGAGTCACCCAACAGAAAGGCCTGTGAAGCAGGAGCCTTATGTGTCACGTCATAGCAGGAGTCAAGGTGCATATGGTTTGGCACCAAAGAATATGCCACATGTGGCGAGAGTTATGTCTAAGCTTCTGTGATTGTCTGGGACTGACAAGGATACTATAGTTATGCCAGGTGGTGCTATCAAGTTAAGTGCTTAGTATAGGATTCTAGAATTCTCAGACCTTGACATTCTTATGAGTGTAAGAAAATCGCTAAAAAGCCCAGCAGCCGATACTATGATTCATTTAGACGAACGAGCTACATTTGCTGAGGTTCTTCATAAACTGCTATCATTGTATGATACTGTAATGTCTGACAACACATTACTTATTTAAAGGTTTTATAGTGAGTCGCAGCGAATGCATGAACCTTGTGTTATGTTATCCACAATAATATAAAACCTTTGTTATATGGCAGCCGGAAAGGGGGCAGTGTCAATGAATTCGTTGCCATCTATGTCGAGATAATGATGTGAAATAAAGAAATTCATATGATGTGACGTGAGTGCAACTGGGTAGGCATATTCAAATATTTGATTGTAGAAGCTATTGCTTCTAAAATAGTTCGTTTTTAGAGTTTACCAGGCAGACGAATTTATTAGGATTTTTTTCTGCTATAGAACACGTGGGCACGTGAATAAATGGATATTTATGTAACTTCTTATGTTTATCGCACATGGGGGCGTTTTTGTGAATTGCGTACGCTTATATTTTACTAGGAGTGTGGCCATGTTACCAGTATCATATCGACATTTTCTTCTGCGCGATAGGTATCGGCTATCGCAATGCGCCTTCGACGTACCGATTTCGCATAAACCGGCTGATTCACGGACTGTCCGCTAGATGTCACGACAGCGCCTAACATACATTCCAGAACCCGCTAGGGCGCAGATAGCTAAGGTTACCGTAACTTTGAACTTCAGTCCAAAAGTTTATTTTCGAAACAAATAAACCCAATTGTAACAATCTCAAGTGGTTACACTCCAAACAGCCCAAACTTGAGCAAACGCAGGAGTCTTAGTTATGTACAGTGTCTGGTTCGCCCGTCGTATTTTTGAGTATAATTAGTTGTAACTCGATACACACGTGGCGGCATCACATATTGTTCTCAAAACGTGACCTGCTGCGCCTGCGGCTTCGACATAGTCAGAGGACATATGATTCTTTAATGATTCCTGCAGTAACATTGTTAGCCATACGGAATATTGACTAAATGGATGAAAGTAAATCACCAACTGCAAAATAAATAGCAGCCAAATTTTATTGAATACAACAAAGCGGCAGCAGCAGCAGTACAAACGAGGCGATCGTATGTGATTGGATACAACGAGCAGGGTATGATGAATATGAAGACGATGACGAGGCGACTTGCGAATGGTGACCATCGCGCCAGAGGTCGCGAACTTACGGGTGTCTCCACCGCGCCAGAGGTTCGAGGGCGAGCTTACGGGTGGAGCGACCACCGCGCCAGAGGCTCAGTACGATATGCGATAGTACGGTATACCCTTTTTCAGCAGGTTAATCCAATCGAACACGCGACAATCGTTAGCGACCAGATCGGTGTGGAAAGCGTTGACGAAAGTTCTCATAGGAGCGCCGTTACAACGAAGCATGATATAAGTGACGCAATATTGTCCGCAAACGTTAGACAGAGGACTCTGAAGTCTCGTGCTGTTATGAGTCCACTCGGAACAGTGTTTGTTCAAGAAGGTGCGGAACGCCGCGTGACGAGGCGGCAGACCGTACGAACAGAAGTATTCGCCGCGCCCGTCGGAGGACAGGTACAGCGCTATCCAATGTTCGCCCGGTTCGTCGCCGTCGTCGGTGTTGCACACGAAGGCGATCGGCAAAGCGTCAATTGTTGCAGGCAGTCCATCTCGGGGTACGACGCCGCCAAAGACGGACGCGGTGTTCGGATCCATTGCCAGTAGACGGGCGATCTGCAGGGTGTCCATCTCAGTAGTCGTAGATGACGTTGCTGTTCTTGTCGATTTCCAGCACGGACTCGAATTCGGCGTAGGCGACGACGTTCACGGTGGTCTGAAGCGCTGCACGGAAATGGAATTCTAAGCGCAGGTTGCCCTTTTGTACCAGATTAAAGCAGGGACCGTCGCACTGGTCGGGGGTCAGGTCGAAACAGAAGAAGGTGTAGCCGTCTCGGTACTCGTCGCGAGTCAGACCGTTCCCCTCGTCCTGCCATATCTTGCCGGTCGAGGTGAACATGCTCGCGTAGCTCCTGGCGAAGAGGTCTTCTGCGAAGTTGGGCTGGAAGGGTTTGGCGGGTATCTGACGACCGTCCACGTACACGGAGACGAAGCTGATGGCGTTGTTCTTGGCGTGAAACGGGTTTGTGGCGTACGTGCCGTTGTAGGCGTCGTTGTCGATGCAGCACAGTACGAGACGTTTCGGCAGGGCGCCGAGGAACAGGTTCTCGTGCGTGTGCGACAGAGCGCCCGTGGGAATGGAGTACACCTTGCATTCGACGGGTCGTAACGGATACTTGACCGTGGTCCGCTCGAGAGCCATGATGTGAGCCTTCTGCACGGCCGGAGTGATGGTGGCCTTCTTGACGAACAAGGACGCGTTGACGATGGTTATCATGTACTCGTTGTTTCCAGCAGCCATCAACGCAAACGAGGGCTTGCTGAGCACCAATCGTAATTTGACGTCGACAACGTTGATCAGGAATTTATCCTGCAGAAACATATCCACGTGGAGACGACCCATCATGTCGACCACGCGACTGCCGGCTATGTACTGTCGTCGAGTCACGAACCCGGGATTAGGATCGGGTCCGGCGGCTAGCTCGGTGGCATGCATGCGACTAGCCTTGTCCTTGTACCACAGCTGATTCGTCAGCTGCGTCGACTTGGCGTCGAATCCGTAACTCAGCAGCGCCTCTATGAAGGATCGATACGGGTACGAGTTGAAGGACGAAGAAGTCACGAGCGTGCCGTTCAGGGAGAGGTCGACGTTGCTGAACAGCGAATGCAACCAGTTGTTCACCGGTCCCACGGGTTCGCCCGCGTCGATAGGGGTACCGTTGGCTCGCGTCACCTTCACCTGCACGTGTAGCATCGTGTTGGCGAGATCCATGTAATCGTCTCCCGATCCGGGGATGAAGAATTCTATCGGTCCTCCAGAGTCCAGAGAGGCCGTGGGTTGATGTTCCACCACATGACTTTCGGCGATGCAGTTCTGAGTGGGGGGCACGGTGAAGAGATCCAGCTCGGTCTTGACTCCCTCGCACGACTGTCTATGCACGAAAGCCATCGTTGTCGTCGAATATGTCGGCCGTGCGTTTCTTGGACGTCCGTTTCTTGCGGCGTCTCTTTACTGGAGTGAATGTCGCCTTTGCGGCCGCTCGTTTTATACGTTTACCAGGGGGGCCCCGAATACTGCTCAGCACGGCGTCGGTGACGCGTCGTTTGGCAGCCGTTTTTATGTTCTGACCTGATAAGACGTCGCCGGCTATGCGAACGCCGGTCTTCAACGCTCCCTTGCCCAACGCCACGGCACCTCTCTTGATGAGCGGCATGGCGCTGCGCAACAGACCGCCGAACAGACTGCCCAGTCCGTGACCTCGTTGGTATTGAGCACCGGCGAAGTAGGGCAGTGCACCGCCAGCCTGGCGCGCGTAATAATCGTTGTAATTCATCAGAACAGTCCGGGTCTGCCTCGACGAAAATGAAGCGTCACCGTCACTCTGCCGTATTCGAATGGCACGCGTCGACCCATGTCGTTCCTTATATCCACCTCGATCGAGTTGAAGTTCGAGCACAACAGGGGTACGTAGTGCACGTTAGTGAAACGAGCGGACACCCTGTCACCGTGACGTCCGCTAATCGGAAGGGCGCGCAACAGAGGCGCGAGAGTGTCACCCACTATACGAGACTCCACGATGTCCGCGTAGACGTAGAGGGTGTCGAACCCCTGCGTCAGGTTCACCACATCGTCGGCCTCGATGTGGAAGGGGTACGCCGAGTCGGGATGGCGGGAGTCGTTGGGTAGGACGGCAGATGACGTAACCACCTCCGCCTCGCTGGCTACGGGTTCACGGAATCCTAACATGGACGCCGTCGCGCTGTGGTACGGTATGGTGAACAGGGTGTTCGCTGTCATGTGTAACGTCATTTTTTGAGTGACGGAACTATAGCTCATTTGAGCTTGTGTCTCCTCCGTCCGCATACTGTACAGTCCGTTGTTGACGTGATACAGCAATGTTAACGGATCGTGGTAATACCCACACGACAACTTCGAACGTCGGGACGAGTCCGCAGCATCGATCTTGTTGAGGAAGAACCAGACATCGTTCTCTGTGACGTTGTACCAAGTGTGTGGATACTGGACCTCAGCCAACCCACACTCCCACTCGCCGGTAAGATCGATGCGTTGAGGCAAGGCCGTGACGTAATGGGTCAAGGTGTTGTCGGGGTGCATCTTCATAGAAGCGTTGCTAGGCAGCGTCATGTAGAAATCAGTCGCCATTGCGTCTCAACGTGGGATTGGGCAGTAGGTAACCCAAAGAACTACGCAACAGAGCCGTCCACAGATTAGAATCGCCGTGACCTGTCGTCAGGTTGTAAATGCTGATCAGAATGACCGTGTACAGGACGACGACCTGACACAGAAACACGATCTCCTCTTTGGGACACGCGGTACCGAACAGATGCCAGGGAGTGCTGTCTGGCTCGTTCGATGCAGCGTCAGTACAATCCTCGTGTTCGTCCACCTCCTTCTCCTCCTCGTCTATGGTGGTGGTGCAGGTCGGTGGTGGTGGTGGTGTCGCGTCTTTTGTCATTGCTCGAATGCAGTGTCGGCATGTGCGAGGCTAGTCTTTATAGTTGACGAGTCCCTTGGCATCGATCCAGCTGTTGAAGTAGGAGGAATAGCCGAACCATTTCACCAAAGCTTCCTTTCGTCTACCAACTGTACGGCGTTTCAGTACCGCTTCAACACGGTACACCTTATCAAAAGGTACCGTCACCTTCTGCAGCTCCAGTTCGTAGAAGGTACCCTCCAGCACTTCGCCGAGATCGTCCCGCAAGCGATACACGGGTGGATCGGAGGGGTGAACCTCGTGTATCGTGAACAACTCTTCGCTCCAGTTCGTCTCGTAGCCCTTTTCGAACGTGCGTTTGTACTTGCTGACACGCACGCGATCTGACACGTGCAACTTGGGCACGCCCTTACCATCGTGACCGTACAGACGTTGCCACACCTGTTCTTGGTTCTGTGCTTTCACCTGTGACGGAGCCACACCGATCATGCGGTGGGGGGCATTGTTATACGATCGCATCAAGTCCGGAAGGATGTCGATGTACCGCCACGTCTGGTGTTTCGTGAAGTAGCGCCACATGCGCGACTTCAACGTTCGGTTGAACCGTTCCACGACGGCTGCCTTCGTCTCCGCGTTGTGCGTGTAGAAGTAATGTATGTCGTAACGCTGCAATAGCGCCTGAACGGATTTGTTCCGGAATTCTGTGCCTTGATCCGTCTGCAAGGTATGGGGGCAAACGTTGACGAACGTGGATTGCAGCGCTGCCACCAACGACGCCGCGGACTTGGTCTTCATGGGAACACACCAGGCCACTTTCGAGAAGACGTCGATCATCGTGAGGAGAAACGCCATACCGTCATTGACGTGTTTGACCTTCGACATGTCTACGAGATCGGCCTGCCACTGCTAAAGCACACCACCCACGATGACGCGTCGTCTCTTGAAATGACGTCTCGCTGGTTTGTGTAAGGTGTAGGCGTCCTGTGCCGACAACCATGCCGTGACGGTCTTCTGTGGCAGGCGCGTGACGCGTCGCAAGCCAGCGACGCCGCCATAACTGCCTACCTTCGTGGGATCGAAGTAGACCTCACTCATGGAGCGTTCTCCCCTCTGTGCCATCAAAAGAGGTGGAGGACCGATGTGTTGACGGGGGCGGTGACGTTGACTCCGGAGTCCGACTGCTGCCGAATGACGAGGAGCACGCCGACGTGTAATAGGACACACAATATGGCACCCACAATGCAAGCGGTGGAACTACAACGGTCTAGCGGAGTAACCATAGTCTGAATAACACCTGTTGTATAAGAATGCCGGCTGCAACGTCTTCCAGCAAGGTAAGTCCTTCGAACAATAGCGCAGCGACGACGGAACGGTACGCGTCCTGTGGATCGATGAGCATGACGAACACTGTGCTACGGACACGCGTCGTACCACCTTATACGTTGTTCCATCCAGCCAATGACGACGAAGCCTTGCGTGATGCGGGGGGAGGGTGGGTGGGTGGACAAGGAATGTTCCATTCGACGAGCAAGGGGGGTTCGAATAAAGTCTGTGGCATAAAACTTAGGAATATACTGTGAGCAATCATGTAAAGTCCACTGATAAATATCGCACCGACGATGGAACGGTACACGAGGTCCTGTGGATTGGGCGACATGACGAACACTGTGCTACGGACACGCATCGTACCATCCTATAGGTTGCCCCAACCAGCCAATGACGACAAAGCCTTGCGTGATTCGGGGGGTGGGGTGGGCATGGTATGTTCCATTCGACGGCTCTGACGGGCGAGGGGTGTCCAACTTAGCGATCTTCGTGCACTACCTGATGCAGCTGTAGCAGCACGCGGAGTAGGACTGGATCGACGAGAGGGAGTGATCGACGGCTCCGGACGTATGTAGGCTCTCCTGGAGACGTTACCGACCAACGTCATGGGTAGGTTGATGGCACGGAATTGTCGTGCGAATGGCTGCCAACCCGTCGGAGCGGTCTTTCTCTTAAGCAACAGATCATTAACGAGATCCACCACGTTACTTCCGACAACCGGCACGCCCTCGTGTATCAGTTCACCGCGAGCGGTCCACGCGATATCTCTCTTGAGATGCTCCATCAAACGGCTGGCTTTGGCCTGCATGGTCTTGGGAACGGTGGCCAAGACGGTGGCCTCCAGTCCGCTAATAGGGGCTCGTGCTGTACCCTCCGACCCCGACTCCGATGTCACCTCCGACTTGTTCACCGTGACCACGCGTAGCGGTTCCTTGATGCGTTTATCGGCCAAGACGTTGTACCGCTGCAACACCTGATTATACAGGGTCACCTTGGTCCCGTCGTCTAGGTCCTTTCTATCTAGTATGGTCTTCATCTCGTCATCGAGGGCTTGCACCTTCTTGCCTAAGGTGTCGGTTGCGGGTGGGGGTGGGGGTGACCGAAGCGTGTCCAACAGTCGCGGGTCCACCAAGGCCATCTTGCGTGCGTGCTCCATGTATCTACCTTGAGGTCAGCACCTCTCGGAGCAAGGGTAGCAAGACCGTACTTGCTAACGGTGCTAGGAAGGCCGATAGGAAACCGCCGCTCTGTCCCTCGCCAACCTGCGGTTGCAGCAAGATGCGTCTTCTTCTGGCAGCGAGCGTTCGTCTATTAGCCAACTCGCGTAACTTCGTCCTGTATTTATTCAATCGTCGCCTCTGTAAGGCGGTCAATGGAATGTTCTTTGTTAGTATGTTGTAGGCACACTCGGCTAGTGCACACAGCAGATCGGCGTCGGCGTTGGCGATGACGGCCTTTTTAATTTTGTTGTTCTTGACTCTGGCCAGAGCCTGTATGCACACGATGTGTCTCTTCGCCAGGGCAGACATGATGCGAATGAAGAGACTATCCACACACTCGGTCGTTTTATACCTTCGGCAAGTACACGTACTGAACACCGTCGTCTGGAAAGATGGCCGTGCGCAGACGCATGTCCTCGGGCGTGTCCTGTTTGAGATCGACCAATAGATAACCGTACGGTACCGCCGTGGCGTCTTTAAACGCCTCTTGCACGAACTTGCCGCGTCCCGGATACATCTGCCGAGCCAAGGTCGCCATCTGCGATGCGTCACGTGGATTCTTGAACACCACCATGTACTGCGAATTCAGACTGATGGTGCGACTCTTTTTGTTTTTAGGGAACAGGTTCTGTACGAGATACAGCACGGACGTGTTCCTGTGATGACTTTTTTTAGTGAACAAGGTCGTGACCAGTTCGTCCGTTTCTGCCATGAGATCGTCTATGACGATGAGGTTCCTCGTTGTCGGATCGAACATGGCCGCCGTTGGTAACCCTTCCTCGAATCGCACGTGACCCAAGTCCTTCGTTGCGTAAGCCTCTTGCCATTCTCCGTAACACCACGTTATTTGTTCGGGTGGTGGATCGATCATCGCAGAGGCGTGACGCAACATACGCGTCGCGAAAGTACTCTTGCCGCACCCCGTCGGTCCGGCGACGATGCACGTGAAGGGGTGTTTCCATCGAGCATCCATGATTGCGTATGAAACGAGTGCAGCGTGCATCGCCTTTTCTATACGTCCACCGGACCCGTGGTCACCCCGTCCTCGTGCACCACGCGTTTGGCGTAAAAGTAGGTGAGTGCATCCCGGGCCTGCACGTACATCATCACGATAGATTTATGCACCCGGAAACCACGGTTCGATCCACCTCCGCTCCGACGGTTGGTGAGCACCGCCAGGAACGCGTCCTTGTCGATGGTCTTGTGCCGTTTGCTCAGTCCTTTGGTGCTGTACTTGTCGGTGGCTCCGAAACAATAGTACGTCTTGCTACACAACCCCACGAACCCGGCACCGGACCACTCGACCTTGAACAGACCCGGTGTCCTCTTGTCGAACGCTCTTCGCGCCTTACAGCACGCCTCGTCTCCGACCCACGGTCGATTGGCGAGACGACAGCGCACGTAGTCGTTGCGATGATCGTCGCAACATTCGGACGGGAGCCATTCGGAACGATGTCGGAAATAATGTTCTCGTAGTGCTGGGGTCAGAGGTCATCGACGGACTCACCGGCCAAGGCTAAATAGGCATTATCTGTATCCATCTCGCAGTACTCGAACAGAGGGCGCTCCACGTATCTGATGATGAAGTCGTAATAGAACTGCAACATGCGCATCTTGGCGTACTGCAGAACGAAGAATCCCACGTGTACGGGTAGGGTGTACTTGACGGTTTTCTTGTTCAACTCTCTCTCGTACGCATCGTCGACGACGATCTCGAGTTGTCGGAACCGTTTATCGTTGACCAGGAGCGATGCCGCCTTCTCCGTGCAGTAGCTGACGTCACGATGTCGGTCAACGTTGGTGATGGTCTTTCCGTAGCCCGAGTTCCCCAGCAACTTCATGGTATCCGCGATGATGGTCTTGTCTTGGTGAACGTCGCCCTCGCGTCGGGCCTTGGACACTGCATCGCCGAACCGCCGGAAACACGGAATAGGATCGTATTCGATGACCTGGTACACGTGCAGTACCTCGAGACCGTGGTCCAGATACCATCGCAGCAGTGGCGTTGCGAGCAGTATCTTATCGCCGCAATAACTACCCACGAGCATGCGTCGCGGAGTCTTTATGATGTCGTGTTCTTCGGCGTATCGACGCATGAACGGACCGAGATCCTCGCGTATCAGACTGATGTTCTTGAACACGGGCTGCATCTCGGCAAAGTGCGCGCGCAATTCTTCCGGTACGCGTATGTCGCACTCGATCATGCCGAACACGGTTCCTGCACGCACTCCGTTCAGGATATGTTGCGACGTCATGGTCCAGCGCACGTGTCGACGTCGGGGAAATGCAGCATCCAGACACTTACGTACGGCCGTTGTTCGCCTCATCTCTTTCCACTCGCATTCCCACAGCTCGACGACTGTGACAAAGTGACGTAGATAGGCGGTGGTCTTTCGGGTCTCGGCGAGCAGTTCCGCCATTGGTCTCCCGTTGACGGCGTTCACCTCGTCACGGTTGCACGAGCAACCGTGGAAATAGCACCCTTGGAACTGATAAGCCGTCTTCGTCTCGCTACACCATCCGTCCACCCGATGTTTGCCTATTCTCTTCTCTCTTCCGTTGATCTGATGCCGTATGGGACATCCCGTGCGTTCGGATTCCCACGTCAACCATTCTCCAGCCATCTGTCCGTACAGCTGCGCCGATTCGGGGCGGAAGTCCTTCTCTGCTCCTCGTCGCGTGTACCATCCCATAGGCATGTCTTGCATTAGCGACCACAGGTACAGTGCGTTCGCATCGTATCCGACGATCGCTCGGCAAGGACGAGCCGCCTCTCCGTACTCGTTCTGACGTAGCGTGGTGACCCCTTTCTCGTGATAGCGATGAAAAATGATCGAAGGCCCGCCTACAATGTTCTCTTTTACGAGGTCTTTATTCTTCTCGTTGAAGATGGTAAAGTAGGTCTTCTCTGGAAGGTCGTTGAACAGGTACAGCAGGGTCAGACAAGGTACGCTGATACCTTGCTTGAACATGTCTATTCCACGTTGTCGATAGAACGCGAACTGTCTGTCGATGGCCTGTAGAAAGGGAACCACGTCCCTGTTGTTGTACCATACGAGAAAGTCACGCAACGTCGTCATGCCATTGACGCGCCAGGCCTCCTGACAACTGGCGTAATCCTCGTCTGAAATACCTTCGTTCTTCAGTCGACTGAAAAAGGCCTCTTTCGGTGGAAAAGCGGTGTCGTCGAGTCTCTCCAGCCGGTCCATGTATTCGTACGTGAAATAACCTTTCGTCACCTCGCATCCGTACGCTTTCAGATACTTGTCGTAGCTGAACCCGGGGGCTATGTAGTTGATCATGTCGAGGAATTTCAGTTGATCCGTCGAAAGACACATGAAAGTGTTGTTGCGTTTGATGACGAACATTGACCCGACGCCGTCGTTCTCGTCTTTCTTGTTACCCTCCTGCTCCCTGTCGTCCTCGTCCTCGTCTTCGGCTTGTTCCACGGTCTTTGAAGTCGTCAGGAAGTACGGTATGAGGAACTGTTTGATGGCATTGAGATCATACTTCCCCGAATTGAACCCGATGACAGGTAACTGACGCATCCATCCAAACAGTTGTCCCATCAGCGTTTTGTACGGATTGGTTGCCGGTCGAGCGTCCTTGTCGGTGGCTGATCGTGCAGCCTCCTCCCGTGCGTCCCATTTCGTCAGCTCTTCTGCGAGTTGTTCCAACACATGATCGTATGAGTCTTTGATCTTGTCGTACGCGGCCTCACTCATCGATTGCAGGATAGTCATCATGGTGCTCACCAACTTGTTGGTGTCTCCGTCCGTGACGATGCATGTCACCTGTTCGTGTCCGGGTACGTTGGACGCCACGCTGACGCTCAGCGGGACGTGACTCGCAACCCAGTGAACCTGGGCACTGTCAGACGGAAGGTGTTCGGTGTCGAACCAACACTCGAAGTCGAAGGTGGCTCGGTACGGATAGTACTGCAACGCTTCGGCC
The DNA here is from genome assembly GCA_033239005.1 of Lamellibrachia satsuma. NCBI lineage: Eukaryota > Metazoa > Annelida > Polychaeta > Sabellida > Siboglinidae > Lamellibrachia > Lamellibrachia satsuma. The sequence continues at coordinate 998,869 of BSQZ01000087.1, read as the reverse complement.
ACTCGGATGTTCTCGTCGGCCAGGCGTTCGAACACCGATGGAGTCGAATGGTACACGCCACCAGGATAGACTCGGCGCACACCTCCCGTACACGTGCTCTCGTGGTTGCGTAGACTCCATGCGTCTTTCCACAACGAGTCACCGCACTTCCGACATTGGTACGAGTGACAGTACATGCGTCTATTCTGTATGTAGGAAAAATGCGTCCCGTGCAGATTGAGGTAGAGTGTGTCAGGGTACTTACGTACCGAGCGACGAACGAGTTCTGCAGTTGACTTTCCATCCTCTCCATCCGGTTGTACGAGACTGTACACGCACACATTCGTTTGGAACGTGGTCTCGACACGATAGAGGTCGTCCATCGTGACCCCAGCAAATGCTTCCATGGGTACGCCGTCTTGGGCGTAAGTCTCGTACAGCGTCTTCACAGCTGGTTCGAATCGCCGACTTTCACATCCTCGATGCAGGGCCAGACATCGGAAGAGACACAGGTTGTCACTGTACCTCTTATTATTGTTGCCTTCCTTTTCCAATCCGATGACGGCTTTGTTCTTCTTGATGTACATTGGAAGGGCGGTCATTCCTACACATCCTATGGGGTGATCGATGATGCGATTGACGAAAAATGTGACATTGGTCACGAGTTCGCACACCCACGCCGAATCCGGTCTTTGATTGATGGCCCATTGCAAGACGTCGGTTTCTCGGATGCGTTCGAGGAATTTTTCAAAGTCCTTGCTGTTGGTGATGAGACTGGGCTCGTCCAGGTAGCGTCCACAGCAGTTGCACGAGGGATGGTAGTACTTGTATTGACCCGTGTTCTTGTTCCTCAGAATGAAACCGTAACTGAGGTTAATCTTGAAAACGTTAGTCTGTTCCTGGAACATGTTCTTCAACGACGTCTCTAGAACGGTCGTGTCTAGCGTCGTTAATCTGTGATCGTACCTGCACTGGAGAGGACCTCTCGTTACACGTGTCCGTATGGTCGACCAGTGCGCTCGTACGACATCTAACAGTTCCGTCGACAGGTTGTCGGCGAAGGGGAGTCGAGCAGGTGGGTCGATGGGGTTTGCATCGGTCACGAGTGGATGGTGGGGTGTGGTGGCTTCCCTGATTGATCTCTTCGGCGATGGTGGTTTCGTACACGCTTTGCGTGCGTGTCTGGTCAGGTCATAGCGTCTATTGAACTTCTTTCCACATTTCGCACATGTGTACACTGTGGTCTGTTTTCTATTACTGCTACTGCTACTGCTACTGCTAAGACGACATACGGACCCCACATGTTGTTGCAGATCGTCCCATCTCTCAAACGTTGCATCGCATTTACACGAATATTTCGTTCGCTTTGCCTGGTCGCTAGGTGGCACCTCTATTGGTTGCGCCGTCGCATACGTGTGTTCGTTCACTGTCGGTGACGCATGACTCGCTACGTGGCGTTTTAGCGCTGCATACGTGTCGAGCACCAGTCCGAAGTGACGACATTGGTGACGTTTCATGGTGCTCTACGTGTCTACAACTGAGAGACAGCGGTCCTTAGTACAGCTATATAGTACGTGTGGTAGTGGTGGTGGTGGTGGTGGTGGTGGTGGTGGTTGGTGCATGGTGATTGGTGAAGGGTGTATGACCTAAGGTGTGATCCTGTGGTATTGGCTACTGTGTGTCCGCTATCGATGGCTACGGGTTCTCTTTCAACTATGTAGACCGTGGCAACACCACTGACAACACGTTTCAATCATTGTATGACTTTTTATTGAGTATAATGTCATATACATATACATATACACGGTTAGACTTATATAATTACTATGAAGACTTTATGGTTTGTGGGATTGTTACATCCTTGACAGTGACCCTAGCTTACGATCGGTTATCGACACGCCAGTGGCTAGTAACATGATTATTAACTTGTGGGCTTTTACACCGCGACAGAGGTTACGTACAATGATGGTGATGATGTACTATATAAGTCGGTATGTATATATATATATATATATATATATATATAGAGCTATTATTCTACATACATGCAACTACAATATGAGAGAGACTAAATACAATAAAAGAGAGAGAGAGAGCTACTAATTACCATACAGTTCAACACGTTACACTAAGCTACTGTTATTCCGTTGCAAACGGTGCTTCTTAATATTCCGGCGTTTCTACCATAAAATCAATAATTATCTGTAGTAATCTATGTAATGCACGTGTCCTCTCGTCTCGTGCTAGTACGGGTGCCTCCTCCTCCTCCTTCACCTCCTCCTTCACCTCCTCCTCCTTCACCTCCTCCTACATAAAGAAATAGACCTATTGTTCATCGTGTGTCGATATAATATATTCTAGTAGTAGCACTACTAATTCACGTCTTGCACGCCTACGTGCTTCAATCGGTAGCACAGGTACGTCATCCTACAGAACAAATTACAAGATACTAATAGTTCACTCCATATTACTTAATACTACCTACTAACTCGGTTATGTTTACTAATAATAATATTCTGTTGACGACATCATATACGTGGCGTTCAATACTCCAGCTCGCTTCCGAATGCTGGCTGGGAGTACGGGTGCCTCGTCGTACACTTCAATCTACATAAAAACAACAACAACAATACTACTACTAATGTTCATATACCGTGGTTATAAGTGCATACATACTACCTACTGCATACTACCTAACTAACTCACTACCGACTACTGTTCATCACATACTACTGTTCACGGCTGTCGACGGATAGCGCAAAGGACATACTTCATGATAATTTCCTGGTACGGTGCCGACAATATAGTAAATGCTAGTGATCGGCACACGTCCACGGTCACTTCCTCTACCGTGGATGGGGCGGATGCCCTCCACTCCTACGCTATTAAGCCTGCAATGTTGTTTTGCATCTCTAAGTAACACATCTTTCTCGGATCCACATCAGCATTGGAGTCGTCCGCGATGGTCGACGTCGACGGCTTCGGGTGAGTGATGGTATGTGTGTCGGCGATGCACTCGCACCCCCCGTCTGGCGTCAGGACGACGGTTGAGTTCGGGAAGACGTAGAGTGTAGTTGGTGATGTTGTTGTTGGTGTTGTTGTTGTTGTTGTTGTTGTTGTCCTCTCGACCTCCGTACTTTGCGTGAGTGGTGGTGGTGAAGCAGGACTGTACGTGAAGTCGTCGTCGTCGTCGTCCTCGTGAGCGGGGGATGAAGCGATCGCTTCTTCGTCTACTTCATCATAATAATGAGGGGGGGTTCTGATGATAACACCATCGTCCGACTCCGACTCCGACAACTCCACCGCTCCCCACGGTATCTCCACCTCCTGGTTTGCTGGTGGCGAGTTGCAGTAGTCCTGCGATGTGTCGTTTGATGTCGGTGTTACGCGTGCACCCGTGCACCGGTGCTTCACCACCACTCTGGTATCTTCATCGACCGGGGCTTGGCGTTTGTATGCCTTCTGCAGCTGCGGTAGACCAGTGCTCTGTTGAATAGAAAGAACTAGTTACATTCGGCATATTCATACGCGTCGCCCTGTATATCGTTGTATTGGGCGTACATACTCTTTCTAACCAAATCTTTCACTTGGTGACGCCATGTCATGTTCCCACACGTTGCGATGACATCTATCGATAGCCACCGCAAGACGTGCATGACCATGCTGGCCGATGGTACGTAACGATCCTTATCATCCTTTAAATTCATTATGCGATGCACCTCGTCACAGGCAAATCGCACGCTGGCGACCTCTAGCGCCTTATAGAAGGTATTTTCGTTCGTCATGGCTTCGGCTCGATCCCGTATCCTATCTAAACCACTCACCGTAGCCTCCATATCATCGCTACTGCTTATGGATATGACGTCGGCCTGTGACGCACTATCCTCCTCCCCCTCGTCATCTGTTATTGTAATTAATGGTGGCGGTGAACAGCTGTCCACCGAGGAGGAGAATAGTATTTCCGAGCTATTACTACGTAACCATTCCATTACCTTCGAGCTTCCCTCCCTGTCGATGACGTCACTGCTTGCAGTAGCTGCAGTAGCTGCAGCAGCGACGGTAGCGCCAGCCTGTCAACAGATTGATTCACACTGTGACTACTTCCAAGTCTGACACCGTGTAATTTACATACTGTCCCGCCTCGCGTTTCCTAATGGTCACCATGACTTGGGCCCCCCGCAACATGTCCAGTGCTGCATACCGCTCGGCGTCTGAATTCATGTTCATGTAATCGTTAGCCGTGAATCCCAACACCTGGGTAGCCTTGGCATTAAATAACGTTGCCCACACTTCACTACATATGGCGTCTTGTAGGAGGATACGCATAGCGAACTGATACACTACACCACGCTGCCATCGATGAATCGGATACACAAACCCATTGTTTTCAGGACTCACACGTTTGTTACACTGCTGACATGATGGATATACGATATATTTCATTTGTACAGCACATTGTACTATGGTTAACGGCCGTCTAAATATATAAGTGCCGTTACTTACCTCCTTCTCGAGTTGGCGGACTGTCATCATCATATCGGCTTCTTGGGCGGCCATTTCTTTCTCTGCTGATGCTGGTAGTAGTCTCGACGTGTGCTGTGGATCGGAGTGCGATTGTGTGCCTCGTTCACTCTGCGTTGGGTTTATATACACCTCCCACTGTCTATGGCGCGCTTTCTTATCGCCGACCCTTGGTCGCGCGCGTGATGCTGCTATTGTACGCTGCTGGATGTCTGGTATCTCGTTGTACTCTGTTCACCGGTCTTGTCATGCTATCTCGCTGTACTCTGTTCATCGGTCTTGTGATCGTCTCGCGTTACGTCTGGCCATCGTGTCGCTGTGGGGGGAGTCTGATGCAATCGAATGAACTCGCGTACTCGCATGAGTATATGCCCTAGCATGTTCTGACCGGTTTGACCACTGTATGTCAGTGCACCCCAGTATCCTTCCCGACTCTTGACCCATTCCTTCAACTGGGAATACCCAGTGTCTAACAGTCGTTTACGTAGGGTTGGATCGCGATATTTAACAGCAACTAACGCATGCATTAGTGAATATCGTTGTTTGTTCCAGTCTGCGCGTAACTGTTCTTTTTCTCGTATGCTCTTGCTGAGGTGTTTCGCCTGTAGACCCGTGCGCGTGGAAAGCATTTTTTCTGCGGTCTGCATGTCACCATGATGCATGCATTTCCGCCATTGGTAAGCACTTTCAACACTGGTAAATTCTCTATTCCACACATGTATCCTGCACACATAGAAATTGGACAAATAATGTTTACCGCCTCTAAACTGTATAGGACGGTTCATGGTGACTTTATGAAGTTAAAATGTACAGTTACTGTCTTAAATACACGCCGTTCTAGCGCTGTCGAGTACTCGTAACCCCCACTTTTTCCTTGCGTGACGGATGCCCGGAGTCGGTAAGCTGACAGTTGCCGGCCGCTTATCTGTTTTCTGATTAGTGTGGTATTGTTCCTCGGGTTACGTCAGCTGTCTGGTTTATTTCTAGCATGGTATATATAGCTGCTGCGTTCGTCGTGTCGTCATCACAACCGCCATTGCCTTCGACGACGTTCACCACTTCTATTCATAATGCCTGTCGTTCCAGTACGTGACTTTGCGGAGTTTTTGACTCTTCTGAATATTATGGGAGATTCGTTGCTCCCTCTAATGCGTAGTGTGTGAGTATTTCTTTTATTTATTTATTTATTAATATTATACTTTCATAGCTCTACATAGCTCTACATAGCTCATACCTGTTTTCACTTTACATACTGTTCTATCGTTCCTGTGTATACATGTTTCGCTGAGTGTTCGTCGAGTCCACGTTCCAAGTTCCATATGTAGAGGCTTGCCTAGCGATAACGTCTGCCAGTCGATCGGTTTCGTATTACCTATCTCTCGTTGCTTGGTTACGTCTGTTATATATATAGATGCCTATGCATGTTCTCACTCTGGTTGTGTCCTTTACTTATAGCATACCTCGCTTTCACTGGGCACGTGTACTGATGGAGCTGCTAGAAGTCGCCGTACACCGACGGGGCTGTCAAGCGATAGTACTCTTTCGGGAGCAACTGTACGACGCCGATCTGATGACAGCGTTCACAGAGCATGTCAGCCGTTGGCGGCACGTCATGTCCGACATCTGTCATTACGCCAATGGCTATCGCGCCCCCTCGACCGCACCTGAGTCGTGGTCCGACGACGACCTCGCCGACGACTACGACGCCGACGACGACTGCGACGCTGTCGCTTTCCGTGTCGCTTTCCGCTCTCATATGACGCAATGGGAGTCCGTCATGCACCAGTTGTTACTCTTGCATGTCCCATCACCCACACCTGTTTTCAGTCGCCTTCACAGAGGACCCATCCATCACCCGTCACTGTTCCGTCGCCGTCGATCGGTGTCCCTCCGCATTGCTTTGGCACGCAAACTGATTGCCCGTTGCGTTCGGCGTTCGTTATTGACGGCATTCAATACAATACCTCTTCCTGAATGAACACTTCTACCCACGAACATTTTATAACTTATTTTTCCTTATAACCACTACCGTTTACTTTTCTATTTGTACTTGTGCTTTTTCGTGTATTAAATTTTGCATCACCTTATATTCCCGTCTTGTATTGCGTTCTTGTTCCAACTGCGTGTTGGTATATTATATTTTACACATAGTCCATTTTCGTCCTGCTACATTTTATTTAACGAACGGTCCGATTTCCGTCGTCCAGCGGTTATATTATAGCCATGCATGTCGGCTAATTAATAACTATTACATATTCGCCTTATCTTTACCGGTTTTACTTTTATTACGTCTTATGTTCACTCCATATAACCGGCTATAACACGCCTCGGTCCCACATCAATGTTGTCACTGCAACATAGTTGCTGTTTATCACTGATTAGCTCGGCTCCCTTGCTACATTGTACAGATTGGCGTCCTTTGATCTCGCGCTACGGCTCACAGCTGGATAAACGCTTCGGCTTACAGTTAACTCCAGTCGTTCGGGCGTCCAGTTGACATTAGCTAACCACTCGGACTGGTCACTCCGTCAGGGTCAAGGTCACGGTCACGTGTTTACGTGGGTGGGTGGGTGATATTACGTGTATTTTCTTTGTTCCTATGTCCACCATCGATGACTACTGGTCAATGTTCGTTCCTCCTCCTGTCGCTAGGGGGCGCTTAGGTTACGCACGATCGGCTACGACCGCCAGGGGGCGCTCTGAGGCGCTCTGATTGGCTGCGCGCACTCAGAAGCGGTGGGCGATATTAGGGTGTTTTGCCTTTGATGTTCCTTTGATGTCTGGTCCAGTGATTTTACGCAGAATTACGTACTCAGAAACTTCCACTTACTACTGTTATGATATATGATTTGAATATGCGTAAACGTTCAACCTTTTTTATGAGTTTCACCAATTCTAGGGACCCTACACCCCTAACAGTTTGTACCACCCCCATCCCCCCACACACACACACTCACACACACAATCACACACGCACACACACACACACACAACCACCACCAGCAGTAACACCACCCCACGTACACGCATGCATGCACGCATGCACTGAACGATATGTAGGTGTACTGAGGGCTCGTGTTCTTTCAGTTGTAGGTGCCACTACCATCATGAAAATACATCAATGCCGCCACTGTGGGCCGTTCTGGACACGTATGCAGAGCTACGACGACAGTCACGCAACAACATCTCTCGATCACACGTCCTCGTTGGCGGCACCAGTAGCGCCATCTAGCGGTCACGCAAATACTAAAGCGAAATACAAGTGCGAGAGATGCGATGTATTGTTCGGGAGATGGGACTCGCTACAGCGTCACGTAAGGACTGTATGTAGTAGTAGTAGTAGTAGTAGTAGTAGTAGTAGTAGTAGTAGTAGTAGTAGTAGTAGTAGTAGTAGTAGTAGAAGTAGCAGTAGTAGTAGTAGTAGTAGTAGTAGTAGTAGTAATAGTAGTAGTAGTAGTAGTAGTAGTAGTAGTAGTAGTAGTAGTAGTAGTAGTAGTATTAGTAGTCGTAGTCGTAATAATCGTAGTAGTAGTAGTAGTAGTAGTATTAGTCTTCGTTTTAGTAAAGATAAAACCACCTTCATGCGCAATAATATGGACTGAATTTCAACAAACATCGTAAACTGACCAGACACGCATGAACCACGTGCACCAACGTTATCGAGCCACCATTACCGAAAATATTGAAATAGGAAAATACCACGCCCTATCCGCTTGTTACGGAAGAAGATCCCATCGAACCACCTGCTCGATTTCCATTCTCCGACTCTCTTCGAAGGACCTGCTAGATGTCATTCGAGAGCACTGGTGAACCATAATGACACGCACGTCGAGAGGTCCCCTCCAGCGCAGGTACGATTACAGATTAACTACACTAGATACGACTATTCTAGAGGCTCGTTGGAAGAAAATGTTCCAGGAACAGACCCACTCTTTCAAGATTAACCTAAGTTATGTGTTCGTTCTGAGGAACAAGAACACGAGGCAATACAAATACTATCATTCCTCTTGCAATTGCTTCGAACGATACTTGGATGATTCCAGTCTCATCACCAACAGCGAGGACGTTGATATATTCTTCGAACGCATCCGAGAAACCAACGTCTTGCAATGGGCCATCAATCAACCGCCGGACTCGGCGTGGGTGTGTGAACTCGTGACGAATGTGTAGGCGTGACCTATCCTGTCTACTTCAAGAAGAAAAAAGCCGTCATCGGTCTGGAAAAGAAACCCAACAATTCCAAGAGGTACAATGATAACATGTGTCTCTTCCGGTGTCTGGCTCTACATCGAGGATACGATGGATATCGATTGGAACCAGCGGTGAAGACGCTGTACGAGACATACGACCAAGACGATGTAGCCAAGGG
>BSQZ01000087.1:972500-987500 GCA_033239005.1 Lamellibrachia satsuma | reverse complement strand
CGTCGTCGTCATCTTCATCGTCGTCCTCGTGATCGTGGTGGTGGTGGTGTTTTTGGTGGTTGTGGTGCTGGTGGAGCTTCTGCTGGTGCTGTTGATGGTGGTGGTAGTAGTATTAGCATATGTAGTAGAAGTAGCACTAGTAATAGTAGTGTAAGCACTAGTACTGACACGCAATACTGGCGCCAAACACAAAGTAAACAATATACTTAGTTGTGTGACCACACAATAACTGTGCCCATCGCAAAGCAATGTGCATTGCTGAAAGATAAAAGATTCGGAGCAAAAAACAATAACAGTTCAAATTTCCTGGTGCTGCAGTTGCATCTTTTCTGCCACATCAAGAGACAGGTAATTCGCTGGATTAGGGACGCCGTTGTCTCGTTTATTTTTGTACGTGGGCGATATTGGAAGATATCGCAGACATGCGATCTTGCGAATAACCGACATTGCAAAAGGCAAGTCGTAGGTAGAACAATTGACACTAGAAACTGCTTGGTTTGTGCTGGTTCCATTTTCCTTCGTATGACCGACCTTCCCGTCATAGCACATGCCCCGTTCTTCCCGTGTTCCTATAAAAACATAATCAATATATAATATAACAATATATATATAATTTTGCCAGCGACAGGATTGGAACGTGGATTGTTGGCATACATGACCTTTAAACCAAACTATTTGTAGAATAATTGTCGTTTGTTACATATACATAAATAATCAGACATAAATTGATTTCTAACATTTTTTAATACTGTCTCTGTTGATTTCGTAGATAAACGAATCTACCATAATTTGGAATTACCTGTTTATATTGTTCAAGAATCCACTAAACAATTTTGACGAAAACACATATGTGCTTGTTGTCACACCATGAACAGCTCGTACCGTGCATTGATATCGCGTCGTGTCGACATCAGCGATAACGTTTGTGTTCATTGTATTTATCAGTTACGTCCTTTAAATATATAGGAAACAAGGACAATATATTGTTGGTAAATTACCCCTCACAGAAAATATGGTTTATCGTTGACAAACGGTCTGCTAAGTTAAGCTAGCGTTGACGTTTGTCTGTCTGAACCCGTCGACCTCACTCAGCAATGGTCCTGAATTCAACGTAACGCATGTGAAATTTCAAACCAGGTATTCTGCTAATTCTCCGATGTTATTTTGAATTCCTCTAGTAACATGTTTTATCACTCAGGTGAGGTAGCTTTCAGATAAGGCCAGTTATATCTATATATATACATATATATCTGATATATATATATATATATATATCTACGTATCTCTGTATTTTGTTACGCTTACAGAAGAATTGCCTCCTTTCGGGAAATGTAATTGTATACATATATTATACATTGAATCATTGACAAACGGTCTGCTGTGTTGAACTAGCGGTGACGTTTGTCTGTCAGAACCCGTCGACCTCATTCAGCAACGGTCCTGAATTCAACGTAACGCAGGTGAAAGCTCAGACCAGGTATTCTGCGAATATTGGGATGTTTCGTGAATTTGCTTCCACTCAGTTGAAGAATCATCCAATTAGGATAAGTGATATCTAAACGAAATTTAAATAGAGCAATGGTCACAATTTCACATTAACACGTGACACTGCATTTATGGCCGACATACATGGGAAAGCGTTGTCCAGGATGAAAGCGATCACACCACCAACTGCCATGCTCGTTTTGAGTAGAATAACCACCGCCTGATTCACAGTATCGTTACATGTGATCAAACAAATACGCATATATCATAATTTCGTAATATCCATATGTAGGACGTCTGCCGGTATTCACTATTTAGCGTAAATAAATATTAATGTTGGTAATATATAATTATAATAAGAGTTGTTCAGTCTATAGAAAGGTATGGGTTTGACCGTTTACGATTTAGTAATAACAATGCTGGTTTTTGTAGAGATTGTGGAGATTGTAATCAATAAGAGTCATAGTTTATTTAACTGTTCGAGATTGTAGTAACGAGTGTGCAGTATAATTTATATTGTGAACGTACACTCTGTACCCAATACAAGTATCTTACGCCATGTCATTGGTGTGCGATTTCGAGAACGGGACCGTAGATTTTTCATATTTGTAAACAAATGTTCATGCAGTGATTGGGAACATGGTGACGTAGGATTTAAGCGACGGTCCGCAAGCGAAAGCTTACACAAATCGCTGTCATTGGTGATATAATCAAATATGTGCAGAGGGAACATAGTTATGACAGTTGTATTGTTCATTGTGCACAACGTAGAGCCCGTCTTTGTCACTTACCCAAGCGAATGGTGTCTTTGTGGTCGGACACCCACGGAGGGACGACGATTCCAGTGAAGAGAGACACGCCAAGAATGAACAGGTTGCGCATAGAATTTAGGTCGACCGTTTGAAGGTTAGATATGCCAATCATGCATATTATACCTAAAACATGAAACGTCTCACCTTTCAATTAACACGACAGTTCTTTGTATGTTACTTATACTTCAAAAAGGAAACCTTGAGTTAACAGTACTGCTACACAAAACAAGTTCAAAGTGTTCAGTGATATAAGGCAATCAACACAGTCTTGTAACAATTTACCGCACAAGCTTGGGTGAAGTGTGTGGAGGTCAAGGGTTGCCCAGTCGCTAGGATTCCTATATGCGCCTCATTGGGGAGTCCAAAGGAATGCCGAGCAGGACTTTTGGTACAAGCTCGGCTACAGGAGTTACCGGAAGGATGGCAAGATTGACATCAGTGCTCAACTCCGGATTTTCTGTTTTGGCCTTAGATGGAGAATTTACATCGGGACGTGGCCACGCGTCGTTGGCCTTGCACACGGCACCTCTGGTATCAAACCTGCTCCGAGATCCCTAGTAAATGAGCCTGGTGCAGCAAAGCGCCCAAAACCCATGTATCACGAGGAGATTGTGCCATAGTATATGGAAAGACTATGTATAACAAAAGGTAACATATGGTTCGCATTCGGCTCCATTTTCACACACAGTCAGTGCACTACACTACCCCTGGCAGATCAATTTGTGGAAAAGTGGATTTGTCAGTGTATTCCATGCCATGCGTGGATTTACGCTGATTATTTTGTACATCGTCCCATTTCTGTCTTAGTCGACCTGTTTCGGAGAACTGGAAGCTTCATGCAGACATATATAGACAAACATTTGCATTGCAGACAACATTTGATACTTCGCACAGTCCTAGTGATAAGATAGTACTTCACAAATACTCTGGTCGTTTACGTACCCATCAATGCTAATAATACTCCGCTAATAACGGGACTTGGTATAGTACCAATAAATGCGCCGACCTTCCCAAATATTCCGACGACCAGCAAGATACAAGCTCCAACTTGAAAGACTCGACGGGATACAACCTGTAGAAACATTGACCAGTTATTGCCAAAAACAAAAATGTCCATCCCCCGGACGGGATAAATTGGTATATCTTACGTAACGGTCACGATAATTATATTTATAAAAACGATATCATAGATATATCCATCTATGCCTTTGTATTTGTTGTTGCCAGTTAATATGTTCCGTAATTGCGACCTAATAGTGGTCGTTATAAAAAGGTGTAACAAAGCCTTGCCCTTGGATTACGTAACTTCGAACAAACAAATAAAACACATATGACGTAGTCAAAAAATGGTAATTCTTTGTTTGAAGAAAGGGTAAACGCTGGTGAATATCGAAAACATTTAACTAAGACGACATGATTGGCGATCGTAGATGAACCCCTCAAAGTTTGGAGCTCGAGTTACAAAGGGTCCAGGAGGAGTAGAATAGCAAATATACATGCTTACAAACATATATGCATACATGCATACATACATGCATGCACACATGCATACATACATGCATACATGCATACATACACACATACACAAACACACGCACAAACACTCACACACACACACACACACACACACACACACACACACACACACACACACACACACACACACACACACACACACACACACACACAAACACACACACACACACGCACACACACACACACACACACATATTTCAGAGATGACATGACGTAGGGCACATGCTGGCAGGAGCTTGTTAAATATTGTTATGTAATGTTAAACTGTGTTAAATATTGTTAAATATTGCTGTTAAATAATGTTACGTTCTGTTAGATACGGTTAAATACTGTTAATGTCAGCTAAATATTGCTAAGTGATGTTAAATAGTGTGCAATTACGTTAAATAGTGTTATATAGTGTGTGTTCTCTTCCAGCTTGTTCCTTGCTGTACAGGGGTGATGATCAGGTAAAGTATTGTCGAGCCATTCTTTCTGTTCTTTCTTTCAATAGCTTTCTATCGGCCGCCCCTCTCTCCATCTGTCATCCTCCCCCGATCTTTTCATGTCCCTCCTCTCGCAGCCGTCCCATCTCAACTGTGGTCTTCCCCTTTTCCTGCGCCCTTGATGTTTTTCACCTCTGCTCTCTTGAATAGTTTGCTTGCATCCATTCTTACCAAGTGGCCTGCCCATCTCATCCTTCTTCTCACCAATCTTCATGTTAGGCTGCATTGCATCCCAACCTCTTTCCACAGGTCATTCAGTCTTCTTCTGTCCACCCTCTGTGTTCTTGTATTCGACGAACCCAGTTATTCTCACACACTTGCAGCATCTATTGTTGTTGTTCTGTCAACGCCACTGTCTCCAGACCATACAGGCATGCTGGTGTAACAAACGTTCTCAGGACTTCCCCTTTCAGCTTTTTTGAAATGTTTCTGTCCAACATAACTCTCTCTACCTTTCTCCAAGCATTCGCTCCCGCTTTTGTCCGACGTCGCACGTCTACCGCTGAATGCCCATCCTCCGTAACCATTCTTCCAATGTACAAAAAGCCATCCAATTGCTTGATCTTCTTACCATCCAACCTGATGTTTAACTCCTCTCTCTGGTGTCCAACACACACCACTTCTGTCTTCTCTAGGCTCATTCCCAGACCGTGTTTCTCGAACACCCCATTCCATTCCTTGTAATTATTCCACATTATGTGTTGTAAATAATCAACAAAGTATTAGTCAGCATGACAGGTAATATTGGAGACACATTTCATACGTTCACAATAAACGATGGCTTTCAATATACACGACGCCACACATCATACAGGATTACTTTCAATATACAAGAAGCTTTTCAATATACATAAAGACGAGACTGTTTTCAACACGAAAAATATGTTTTTTGCTTGTGATGCGCGCGGAGACGTACCTTCGTTATCCCAATGACGCCTATGTTCCCGCTGTACGAGGTCGACCCGACTCCCGTTCCCCACAGGCCAGCGATCAGGCATCCAATTCCTTCGGTGAAGATTCCTACATTGTAGATGATATTCAACTTAGCTAACTTATTGATATTATGTATTTTACCTATATATTTGAATCGCTCAGCTATACATTTCACTTAACCCATTTAAATAATATTTAATATATCATTACTGCATTTTAGAATGTATACTCTCATTTGTTATTATTTAATCTTAAGCGATACTGTATTTACTTGTATATTTACGCTTTCAATTCACGACCGTTAGGAAGATAAAGTGTATATATCGTCAGGTTTATCGTGAATAAAGCATATACTATTATCACTAGTATTATGACTGATGATAATGTGAGTGCATAGGTATATCTGCACAAGAAAACAACAAACATATATTGGTAGACAATGGTGGATCAACTGGCGAAAATAATTAGACTGCATTATCAGAGAAGGCGCAGGTCAGCCATTTTAATAACTTTCCAAAGTCATACAAGTAAACATTGTCTTTAACCAACCTCGATTAGTTGCGTGCACTGGCGGTGGTGGCGCTCCGCATATCCGGGCGCACGCGTGGTAATCACCTATAGATTCTAACACACTCGCTAGGATCGCAATCATCATTCCAATTATGCCAGCGACGTTGAAGCTCATTCGGCCGAACTGACCTATGTGCCGAAAGTATTAACCTTTTACATAAATGATATCTAGCTGGTGAGAATAGCGGAATAATTCGGAATAAATCCATTTTATTTCATCTATTCAAGTTTAGTATATCTGCGAAAGCCAGCATTGTAGAATCAAATTAAACACAAGTAATATAAAAAAACAACAGTAGTGATCAACAAAAACATGATATTTTAAAATAAAGATTGCTTTTGTATTTTCAGGCACATCTCTATCATTCTAACCAACATGATACGTCGACGTACGTATTTGTCTACCAACGCACTACATTTGTTTATGTAACAGTCTTGTTCACCTGGATATGGAATTCTGAACCAAGGAGTGACTCTCAGACTATCTATTCGTGTGTCAGTGCGCGCCTCGTATCCCCATCTGCCTGGAGTCGGCGGCAGGACGTTAGTTGCCGTGAGAATGGCACATATCAGCCACGACGTGACGAGACTTAGCATCATCTGTCGAGGCCAATCGTGCGAGTGAGTTTTAATGAACAAATCTGTTGAATATCCATGTTTATTTTTACACCTTCATGGATGTATGTAGATAGATTTTCGACCACTTATCAACCATTTTTTAACTACATATGCTAACCTTTCCGATTGATTCGTTATATACTGGTGAACGCATGACTATGTCGTCATTTATGGGGCTTGTTTCTTATTCATATCTTAACACTACTTGCATTTGGGATGCGTGTGATGGCTATTGTCTGTGCAATTTTATAATCATATTCCCGAAGCGAGTGATTGTTCTGATCAGCGTACAATTGATTGTCCCATCGGTGATCATGTTACAGTTTTGCATGATTATAAGAAAACGTGACTATAAAAAATTACGAAACTATGCAACAGCCGCTGCCATTATCTCACAAGTAAGCTGATAAATTTTTTCAGATCTTGTAAAATGCCTGCATCTACTATACCAGTCAATCTTTACCAATTTGTTCATGAGCAACTACGAGCACATGACTAGTGGCCAAGTGGCTGCCAAATATCATTTCGCCTATTAAATCATCTAAGAATTCAACATCCATTTCACTCTCAACAGCTGTATCTACTCAAATGCACTTGTGTAAGATCAAATGAATGTTTTCAAAGTTCATATATCTAAACTTACTGTGCCCATCATTCGTGGTCCAATTCAAAATGAGTCATGACCTCTATAGCGGGCAACAGTGTTCCAGGCAACTGATGCGTGGACACATTCCGGACAGTGTATTGTGTGGTACATACAAGCATTATAAATAAACTGTCACATGCGCTAAATCATAGTAATCATACTACAAATATAACTTGCTGAACAACATCTGCCAATATTAAGACCATTTCACTAATTTGTATAGATCATCTTGTAAGGATTCTCTATCTCCGTCATTTTAACTTGTTTAGGGTCCTAATACTGATCGTCGATGCATTACACTCAACAAATGTTTCCAATTTGAAACATCTCTTGCAGTGTTGTCTTATGTAATTCAGCCAATTTACAATCCACATGTTTCCACCATCATCAAATGTCGTAAATGACCCAAAAAACCTACATAAATTTTCGTTTTGGGCAATGTAGACGTGATACATGTGCATACATGTTGTCAAATCTGCTTATGAAACCTCGTTCCTGCAGATTGCTAACTGAACGACGTCGAAGAAGCTCACGAAAAGCAGGAAGTGTAGTAAGTATAGTAAAAATATTCCGCATTAACGGCGTACGTTTGGAAGACTCGAGTGCGTTTCTTCCCGTTCACTCCAGGCAAATACTCGGCTCCAGGAATGTTGACTTTAGTCATGAGTTGTGAGAATAAGCCCAGCAGAACAGATGTCCTGGTAAAACAAAATGTACAGGCATGCGGGTGAATTGAATTAGTTCGTTATTAAGCCCTTCGTGTTATTTCCTCGTCGTCCACTGGACGTCACTGTAGATTAGAATTACAAACAAAACAGTATTTTCCTTTTAGCCGATAATGCGATGTTTCAAACATGTCCGCTATATGAATCGTAGTAATCTGCGTAGACAAACTGCTATAGAGTAAAGCCGTGAATGTATGTCAGCCCCGTTTAGTAACAGTGTGGAAGTGGAAGTCCTTTTCGCATCAAGGTAAAGGCACTTTCTTGTATAACTCCGTATCCAGTCATTGGGACTAATACAAGCGTTTTACATATCACCCCTGGCAGATCTGTGCATTCCACCATCAACCCGACTTCTCTGAGAGCATTCCCTCGACTGAGAGAGAACGATGATATAGGCAGTCACGCTCATCTTTCACCACTACTCTTATATATGTGCAAAACAAAATGTAGTGCAATTTCACACCCACAAATGCTCATGTAATGTTGTAATTATTGACTATTGTTACATCAAATAATTAAGTCATTATTTCAAACGCAAAGCCATTTTCCTTAAACTGACTTAGCTTATCGCAAATTAGGTCCAAATATGCAGTGTGTGAGTTGATGCAGTGCATGTAACATCCGCAGTCGATTTAATAAACAACCATATTTTTTTAATCATCCAAAAGAACTGACTTTATTCGTTAGATCAGGTAAGGTTCAAATAGTGAATATCCAAAATGGTAAACAACGTACGGTCAATGCCGATCACGGGCGTGACTTCCATCCTCTCGCTGACCACATGACAAAGTTATGAAATTACACCAAGAGATTTCGGCGTTTCCAATTTCACGTTGACCAAACATTAAGTAATGTAATTGATTATCTGATTATTCCGCAAAAAGCTACATGCAAAAGTTGCACACACAAGTTAACATCTTCCAGTAGATACTAGGTTGGTGTCATTGTTTGCAAAATAAATTTGAAATGAGACTTGCAAAAAAATCTAATTGAGGAGGCACCTTTAAGTAATTATTTAATTTTCCGCAACCTGGAATACTAACGCTTCGCGAGGATGAGCGCCAGAATAAATACTGGTGGAAAAGTGGAAAACTAACAAAGGTGGAAGAACGGCGAACAAACAGTTTCCTCGTCATCCGTTTGGTGGCAGCACTGTCCTGTGTCAATACACGCATTACAAGCCCCTGTGACGCAGGGTGTACCATTGCAATATGTAAGACGACTGGTTCAATGTGACTCAATCAATTGGGTGAGTTATTTTAACGTACACATATAAAGAAGTGAATTTCACTAAAGTGTTCATGTGATATAAAGTGTGATAAAATCTTACTCTAGACACCTTCGTTGAAGTTATCCAGTTGATTGTGTGTTTACATGTAATAGCCTAACATCGCAAAGAATGTTCATATATTCAAAAACACTACCTTACACCTCATATTTTCCAGTAAAACACATACAGTAACGCCCTCTGTTGAGTGGCTCACCACTCAATCAGCCCACTGCTTCCATCTTTCTCCGCCAGTCACGAAAACACGTCGGGTGAGCAGTAAACACGGAAGTAAATATCTTTATATTTATATTAAATTTAGCGTATTTGTGGACAGTCAAGCTTACGTGAACAATTGTATGAATCTCGCTAACTTAGCATCAGGCCAATTGGTGTGTGTTTCGTTATATGTCAATCGTATTTAGTTTGGTAACTATGTATTACAACAACGTGTGAACGAATAATACTCACGTGATTGCGATCCACCACTGAGTAGCCCACAGTTCTGACACGACGTGGGCTAGGGACATTCCGATAAGAAAAATTGTCGGAGCGATGGAGATTGGACCAATAAAACGCATCAATAACCCGACACCACCGATGAAACCAATGAATATCTCCAACAGCGATGCCATCGTGAGACAACCTTGCAACTGAAAGGAAACACGAAAACGATGCCATCGTAAGACAACCTTGCAACTGAAAGGAAACATCAAAACGATACCATCAAGAGACAACCTTGCAACTGAAAGGAAACAGCAAAAAGAAATAAATATAAGAATTAAAGTAGTTGTAGTAGTTTCTGTCCAGCCGGCTGGATAGCTAAATTTTTAATCATCATTATCATTATAAAATTTGGTCAAAACGGCGACTAACCAAAACATCGAATATTATAAAACAATAAATGTGTACAACATAAATAATAAAATAAATCAACTGTGACTTTGTTGCTGCTTTTTATAAACTTCTTCGCTTATGATACACGCGAAAGCTGTAGCGCTGTCCATATGGAGATTCTTCACTTGAATGTAAATGCGGATGTCGTCTGCATTAGGGCAGGGTATCAAACAGCTTTGCGGGTGATATTGATAAACTGAGACGTATAGGGGGAAAACAGCTGGGACCACAAAATCCAATATTGTGTCATCGTAGGCGCCCCGTCGGACCGAGGATGACATCAGCCAAGTTTCGGTCGTAGTTTCTCGTGTGTGTCAATCGCCCTATTAATAATCTGCAGACACATTAAGGGTCTGGAGGCAGGAGGATCCAGGAGAGAGATGCTTGCAGGTCTTGGTTCCTCTTCTTTTCCTCTGCTTCTCCGCCTGATTAAGTAGGCTTTCTGTCTTGAAGTTGGCTGTTGCCTGGTGGATCCAGTGGCGCCAACGAGGACGATCTAAAGAAGTCGGGCTGTTGTCAAACTGTTGATGCTGCTCGGAATAACGAACAACCTGGTTGATGTGACAGCGAATGCACTAACCTCGGCACCAATAGGCATACATCACAGGACGCACTAACCGCTTCTGCCAGACATACACCCCTGTCGACTCATAAAACAGTTGATTATTCAGCAGATATTGTTAG
Source organism: Lamellibrachia satsuma (assembly GCA_033239005.1). NCBI lineage: Eukaryota > Metazoa > Annelida > Polychaeta > Sabellida > Siboglinidae > Lamellibrachia > Lamellibrachia satsuma. The sequence continues at coordinate 976,842 of BSQZ01000087.1, read as the reverse complement.
AAAGCACCTTCCATCGCATAGCCACGCCATAAATTAATATAATTCCTCTAATCTGCACGAAATTACGACATACTAACTAACGAAGATCCGAACCAGCGCTCAGATCGTAGATCCGTAATCCCACATCGACAGTACTGTAGCCACAGTTTACACGTGGCTACCATAGGGTCATAAGTGCATTGGAAGAAGAAGATCGTAGGGCCGGTCCTCCAAGTCGGTGATGTTGATATTAATAGGTACGTCTTACAATAACTGTCTGTGGCAGCCAAGAGTGTTGTGGAGTACTGATACCGAGTATTGGACTGTTATATTGATCTAAGCGTGTTCGGTCCTCCGTGACGTGTGTATAATAATTAATGATGCCAATTTAAAATGGCAGGAAAACATTAATAAGAAGTTCACAATAATGCGTAGATTAACAAATCTGAAACCAATTCTGTCAAAAGGAGGTCATGGTCATGTGACCAATCGATATTCCCCAAGACAAAGTGGGTACTCACAACTTGCATACGACCTTGCCAAGTCATAGTCTCAGTACCGTTCATCAATGTCCCATTTCCCGCGACTGGAAAATTAAGCAACTATTTATTCCTTCTAAAGCCTCAGTTGAAAGAAAGGCGTGAGCACATCTCTGATAACTCTGCTAACTGTAAATTAATTGCGGTGATACCGCTAATATGATTAATACATAAAGAATATTCATGCACTATCTATGCTTGACATTTGAAGTGTTGGCTTTCAATATTTGTTACATTACAGAATATGAAGAAGTTTATATATATATATATATATATATATATATATATATATATATATATATATATACAGTTGTTGGATGTGATACGTACGTGAACCAGATTTGCAGGAGTATTCTGTTTGAGATAGGACAGCAACAATATCAACGCAAATGATCCGCCTTGCACAATAGGCAGTCTGAAAAAAAACATATATATGTATGCATGTACGTACGCACGTATATGTATAAAAACAAACATGCATGTGTGCTTGCATACATACATATATTTGCATGCATGCAAACATATACTAATAATTAATGCACAATACGTACATACGCACGCACGCACGTCCGCACGTAGGTGCATATGCACATACACACACACACACCATTGCATTAAATTGCATTAAATTACATTAGAGAAGAAAGTGTAGAACTTAGCAATGTCAAATGTAAACATCGACATAGATTTACAAAATCACCTGGTGCCGAATGTCGACTGCATCAATGTGACAATGCCGGACACGAAGAACGTGGTACTGATCACCTGTCCGGTGGCTACGTTATCACCGCTGATACAGAGGCTGGACGCCACGACAAGGGGAGCCGCCAGCAGTCCGCCCATCATCCCCAGAAAACTCTGTACATTCAAACACATAAGGCTTCACATTAAAGGTATTCACGGGAAGGGAGTATAGATCGCGGCGCTTGCAAACATTAGTGTTTGCATCGATCTCAACTCCCTTACCGACCACTCACGTCTGCGCGGTAAATGCCGTAAATGAGATAGATGGAACCATTGTGAGTGTTTGCATAACGCCCCAAACGGTTGACTCTAAACCATTAATATACGTGTGCAACACTAGCAACTAGAAAGAACGTTACGTGTCCTACACTGGCAGTTAGTTTCAGATACATATGTTGTATATGTTGTATACCCATATGATTAATTTACAGTGTGACGTTTCAATAAAATCGATTCGTCGTATTTTTCATACGACACCACAGAAAGGGCTCCTTTAAAACTCTCATTTTCCGATGCATTAAGTCCCAACTAACATAGTGCGGCAAATAAGTAAAAAACCAGTTGTATGTACAATTTTCAATTATTTATTTTTATTCAACCATAATTTGAACATCAAATAGATAGGGAATCATTTGACTGAAATAAACTGTCAGGTCGGTGATTCCGTAAACCATCTTCTACTATCTCTCCTTCTCCGTGTCTGTATTCCTATATATATATATATATATCTCTCTCTATGGATCAATCTATCATTCTCACTCAATTTCTTTCACTGTCACTTTCTCTCTGTTTACCTCTCTGTCTCTCTCTCTTTGTCTCTCTCTCTCTCTCTCTCTCTCTTGTTCTCTTTTACTTTCCTTCTCTATTTTCTTCTCTCTGTCCGTATCTCTCTCTCTCCCTCATACTCTATATCTCCTTCTCTCTCGCTGTATCCCTTACTCTCTCTCTCTCTCTCTCTCTGTAACTTTCTATCACTCTCACTTACTCTCACCTTCTCCCTCCCTGTCTGCTTCTCTCTCTCTCTCTTTCGATCTCTCTCTCTCATCCACTCTCAGTCTCCTCATCTCACTCTATCTATCAATCGTTATCACACTCACTCTCAATTACTGTAATTATCTCTCTGCCTTCAATTTTTTTCTTTCATTCTCTATATCTCTCTGTATCCCTGTCTCTCTCTCTAAACTTTATGTCAAACTCACTCACTCTCTCTCTTTCTCTCTCTCTCTCTCTCTTTCACTCAGTGTCTCCTTCTCTCTCTCTCTTCTTCTCTCTATCACCCTCTCTGTCTGTATCTATCACTTTCTGTCACTCTCACTCATTATCTCTCTTTGACACTCTATATCCGTTTCCTCTATCTCTCTATATCTCTCTCTCTCTCTCGTTCTCTTTTACTTTCCTTCTCTCTTTTCTTATCTCTGTCCATATATATCTCTCTCTCCCTCATACTATATCTCTCCTTCTCTCTCGCTGTATCCCTTACTCTCTCTCTCTCTGTAACTTTCTATCACGTTCACTTGCTCTCACCTTCTCTCTCCCTCTCTGCTTCTCTTTCTCTCTCTATCTCTCTTTCGCTCTCTCTCTCTCTCCCTCTACCACTCTCACTCTCCCCATCTCATTCTCGATCACTCATTATCACTGTCACTCTCAATTACTGTCATTATCTCTCTCCCTTCTCTTTTTTTCTTTCATTCTCTCTCTCTCTGTATCCCTGTCTCTCTCTCTCTCTAAAACTTTATGTCACTCTCTCCCTCTTTATCTCTCTCTTTCACTCAATATCTCCTCCTCTCTCTCTTCTTCTCTCTATCACCATATCTGTCTCTATCGATCACTTTCTATCACTCTCACTCATTCTCTCTCTTTGGCACTCTATATCCGTTTCCTCTCTCTCTCTCTCTCTCTCTCTCTCTCTCTCTCTCTCTCTCTCTCTCTCTCTCTGTATCTCTGCCTCTCTGCCTCTCTCTCACTCCTTCTCTCTCTTTCATTCTATGTCTCCTTCTCACTGTCTCTCCTTCTCTATCTCACCCTCTATGTCTCCATCTATCCCTTTCTATCACTCTCACTCACTCACTCTGTCTCTCTTTGACTCTCACTATCTATCTCCTGATCCCTCCCTCTCTCTCACTCTCTATCACTCTCAATCGCCCCATCTCTCTCTCTCTCATTCTCTTTCTCTCTATCACGTGCTATCAATCTCACTCTGTATTACGGTGACTCTCTCTCTCTCTCTACCATTCTCTTTTATTCACTCTCTCTCTCTCTCTCTCTCCATCTCCCTATCTCTATCAATTTCTATCACGCTCTCTCTGTCTCCCCCTCTCTCTATATATATATATCTCCCTCCTTCTCTCTCTCTCTCTCTCTTTCACTATCTGTCTCCTTCTCTATCTCTCTTTCTCTCTCTCTCTCACCATCTATCACTATGTATCACTCCCACTCACTCTCTTTCTTTGACTCTCTCTCCTTCTTTCCCTTCTACTCTCTCTCTCTCTCCTTTTCTCTCTCACCTTCTTTGTCTCCATATATCCCTTTCTTTCACACTCACTCACTCTCTCTTTCTTTGACTACCCCCATCTCTCTCATTCTCTCTCTCTATCACTCGCTATCAATCTCACTCTCTATTACTGCCACTCTATGTTTCTCTACAATTCTCTTTTTTGTTCACTCTCTCTCTCTCTCTCCTTCTCTCTCTATATATCAATTTCTATCACACTCTCTATGTCTCCCTCTCTCTCTCTCTATCTCCCTCTTCTTCTCTCTCTCTCTCTCTTTCACTCTCTGTCTCCTTCTATATCTCTAATTATCTATGTATCTCTCACCATCTATCAATTTCTATCTCTACCCCTCACTCTCGTTCTTTGACTCTCTCTCTCTCCTTCTCCCTCTCTCTTTCTCTTTCTCTCTCTCTCTCTCTCTTTACTTCCCTCTATCCTTCTCTCTCTCTATTCCTGTCTCTCTTTCTCTGTGACATTGTATCACTCTCACTCACTCACTCTCTCACTTGCTCTCGCTCTTTCTCCCTCTCTCCCTCTCTCTCTCTCTCTCTTTGTCTCTCTTCCTATCTCTCCCTCCTTCTCTCTCTC
>BSQZ01000087.1:912500-970000 GCA_033239005.1 Lamellibrachia satsuma | reverse complement strand
ACCGTGACACATGTCCGCACCGTGACACATGTCCGCACCGGAGACATGTCCTCACCGCGACACATGTCCGCACCGTGACACATGTCCGCACCGTGACACATGTCCGCACAGTGAGACATGTCCGCAACGTGAGTCATATCCGCACACCTCCTTATTGAGTGGTTTATAATTTCAGACATGTTTTATGCAATAGCAACGAACACAGGCAAGAAACGCCTGAACTCACAATTACAAGTAATGATTTAAATCATGAAATGAAACGCTTAAAGACTCATTTATGTAATTGTACAATTGCACTGAAACACAAGTAGCACCCACACGAATGTGATGACGTCTTTATAAGCTGTGTTGTAGCACAGATAGGCTTTATTATCATAAACCGAGTTTACAAAATCAACTTAATAATATAATATATACTAATTTGGAGCATTGACTTGAGACTTGACTTGAAATTTATACTAGTGGGGGGGGGGCTTACACGTTAAATTGTCACCACCCATCAGACGGGCCTTGCTCAGTATTGTCTCATATGGTGCATAGCAAAGTCGGCTTATGTGACGATGACGCGTCGCTCCTTTCATTCGACCTCTTATCCAGGGCTGGAGCGACTACCCGTTAAATTCACAATCTGCACTTAACGTCTTCGAATCCACCGTCTATTAGTCATGTACGTGGGCGTGCATGGGAGAAATGTTGTCGTTGACGTTGACAAATATTCCTGAAACGTCTTATGGTGATATAATAATGGTCACGTTTCATCCGGCCGTACATCAGGTTGGCGAATTACTCGGAAGTTGGCATTAACATTTTGACACGCCGGTGTGTCTCACATGATGCATCGTAGCTTCCGGATAGGCACTATAGGTGTCCTACCCGCATGGCTTGCTGTTTTAAGAAAATATGTCAAGTCGAACGCGTGGAAAAACTTTAGGTCTTAGCACTTGGTTCCAACAAGTGTGATATCTCATGATCAGGTATGTATCTGAATTTATTTCGAGTTCCAAATGCTACTCCCACTGACCCCATCAATAAAAAGCATATTAATGAACATATCTATGTTTCGCGGTTTTCAGTGTATAACAAAGTATTCTTTGTTTATTCGCCTTAATTAATTTATTTCACAAAGTAAGTGTGAAATGTCATCCCCTCTAAATAACGCGTTCAAATTAGCCTCTTTCAATGGGCTACTTTAAACAACATGAAAATGGCACATAACTCATTTAACACAGATAGTAGTACATTGTAGTGCAAGCCGTAGTTAACCAAACAAACAAAAAGCCATAACATAGATTTGGGAATGAACATTTGCAAACTGCATATCTTTGTAGGAAAACATTTCATAGTGTCCCTGTTTCACGGTACACCAGTGTGCCGCAGGCGACCAGCCGTTCGACGTAAGGGAACATAAAAAGTCTTCACACGAGCTTGCGGAATGGTCACGCTTGGTCTGGGATTCATAAAGCAGTTTCGTCAGGCATTAAGCGGTTTGAGTGGCTCGTCAACAGGTCGTCATTACATAGCCTGTGTTGACGACCGGGCCACCATCTAGCCGTAGTCAGTCAGACGACGACAGCTGCAAGCTGCCGAAAAGTAACAAAGCACTTACGTCACGCATTGAGCGTTTTAGGTCAATCGTTCATCATGTATGGCTTTATACATCCATAAAGAACATGCGATGTTGTCGCCATCAACGAACATTTATATTTTCACATTTCTATCACTTTGAAACATCGTCGCATCAACCGTTAAGAGGCCGACAAAGTTGACGAAATTTCGAAAGACTTGGACGAAGTTGACTTCGACACAGCACCGATCTACGTGGCCCGTTATCACGGCAAATTGCCGAGCATAGACATTAATCTACAGTGCCACATAAAAATCGCCACGTGCCAAACCAAATTATGCGACACTGAATTATCTCAATAAACATTTGTCGATTAAGTGTCCGAACTTTCTACGTAAATTTCCATTCTCGTGTCATCACAGCTACCTGTACTTTCTCCATTGAACGTGACGCCAGCTGCACAGACTTCAGTTTCTGCATTTGCATCAACCCCTGCTATACGCGAGATGTCTCCGAGATATGCCGTGCCTACTTCTTCAAGAGTTCCATCTGCTCCCAAAACATGTTTTCCGTCTAATACTTCTTCACGATCCGCTGTGTCGACCTCAGCATCTACTTCTTCACGATTCACTGTGTCGACCTCTGCAACTACTTCTTCACGATCCGCTGTGTCGACCTCTGCAACTACTTCTTCACGATCCGCTGTGTCGATCGCTGCAACTATTTCTTCACGATCTGCTGTGTCGACCTCTGCAACTACTTCTTCACGATCCACTGTGTCGACCTCAGCAACTACTTCTTCACGATTCACTGTGTCGACCTCTGCAACTACTTCTTCACGATCCGCTGTGTCGACCTCTGCAACTACTTCTTCACGATCCGCTGTGTCGACCGCTGCAACTATTCCTTCACGATCTGCTGTGTCGACCTCTGCAACTTCTTCTTCACGATCCGCTGTGTCGACCTCTGCAACTACTTCTTCACGATCCGCTGTGTCGACCTCTGCAACTACTTCTTCACGATCTGCTGTGTCGACCTCTGCAACTTCTTCTTCACGATCCGCTGTGTCGACCTCTGCAACTACTTCTTCACGATCCGCTGTGTCGACCTCTGCAAATACTTCTTGACGATCCGCTGTGTCGACCTCTGCAACTACTTCTCCACGATCCGCTGTGTCGACCTCTGCAATTACTTCTTCACGATCCGCTGTGTCGACCTCTGCAACTACTTCTTGACGATCCGCTGTGTCGACCTCTGCAACTACTTCTTGACGATCCGCTGTGTCGACCTTTGCAACTACTTCTTCACGATCCGTTGTGTCGACCTCTACAACTACTTCTTCACGATCCGCTGTGTCGACCTCTGCAACTACTTCTTCACGATCTGTTGTGTCGACCGTAACATCTACAATTCCAACGAGCTCGACTTCTACTCCGCCAAATCCCCCACTTCTACATCTACCATCGGTAGTACTACTTTGCCACTGTGGAAGACGGTATTTTACAGAAAGTTTCACAACACTCTTAAGCCACTAACATCTAATCGTATGTCACACACCACGACTGTAGGCAACTCGTGCAAGTGTAATCTTATGTGAGCTCCGGTTCGACTCATACCTGCTGAGCACTTTCTGACAGGATACCACGCTGACACAACTAGTGACGAATTACCTAACTACATGTCATCAACGTTGGGCTTGAAATGCTCGTAATGCTACAACATTATATTGCTGTAACTTCCTTGTGTTAAGTTATACATTACATAGTCTCTTAATATGTTTTGAATAGGTGTTTACCTCTTTCAGTCACCCTTATACAGGTACGTTCTTATATAGCGTTTTAACCAGTCATTGGGACCGCCCAAACCGCTTTACAATTCACCACGGCAGACCCGTCCGGTCCAACACCAACTCAACTTCTATGTTAAGTATTAAGCAACGGCCACGCTGCAATTGCTGCCCGAAGACTATTCACTCATTTATGTTCACCGAGATATGCATTTATGCAGTTGATTGAACTGATGCAAAGTGGGGTGAACGAAATTACCCAAACTTCGAAACAGCAGCAAGAAGATTCGAGCCCAGTTCCTCTCGAACAAGAGGCCCACGTTCCAACCACTTTGCTACATTGCCCCATTTCAGCGCAATTTAATATTGCTAAATTATTGTGTGGCCTTTTCGTAGTAAAGCACAGGGCAACATCAGTAATCGTGTTTAGTGCATGAACCCTGAATGTTGTTTAGCGGCAGAGAAGCAAACCATTGACATTGCGACAGTTCGCCTATCTACACCTGCATCTTTTCCGTGCAAACGACTGTGAATAACAGACAGGTGTACGTTACCGGATCGCACGTTATCTTACAATGTAGTTGTGCAGCCAGGGATGTCCGCAGGCTTTTTTCCATGGAGGGAGGCAAAAAAATGTTTTACTGTCTGATTTCGACCACAAATCTTTAAACTTACCAAAATGTCTACTTTCAATGAACAATTATGATATAATTGTATATAATTAATTAACAAACATACTAGATGATATACTTAACATAAAAAGCCCTAGACATACCACACCAACAATACTAACGAATTGTCTATCTATGGATCCTGGTTATGTTTCAAGCATGTCACAAATACTCTCGAATTTTCTACTCTGGTTGTTTTTTTCCAACGTGTCACTGATAAATAATGTGCGACGTAACGCATTGGATAGCTTTTTTGCTGCAGCAAAATATCTCGTGTTTAACGCAGTACGTTAGAGGTTGGACAACTTAACATAATTTGTAAAATACATAGTAGTGTCTTCGCGTTCTTCGTATTCAGTGTTGTGATAAGTGCGAAGTAAAATTGATTTAACTGCATTTATAGCACCATGAACATGAAATAATAAATCGTCGACAAAATCAAATAATCAGAACAGAAGCAGCCGTGGTGATTAACACAAATGAAACGTCTCCTATCGAATCATCGCAATTGCATACATGTAAACATACATCATCCATATAGATCCCGTTTGGTCCCCACCCCCGCGAGTGGTCAAAATTTACGTTAAAAAGAGTCTCGCTGGCCCGTAATAATGATAACGCAATTTACGACTCCGGGATTACAACTTAAAATACTCATGGATACAATAATTTTCAAATACAGACTCATTAGTACATATATGTTATATGTACCACATTGTATAACAAGATTGTATAGATGGGCCCAAATAAATGAGTATTTTATTGCATCATTGAGTAGTTATAGTGCTCCTTTGACCAAGCCAAAGAGTCGCCCAGTAGGGAGGGTCACTGTGACTTCCGGTCACAGAGCCTTCTGGGTACCGTGAGCGCCCCCTAGTGGCGACCTATATCCCTATGCATACCCCTAGAGCGCCCCCTAGCGATTTGAGTTAACCCTAACCGTCATAACCCCAACTTTTTGATTGGAGGGCTAACCCTAACCCCTGTCGACTGTTGGAGCTTACCCTAACTGTCGTAACCCAACCCTGTAGACGTTTGCGGTATTAACCCTGATGGAGTGACCCATACGCAGCAATTAAGAATAGGGTCATTATCAAAGGACTAATGGAGACGAGAAAGCAATACAACATGGTATGGAACGAGTGCACACGTATTTTTATTGAACAACACAAGCAGCATGACGATACAACAAGGGTAGCGTGTAATATCACCACTACGACTACGACTACGATGAATATGATGAATACGATGGTGATAATGACTTGACTTGCGAATTTTTAACATCACGCCAGAGGTCGCGAGCTTAGGGGTGTCTCCACCACGCCAGAGGCTCGAAGGTGATCGATGATGACGAGGCGACTTGCGGATGTTTACCATCACGCTTACGGGTGGTGCGTCCACCTCGCCAGAGGCTCGATCGATGTACTACTACTACTACTACTACTACTACTACTACTACTACTACTACTACTACTACTAATACTACTACTACTACTACTACTACTACTACTACTACTACTACTACTACTACTACTACTACTACTACTTTGACGTGCGATAATACAGTCTACCTTATCGCAGCTGTTTAAACCAATCAAATACGCGGCAATCGTTAGCTACTAGATCGGTGCCGAATAGATTTAACAAGATTTGCCATCCAAGCCAAAGGCCCAGATGGCAAGTGGACAAGGAAGCCATTGGCTTATCGAGAGTCCAACAATGTTCATCTACTTATAGCCCGCCCTCCTGAGATATGTGTCAACCTGGTTTTTAAACATATTCACGCTGCTAGCAGTTACACAATCTGTAGACAATTTGTTCCATTCATTTATTGTCCTCTGTGAGAAAGAGTGCTTCCTGATGTCCAATCTACATTGATCCTTTACTAATTTTACCTCATGTCCTCTAGTTCTGCTATCCTTCTTGAGTGAGAAAAACATATTTCTATCAATATTTTCATACCCATTCAATATCTTAAAAACTTCAATCTGATCTCCTCTTAACCTCCTTGTCTCTAGAGTTGTTAAACCACATTCTTTCAGGCGTTCTTCATAACTAAGGTCTCTCAGTTCTGGAATAATTTTAGTTGTTCTCCTTTGTATGCGTTCAAGCGTATCTATATCCTTCTTACGATATGGTCTCCTTTCTTGTACACAGTATTCTAAATGAGGTCTAACTATTGCTTTATAAAGAGGTATACTTAACTTTTTTCCCTTGTATGTTATGTTTCTTCTAATCAATCCAACAATTTGATTACCCTTTGAAGCTGCAATACCACACTGCCCTGAAACTTTCATATCAGCGCTTATTGTAACTCCTAAGTCCTTTTCTTTTACAGTAGTACCCAGAACAGTATCTCCCATTTTATAGTTTACATTCAAGTTCCCATGTCCTGTATGTAGGCATTTACATTTCCCAAAATTGAACACCATCTGCCATTTCTCAGACCATTTCACTAATCTGTCTAAATCGTTTTGTAAATGTTGTTTATAACTATCAGTATTAACCTTTCTAAACAGTTTTGTGTCATCCGCAAATGTCAGTACGTTACTTGTTTTACTGTCGTCCAAGTCATTAGTATAAATTAAAAATAATATAGGTCCTAATACTGATCCTTGAGGTACCCCACTCAAAACCGATTTCCAATTTGAAACTTCTCCATCTACTACAACTCGTTGTCTTCTGTCAGTCAGCCATTGTTCTATCCAGTCAGTTATGCCATCCCCGATACCATGGGCTTTTAATTTAAGTAGTAATCTTTGATGTGGCACTTTGTCAAAAGCTTTCTGAAAATCTAAGTAGATAATATCTACTGGCGATCCCACGTCTATCCACTTAGTGATTTCTTCCAAAAAACATAACATATTTGTTAAGCATGACCTCGCTTTAAGGAATCCATGTTGAGATGAATTTAATAGTTTATGCTTAAGGAGGAAGTCCACCATATGGTCTTTAATTAACCTTTCTAATAATTTACAAATCACTGACGTTAAACTCACTGGTCTGTAATTATCTGCCTTATTTATCGAACCCTTTTTAAATAATGGTATGATGTTTGCTTCTTTCCATTCAAACGGAACAACTCCCTCTTTTAATGACAAGTTGAATACTCTTGCAAGTGGTACATTGATTTGTTCTACTGTTTCCATTAGTAATTTTGGAGGAATCCCATCCACTCCCGGTGATTTGTTATCCTTCATTGCCTTTATTTTCTTAGCTACCAATTCTGGAGTTACAACTAACGGACCTAAATAGTCAGATTTAGCCCCCTGAAATTTAGCATCAGCAACTGGTAATGAACTAATATCTTCTTTGGTAAACACTGAACTGAAGTAACCATTTAGGTCTTCCGCCATTAAAAACCCCTGTGATATTATATTTCCAGCACTGTCTGCTAGAGGTCCAACCTTGTCTTGTACGTTTTGTTTACTCCTGACATATGAATAAAAACTCTTGCTGTCATTTTTTATGTTACATGCTAGTTTTTGCTCATAGCTTCTTTTAGATTGTCTGATTTCAGTTGTAGCTGCATTAAGTGCCTCTTTGTATTTTGCATAGTCTTCGTCCTTTCTGGTACGCCTATAAACCCTCCACATAGTTTGTTTTAGCTTTTTTTTGTAATAGCCTCTTTTGACAAGTGTTTCTTTCTACACCGTTTTCCTTGTTTTTGGAAGGGAACAAATTTATCGATGATACTCTCAATTTCATATTTTAGAATATTCCAACATTCAATTGCGGTCTTATTCATCAGCATGTTATTCCAATCTAGCTTTGCTAAGTATTTTCTCATATCTTTGAGAGAATTCTTTAGAGAATTCCATTGTATGTGTCCATGGTTAAAATCTCCCATTATGATACATTCCCCTTTACTAACTTCCTTTATAGCGTTTTATATTTTTGTGTTGTCCTCTTCGTTTATGTTTGGACTTCGGTATACTAATCCAAAAGTTAATTTTGAATTTCCTGAAACAATTTTGCACCAAACAGCTTCATCGCAATCTGCTTCCCTTTCTAGTTTTATTTCATCAGCCTGAATAGATTCTTTAACATATAAAATAACTACCCCGCCCCTTCTTCCTATTCGATCTTTCCTAAACATTACATATCCTGTCAGTCCTAATTCAGCATCTGTTATATCTATGTTGGCCCATGATTCATGAATAGGTTAACAAAAGTTCTCATTGGAATGCCGTTACAACGAAGCAATACAAAAGCAATACAATATTGTCCACAAACGTTAGACAGAGGACTATGAAGCCTCTTTGTATTATGAGTCCAATCGGAACAACGTTCGTTCAGGAAGGTGCGGAACGCCGCGTGTCGTGGCGGCAGACCGTACGAGCAGAAGTAATCGCCGCGTCCGTCGGCATCCAGGTACAGCGCTATCCAATGTTCGCCCGGTTCGTCGCCGTCGTCATTGTTGCACACGAAGGCCGCGGGCAGAACGCCGTCTATCGTCGTGGGCAGTCCGTCTTTGGGAAGGACGCCGCGAAATATCGATCTGGCGCGCGGGTCCATCGTCAGTGGTCTAGCGATCTGCAGGGTGTCCATCTCAGTAGTCGTAGATGATGTTGCGGTTCTTGTCGATTTCCAGCACGGACTAGAGCTCGGCGTAGACGACGACGTTCACGGTGTTCAGCAGCGCGTTGCGGAAATGCAGTTCTATGGGCAGGTTGCCCTTTTGTACCAGATGGAAGCAGGGACCGTCGCACTGGTCGGGGGTCAGGTCGAAACCGAAGAAGGTGTAACCGTGTCGGTAGTCGCTGCGAGTCAGTCCGTTCCCCTCGTCCTGCCACATCTTGCCGGTCGAGGAGAACAGACACATGTAGCTCCTGACGAAGAGGTCTTCTTCGAAATTGGGCTGGAAAGGTTTGGATGGTATTTGTCGTCCGTCCACGTACACCGCGTGGAAGTTGATGGGGTTGTTCTTGGCGTGAAACGGATTCATGGTGTACACGCCGTTGTAGGCATCGTTATCGATGCAGCACAGCACCAGACGTTTCGGCAGGGAACCGAGGAACAGGTTCTCGTACGTGTGCGACCGAGTGCCAGCAGTAATGGAGTACACCTTGCACTCGACGGATCGCATCGGATACTTGACCGTGCTCTTCTCCAGAGCCTTGATGTGTGCTATCTGCACGGTCGGATTCAGGGTGGCCTTCTTTGCAAACAAGGTGGTATTGACGATTTGTATTTTGTAATCGGGGTTGAGCCCACCAGCCATCAGTGCAAAAGCAGGCTTACTACGCACCAGTCGTATCTTGACATCGGCGCCGTTGATCAGGAATTTATCCTGCAGAAAGAGATCCACGTGAAGACGGCCCATCATATCGACCAGACGACTCCTTACGATGTTCTCTCGTCGAGCCACGAACCCTTCGTTAGCCGCGGTCCGTCGGCTAACTCGACGGCGTCCATGCGAGTGGCCGTGTCCTTGTGCCACAGCTGACTCGTCAGTTGCGTGTCCTTGGCATCGGGACCGTAGCTCAGCAGCGTCTCTATGTAGGCGCGATACGCATACGTGTTGGTCGAAGGGGTCACGAGCGTGCCGTTCACAGAGACGTCGACTTGACTGAACAGCGCATGCAGCAAGTTATTCACTGGTCCCACGGGGTCGGCCAAGTCGAGGTCGTCCCCGTTGGCTCGTGTCACCTTCAGATAGACAGACAGACAAAATCGTTTATTTATCCATTTGTACATAGTATTACAGTAACTGTAATTCCTATTAATTAATATATTTAGTACAACTTGGATTTGGGAGACTCCTATTAAGACTAAAGAAGTCGCTCTCATAGGAGCCACCTTGGTACGTTTTCATTGAATTTATTGTATATTTCCGCTTGTGTAGATTAACGTTAACACGTACAGCTAGATTAATTATTTATTATTGACCATGCGTGCAAGTGTAGCAGTTAACTTCGGTGCATATGCATACATAGCTTTTTATAATAATTTTTTTAGCATAAGATATATATCCCTGTAAGCTGTGTGTGGTCACCTTATCTTTTAATATGTCTGGAGTATTGTTGATGATATGTGGTAAATTATATTTCAGACACTTTTTGGCAAATTCGTGTTGTGTTCTAAATGTGTGTATTTTGTTGTGTTTACGCGTGAAATGATTATGTATGTGTGTATTCTGGTTTATCGGCCAGCTTTGTAAGTATGCTGGTAATTGTTTGTGTATGAATTTATAATAAAATCGTAGTATCTGTACTTTAAGTAAGTCTTCAACCTTTAGAACAGAGAGGCTTTTAAATAATGGTTCCGTATGTGAGTTATATTTGGTTACAGATATTATTCTAATTGCTTTCTTCTGTAATTTTATTATCCTATTACACTGATAGCCCCAAATCATTAGGCAGTAATTTATGTGGGGTAATATTAATGAATTATACAGTATAATTCTGATACTTTTGGTAAGACATGCTTCAATTTGTTTATAATTCCGATTGTCCTAGAACACTTATTTGCTATTTTCTCAATGTGTTTATTCCAATTTAAATGTGTGTCTAATATTAAACCTAAGAAGTTGAAATGTTGGACTCTTTCAATGTTTACACCATCTATTGTTAGTGTTGGTACTGTTACCTTTTTGTTTGGCATTTGAAAAATCATATATTTAGTTTTGTTGATATTTAATGTTAATTTATTTAATTTTAACCATTCTGCTATGTTGTGTAGTTCTGTATTTATCATATGTTCAGTATTTGGATTGTTTGTACCATTTGTAAAAGACCCGAGCGTACTTACTAGAGAAGTATCATCGGCATATGTAATGAATTTAAAGACATTACTGGCTTGTGAGAAATCGTTAATATATATAATGAATAACAGACGACCTAGTATTGAGCCTTGTGGGACTCCCGTGTTTATAGGTAAGACATTTGATTTTATGTCATCAATTTTTACAAATTGCTCACGGTTTGTTAAGTAACTCTTTAGTAATTGTAATGCTGATGGTTCCAACCCATAATGTTCTAATTTTTTTAAGAGGATTGTGTGGTCAAGTGTATCAAATGCTTTCGATAAATCAAGAAATATACTGATGGGTAATTGGTTGTTATCCAAGTGTGTAGTGATCCTATCGACTATTTCTAGAGCTGCATATTCAGTTGAATGGTGGGGTCTGAATCCATATTGACTATCAGACAGTAGTTTTGTATTAGTAAAATACATGAGTAATTGGTTATTCATAATTCTTTCCAATACTTTTGAAATAACAGGCAAAAGCCTGCACGTGCAGCATCGTGTTGGCGAGATCCAGGTAATCGTCGCCCGATCCTGTTATGAGGAATTCTATCGGTCCACCCGAGTCCACAGAGGACATGGGCTGATGTTCCACTACGTGGCTGTCGATGATGCTGTTCTGAGTGGGGGGTACGGTAAAGAGATCCAGTTCGGTCTTGACCCCTTCGCACGAGTGTCTATGTACGAAAGCCATCGTCGTTATCGAATATGTCGGCTTCACGTTTCGTGGACGTCTGTCTCTTGCGTCGTCTCTTTGTAAAGGGACTCCTTTCTTCGCCGGCACGCGTTTTATACGTTTACGAGCTCGCACGCCAGGCTCCAGAAGACCAAGCATAAGATTTCTACCGGCATCCGCGACGCGTCGTTTGGTTGCCCTTTTTATGCTCTGTCCAGACATGACGTCGTCGGCTATGCGCACGCCGGTCTTCAACGCCCCCTTTCCCTACGCCACGGCACCTCTCTTGATGAGTGGCATGGCACTACGCAACATACCTCCGAACAGACTGCCTTGTCCGTGACTCCGTTGGTATTGGGCACCGGCGAAGTATGGCAGTGCACCACCCGCCTGACGCGCGTAATAGTCGCTGTAATTCATCTTCAGAACAGTCCGGTCCTGCGTCGTCGAAAATGAATCGTCACCGTCACTCTACCGTACTCGATTGGCACGCGCCGTCCGGTGTCGTCTCTTATATCCATCTCGATCGACTTGAAGTGCGAGTACAACAGAGGCACGTAGTGAATGTTAGTGAACCTATCGGATACCGTGGCACCGTGAATTCCGCCAAATGGGAGGGCTCGCAACAAAGGCTCGACGCTGTCACCGACTATACGAGACTCCACGACATCCGTGTAGACGTAGATGGTATCGAACCCGCGTTTCATGTTCACCACGTCTTCGGCTACTTTACGGAAGGGGTACGAACCATCAGGACTGTGTGTAGGTGGTGGTGGTATAATCACGGTGGCTGATGTTCCAACTGGTCTCGGGTGAACGTACTGGCGTGTGCTGTCTGTTGTTGCTACTGCCGACGGACTGGTGACGATCGACTCACGAAATCCCAACATAGGTGCCAATGCACTGTGGTACGGTATGGCGAACACGGCATCGGATGACATGTGCAACGTCATTTTTTGAGTGATGATGCTGTAGCTCAATTTAGCTCGTGCCTTGTCCGTCGACATAAGTCGCAGACCCCAGTTTACACGATTCATCAATGTCACGGGACCTCTGTAATACTCAGAGGCTAACTTCATACTCGGGATAAGACCCGTAGGATTTTTCTCACCGAGGAAGGACCAGACATCTTCCTCTGTAACGTTGTACCAAGTATGTGGGTACCGTATCTCTGCTAACCCGCACAGTCAGATCGATACGTCGAGGTAAGTCGGTGATGTAATGGGCAAACGTATTGTCGGGATACATCTTCATGGAAGAGTTGCTAGGCAGTGTCAGGTAGAAATCAGTCGCCATTGCGTCGCAACGTGGAATTGGGGAGTAGGTAACCCAAAGAACTACTCAACAGGGCCGTCCACAGATTATAATTATCGTGTCCTGTGGTCAGGTTTTAAATGCTTATCAGAATGACCGTGAACAAGACGAGGACCTGACACAGAAAGACTATTTCTTCTTTAGGACACACGGTACCGAACAGATGCCAAGGAGTCCTCCTGCTGCTGCTGCTGCTGCTGCTGCTGCTGCTGCTGCTGCTGCTGCTGCTGCTGCTGCTGCTGCTGCTGCTGCTGCTGCTGCTGCTGCTGCTGCTGCTGCTGCTGCTGCTGCTGCTGCTGCTGCTGCTGCTGCTGCTGTGCTCTGCGTTCAGCGCTTATTCCTCCTGTTCTATGGTCGTGGAGGTGAAGTCTCGTGCCGTCGTGTCTTGTGTCATTTCTCGAATGAAGTGTCACCGTACGCGTGGCTAGTCTTTATAGTAGAATGGACGAGTGCCTTGGCATCGATCCAGCTGTTGAATTTGGAGGTGTAGCCGAACCATTTCACCAAAGCCTCCGTTCGTCTACCTACCTTACGACGCTGCAGTACCGTTTCCACGTAGTACAGTTTATCGGCGGGTACCGACACGCGTGACGCGTCGCAAGGTATCGACCCCGCCATAACTACCTACCCTTTTCGGATCGTAGTAGACCGTCCTAAGTGGTTGTTCTTTCCCCGGCGCCATTAAAAGAGTTCCGATGGATTGGTGGTGGTGTTTGTGTCGTTGACTCCGCAGCACGGTTCTTGACGAGTGACGACGAGTACGCTGACGTACACAAGAACACCCACTACCACACCCACGACGATGACGAATGATCGATAATATAATACTGAAACCATACCCTGAATAGCGACTGTTGTATAAGATTTCGAGCTATAGCGTCAGCAATCAAGTAAAGTCCACCGCAAATTGTTGCAACGATAACGGAACGGTACGTGTCCTGTGGATCGCTCGACATCGGAGCGCACACTGTGCAATGGACACGTGCCGCATCGTCTTAAATGTCTTTCCAACTAGCCAATGACGCCAGAGCCTTGCGTTGACGTTCTGGAGGTGGGGTGAGCATGGAATGTTCCATCTGACCGCGTCGACGAGCGAGGGGTGTCCAACTGAGCGATCTTCGTGCGCTACCACCAGAGCGAGGAGTAGCCGGTATTCGACGACGACGACCTGGAGTGGATGTCGTCGCCGGCGTCGTCGCCAGACGTATGTAGTCTCTCCTGGCGACGTTACCGACCAACTCCATGGGCAGGTTCATGGCACGGTGTTGTCTTGCGAGCGGTTGCCATCCCGTTGGATCAGACTTTCTCTTAAGCAACAGATCATTCACGAGATCCACCACGTTACTTCCGGCAACCGGCACACCCTCGTGGATTAGTTCGCCGAGAGCGGCCCAAGACATGTTTCTTTTCAAACGCTCCATCAAACGTCTGGCTTTGCCTTGCATGATCTTGGGAACGGTGTCCACGACGTCGGCCTCTATCCCGCTAGTAGTAGCAGGAGCTCCTACTGCTCCCGCGAGGGCTTGCACCTTCTTACCTAAGGTGTCCGTCGGAGGTGGTGGTGAACGAAGCGTGTCCAACATTCGTGGGTCTACCAAGGCCATCTTGCGTGCATGTTCCATCTCTCTCTCTCTCTCTCTCTCTCTCTCTCTCTCTCTCTCTCTCTCTCTCTCTCTCTCTCTCTCTCTCTCTCTCACTCTCTCTCTCTTCCTCTTGAGCAGCACCTCCCGGAGCAAGACCGAACTTGCCAACGGTGCTAAGAAGGCCGATAGGAAACCTCCGCTCTGTCCCTCGCCTACCTGCTGTTGCAACAAGATGCGTCTTCTCCTGACGGTTGACGTACGTCTCTGAGACAACTCGCGTAACTTCGTCCTGTATTTACTCAAACGACGCCTCTGTAATTCGCTCAATGGAATGTTCATTTTTAACATGTTGTAGGCACACTCGGCTAGTGCACACAGCAGATCGGCGTCGGCGTTGGCGATGGTGGCCCTTTTCAATTTGTTACTCTTGATTCTGTTCAGAGATTGTATGCACACAGTGCGTCTCAACACCAGCGCATACATGGTGCGAATGAAGAGACTATCCACGCTCTTTTTGTACCTTCGGCAAGTACACGTACTTAACACAGTCGTCTGGAAAGATGGCCGTGTCCTCGGGCGTGTCCTGTTTGAGATCGACCAATAGAAAACCGTACGGTACCGACGTGGCGTCTTTAAAATCCTCTTGAACGAACTTGACGCGCCCCGGATACATCTGTCGAGCCAAGTGCGACATCTGCGGTGCATCACGAGGTTTCTTGAACACCACCATGTTCTGAGAATTCAGACTGATGGTACGACTCTCATTGTTTTTGGGAACAGGTTATGTACGAGATACAGCACGGATGTGTTTCTGTGATGACTTTTTTTAGTGAACAAGGTCGTGACCCGTTCGTCCGTTTCTGACATGAGATCGTCTATGCCGATGAGGTTCCTCGTCGACGAATCGAACATGCTCGCACTCGGCAAAACTTCCTCGAACCGCACGTCGACCAAGTCCATCGTTGCGTAAGCCTCTTTCCATTCTCCGTAACACCACGTGATCCGTTCGTGGGGGGTGGATCGATCATCGCAGTAGCGTGACGCAGCATACGCTTCACGAAAGTACTTTTGCCGCATCCCGTCGGTCCGGCGACGATGCACGTGAAAGGATGTTTCCACCGCGCGTCCATGGTCGTTTATGAAAGACGACCACAGTGCATCGCCTTTTTCTACATGTCTACCGGACCCGTGCTCACCCCGTCCTCGTGCACCACGCGTTTGGCGTAGAAGTAGGTGAGAGCCTCTCATTCCTGCACGTACGCCAACACGGTCGAGTGACGCAACCGGAACCAGCGGTTCTTTCCACTTCCGCTCCGACGATTGTTGAGCACCTCCAGGAACGCGTTCTTGTCGATGTCGTTGTGACGTTTGCTCAGTCATTTAGCGCTGTATTTGTCGGTGGGTCCGAAACAATAGTACGTCTTGCTTCACAACCCCACGAACCCGTCACCGGACCACTCCACCTTGAACAGACCAGGCGTCCCCTTGTCTTATGCCCTGCGCGCCTTACAGCACGCCTCTTCGCCGACCCACGGTCTATTGGCGAGTCGACAGCGCACGTACTCGTTCCGATGGTCGTCGCAACATTCGGACGGCAACCATTCGGAGCAGTGCCGGAAGTAATGTTATCGTAGTTCCGGGGTCACGAGGGCGTCGACGGACTCGGCAGCCAAGGCCAAATAGGCGGAATATGTATCCATCTCGCAGTACTGAAAAAGAAGACGCTCCAGGTACCTGTCGATAAAGTCGCAATAGAACTGCAACATGCGCATCTTGGCGCACTGTAGAACGAAGAATCCCACGTGCACGGGCAGGGTGTACGTGACGGTTTTCTTGTTCATCTCTATCTCGTACGCATCGTCGACGACGACTTCGAGTTGTCGGAATCGTCTATCGTTGACCATGAGCGATGCCGCCTACTCCGTGCAGTAGTTGACGTTACGGTGTCGGTCCACGTTGGTGATGGTCTTTCCGTAACCCGAGTTCCCCAGCAACTTCGTGGTGTTTGCGATGATGACCTTGTGCGAGTGGACGTCTCCCTCGCATCGCGCCGTGGACACTATATCGCCGAACCGCCTGAAGCACGGGACGGGGTCGTACTCGACGACCTGATACACGTGCGTCACCTCGAGACCGTCTTCCATATACCATCGCAGCAGAGGCGTGGCGATCAAGATCTTATCGCCTCGATAACTACCCACGAGCATGCGTCTCGGAGTCGCCATGATGTTGTGCTCCTCGGCGTATCGGCGCATGAACGGTCCGAGATCGTAGCGTGTCAGACGGATGTTCTTGAACACGGGCTCCATCTCGGCAAAGTATTCGCGCAATGTTTCCGGTACGCAAAGGTCACACTCGATCAGACCGAACATGTTTCCGGCACGCACGCCGCTCATGATCTGTTGCGACGTCATCGTCCATCTTGCGTGACGTCGTCGTGGAAATGCAGCATCCAGACACTTTTTTACGACATGATCTTGTCTCGTCTCTTTCCACTCGCATTCCCACAAATCGACGACATTGACAAATTGACGGAGGTAGGCGGTGTTCTTTCGGGTCTCGGCGAACAGTTCAGCCATGGGTTTCCGGTTGACCTCGTTGACCTCTTTACCAGTGCACGAGTGACCATGAAAAAACATCCGTGGCACTAATAAGCCGTTTTCGTCTCGCTACACCACCCATCCACCAACAGTTTGCCTATTCTCTTCTCTCTACCGTTGATCTGGTGTCGTATGTCGCCTCCCGTGCATTCGGATTTCCAAGTCAAACATTCCGCAGCCATCTGTCCGTACAGCTGCGCCGATTCGGGTCGGAAGCCGTTCTCTTCCCGTCGTCGCGTGTACCATCCCATAGGCATGTCTTGCATGAGTGACCACAAGTACAGGGCGTTGGCATCGTATCCGACGATGGATCGACACGAACGAGCGGCCTCTCCGTACTCGTTCTGACGTAGCTTGGTGACCCCTTTCTCGTGATAGCGATGAAAAACGAGCGAAGGTCCGCCAACCACGTGATCTTTGACGAGGTGATGAAGATCTTTATTCTTCTCGTTGAAGATGGTAAAGTAGGTTTTCTCTGGAAGATCGTAGAACAGGTAGAGCAAGGTCAGAGCAGGTACGCTGATGCCTTGCTTGAACATGTCTATGCCACGTTGTTGGTAGAAGGCAAAATATATGTCGATGGCCTACAGAAAAGGAACCTGTTGTTGTACCAGACGAGAAAGTCTCGCAAAGTCGTCATGGCGTTGTCGCGCATCTTGACAACTGGCATAATCCTCGTCGGAAATACCTTCGTTCTTCAGTCGACTGAAGAAGGCCTGTTTCGATGAACGTGCGGTGTCGTCGAGTCTCTCCGGACGGTCCATGTACTCGTACGAAAAATGACCTTTCGTCACCTCACATCCGTACGCCTTCAGATACTTGTCGTAACTGAACCCGGGGACTTTGTAATTGATCATGTCTAAGAATTTCAGCTGATCCGTCGTAAGACACATGAACGTGTTGTTACGTTTGATGACGAAAAAAGACCCGATACCCTCGTTCTCTTCTTCTTTGTCGTCTTGTTCTTGTTCTTGTTCTTCTTGTTCCCCCGTCTTTGACGTGGTGGATAGGAAGTAGGGTATGATGAATTGTTTGACGGCATTGAGATCATACCCGATCATACCCGATCATACCCGAATTGAACCCGATGACGGGTAACTGACGCATCCATCCATAGAGATGTCCCATCAGCTTTTTGTCTGGATTGGTCGTTCGACGAGATTTCTTCTTGTCGTTGGCTGCTCGTGTAGTCTCCTCCCTTTCGTCCCACTTCGTCAGTTCCTCTGCGAGTTGTTCCAAGACATCCTCGTACGAGTGTTTGATCTTGTCTTACGCGGCGTCACTCATCGCTTGTAAGATATCCATCATGGCGCTAACCAACTTGATGGTGTCTCCATCCGTGACGAGACATTGCACTCGCTCGTGGCCGGGAACGTTGGATGCCACGCTGACGCTCAGTGGAACGTGACGCGCCACCCAGTGGACCTTGTCGCTGTCAGACGGAAGTTGTTCCGTGTCGAACCAACACTCGAAGTCTAAGGTGGCTCGATACGGATAGTAGCGCAACGATTCAGCCACCCGAATGTTCTCGTCGTCCAGACGTTCGAACACCGATGGAGTCGAATGGTACACGCCACCAGGATAGACTCGACGCACACCCCCTGGGCACGTGCGCTCATGCCTATGCAGCATAGATGCTTTATCCCATAACGAGTCACCGCACTTCCGACATCGATACGAGTGACAGTACATGCGGACATCTTGGATGAATAAAAAAAATGTGTCTCGTGAAGGTTGATATACGTTGTTTCGGGGTACTTGCATAACGATCGACGGACCAGTTCGGCAGTCGACTTACCATCCTCCGCATCCTCTGCATCCGGTTTGACGAGCTTGTATACGCACACGTTCGTTTGGAACGTGGTCTCTATGCGATAGAGGTCATCCAGCGTGACCCCTGCAAATTATTCCATGGGTACGTGGTCTCGATCGTATGTCTCGTACAGCGTCTTCACCACCGGTTCCAATCGATATAGATCGCATCCTCGATGCAAGGCCAGACATCGGAAGAGACATAGGTTATTACTCTTGTTATGGTTAACGAAGAAAGTGACATTCGTCACGAGTTCGCACACCCAGGATGCGGTCTTTGATTGATGGTCCATTGCAAGACGTCCGTTTCTCGGATGCGTTCGAGAAAGTCATCAAAGTCCTTGCTGTTGGTGACGAGACTGGGTTCGTCCAGGTAGCGTTCACAGCAATTACACGAGGAATGATAGTACTTGTATTGACCCGTGTTCTTGTTTCTCAGAACGAACCCGTAACTGAGGTTAATCTTGAACGCATAGGTCTGTTCCTGGAACATGATCTTCAAAGACGATTCTAGGACGGTCGTGTCTAGCGTGGTTAATCTGTAATCGTACCTGCATTGGAGAGGACCTCTTGACACGTGGGTCCTTATAGCAGACCAGTGCGCACGAACGACATCTAACAGTTCCGTCGACAGAGTGTCGGAGAAGGGAAGTCGATCGGGTGGTTCTAAGGGGTCTTCTTCGGTAACGAGTGGGGATGGGATGGGGTAGTGTTTTTCTTTTTGATCTCTTTGGTGCTGGTGGCTCGGTGACGTCGGCACACGCGGTTCGTTCGTGTATGGTCAGATCGCGACGTCTTTCGAATTTCCGTCCACATTTCTTACACGTGTAGACGGTGGTGTTTCTTATTCTACTACTTCTGCTACTACTACTACATACCGACCTTACGTGACGCTGTAGGTTGTCCAATCTCCCGAAGGTGGTACCGCATTTCTCGCATGCGTATTTCGCTCTCTTTGCATGGTCGCTAGGTGGCACCACTCTTGGTGGTGCCACCGAGTATGAATGAAGGCCGCAAGATGGCGTCGAGTGATAACTCTGCACGTGACGTTGTAGTTCTGCACACGTGTCGAAGGCGAGCCCACAGTGACAACATTGATGTCTTTTCATGACGATGACCGCTTCTACAACTGAGAGGGAATGGAATCTCAGCGCATATATATAGTGCATGTGGGGTGGTGGGGTGGTGGGGTGGTAGGGGTATTTCTATATTCACTAATAAGACGACAATGTATGATAAGAGGCGTTCCTATAACAATGGCTACTATTGTCCACTATGTCCACTATAATCGACTACGGGTTCCCTTTAGACTATGGAGGAGGGGTGTCACTTCATACCTAAATAATACCTAAATAATACTATATACATATTTCATAGACAAAATACAAGAGGATAAAGAAAAATAAATGTATTGAAACAAAATGCATCACATCAAGTCAATAATGATATATAGGATTAAAGATAATATATAAGATTAAAGACACTAACA
Organism: Lamellibrachia satsuma; assembly: GCA_033239005.1. Classification (NCBI taxonomy): domain Eukaryota; kingdom Metazoa; phylum Annelida; class Polychaeta; order Sabellida; family Siboglinidae; genus Lamellibrachia; species Lamellibrachia satsuma. The sequence goes on along the minus strand of BSQZ01000087.1, from coordinate 949,755 downwards.
ACAATTACTACTTAGTCTAAAGCTAATGATATGTGAGATTAAAGATAATAATAATATATAGGATTAAAGACAATAATGATATATAAAATACACTAATAAAAATTACTAACTAAAGAATAAGATTAAAGATAATATATGATTAAAGCAATATTGATATATAACATTAAAGACATTATTAACAATTACTAACTAAGTCTACATAAAGTCAATAACCCAGTGCGTGCGCGTGCGCGTGCGCGTGCGCGTGCGCGTGCGCGTGCGCGTGCGCGTGCGCGTGCGCGTGTGCGTGTGCGTGTGCGTGTGCGTGTGCGTGTGCGTGTGCGTGTGCGTGTGCGTGTGCGTGTGCGTGTGCGTTTGCGTGTGCGTGTGCGTGTGCGTGTGTGTGTGGCGTGTTCCCAACATCCAAGGATTGAAACACGCCACTTCTTGAATTAAAAATGTCTGCGTCTCCTCTGACAGCAGCCTCGCGCTTGCTTCTGCGCATATGTTGACAGTGGCTTCGGCTACTGTCAGAGGTGTGTGATGTGATCTGTACATAATATGATGTGTGATGGCTTCTGTTAGTATAATGTTCGCAGTTTCTGGAGTCATAATGTTCATGGATGGAGTCGTTGATGGTGGAGTGTTCTCGCAATAGCATTCACACGCGCATATTGCTGGCTACGTGTCGAAAGATATCGGCGTGTTGGAGGACGAGGACGATGGCGACGACGGTGGCGGCCACGGTGGCGACAACGGCGTCAACGACGGCGATGGTGGCTGTGTCGACTAAACCCGAAAGATGTTGACGGTAGTGGTGGTGGCATCGTCGTTGACGACGATGGCGACTGCATCATTAGAAACGATGGCGGTGGGGGTGGTGGTGACATTGGTGCTGCGGTTGCTGCTGCTGCGGTTGGTGCTGCTGCTGCTGCTGCTGCTGCTGTTGCTGCTGGTCGACGCTTTTTGTTGAGTACCAAACGCAGGTCGTTATCCGCTAACGGTGGCGTGATTCGTTTGCGCGCCGTTGCCGTTGCCGTCTTCGCTATGTTGAACATATCGTTGTCGTCGTTTCTATCGTTATCGTACGCCTCGCGTAGCTGTATGAGGCCGTTATGTATATATAGACATTACAACAAAAGACACACCTGTTTAATCACTGTCAGCAACATCGTTCTTACCTGCATATCGACTGGCTATGGTCGCTCTGACCGTGTCTGCCATATCGAGACTCCATTGCATTTTCCCAAACCTCTCCTCCAACGTTATGACAACCCAACGCAAGATGTGCATGATAAGACCGGAAGACGGTACGTAATACTCTTTTTCCGATATATATAATAAACGATCCACCTCGTTACATGCATAACGAACGCACGTTGCGTCTACCGCCGCATCGAAGGTATTTTGATTCATCATGGTTTCCGCGCGATTCCAAATTCTGTCTACGTTCGTTACCGTCAACTGCATATCATGATCGTTGCCGTTGTTACTACTGCTACTGCTGCTGCTACTGCTTATGAATATAGCTGCATCGTTACTGCTGCTGCTGCTGCTGCTGCTGCTGCTGCTGCTGCTGGTGCTTATGACAATAGCTGCATCGTTACTTACAGCAGTATGCTGGTCTGCTATAAACAGAGTCGGTTCGGTAGAGGAAGTGATGGATGGTGAGGATGATAATAGATTACGATCTTCGTATGCATCTAACCACTCCTGTACCTTTTTGATCATGGTTATTTCATCGGTACCTGTGTTGCTCTCAGCGCTGGCGTCGACGACAGCATTCTCTTTGTCTTCCTCCTACAAAGAGAATACTTCGTCTAGTACTTCCAGCTCTGACGCGTTGTAGTTCGCGTAATTGTTGTTTATTCGTGTTTTAATGGTCGCCATGACACGGACCCCCCTCAGCACCGACAGCGCAGCCGACCGGTCTTCGTCTGACGTCATAGCGACGTAGGCGTCAGCGGCGAAACCAAGTACTTTCGCTGCCACTTCGTTAAACAAACTGATCCAGATTTCTGTGCCGATCCAATCCTGCAGGAGGACACGCAGGTTGTACCTGTATGTAGGAGCTATCTGCCATTTGTGAACTGGACAATAGTAGCCTTGTTTATGCCGCTGGACGCCTTTGGGACACTGCGAGCACGATATATACACAACATATTTCTCCTGCGTGGCACAAACGACTATAATTAACTGTCTTGCAAATGTTTAAGTTCCAACACGTTCCTCTGACTGCAATCGTGTCATGTTCATTATCATCTGTTCTTCTTCTGCAAACTGCTGTGCGGCCATGATTTCGAAGACTTGAACGTATACGAGACAGGAGTCAGTCGATCGATCGAGAGAGTTGGTTATGACAGTTAGAGCTGCGAGTCTCTTATATAGCAGGGGAGCTTGCAATGCGCGCCTTTCTTATCTCCCCAGCTGGGGCGCTGGTATGCGTTGCGCTATCGCCGCGCATTCCTATCGTCTGAGCATTGTTGACGAGCGCGCATTCCCGTCGCCTGGTTTTTTTCAAATGAACTCGCGACAATTCACGAGTATCTGACCCAACACGTTCTGTCCAGACTGTCCAGTGTAGGTGAGCATGCTCAAGAATAATTCCTTGCTTCTCACGCATTCCATTAACGGTGATGACTGTGTGTCTATCAATCGTTTGCGTAGTGTCGTGTCGCGAAATTTAATCGCAACTAACGCGGTCATTACAGATCGTCTCTGTTTGTTTCATTGTGCACGTAAATGCTCCTTCTCTCGAATGGTCTTGCTAAGGTATTTCTCCTGTTGTCCGGTTCGTGTGGCTAGCATCTTTTCCGCCGTCTCGACATCGCCATAAAATATGCATTTCCTGTACTGGTACGCAGCTTCAACGGTGTTAAAAACATGACCCCATGCATATATCCTACACGCGTAGAAGTTAGATAGGAAACTGTTTCCTCCTCTGAAGTATATAGGACGATTCATTCTGATTTTATGTTGTTAAAAATTACATGCACTGTATTTAATACCGATGATATTATATAACATTTGCCTAGGTCTCGTTGACTTGGTTTTTTATGCGTGATGAATGGGATTTATTTGGTTAAAGCTCAACACAGCAAAAACCAAACTGATGAGGATCAACAACAAGACAGAAAACCCCATCACCATAAACAACATAAACAACAGTGAGGCTTTGGAAGACGTTCAGGACTTTGCATACCTGGGAAGCAAAATCACAACAGATGGAGACTCTGCAAAAGATGCCACGGCTAGGATCAGAAAGGCAAGTCAGACCTTCGCTATGCTGAAGCCCATCTGGAAATCCAAGCAACTGAGATTGGAAACAAAACTGCGAATGTACAATAGTAGTATACGGAGGTTTCTCATACCCCCCTTATCGGCGCAATCTAGAGATCAAAGGAAGATCAAGGGAAATGCCTCTAATATCGCCCAGCCGTTGAAGAGTGCGCGCAGCGAATGTAGAGCGCCCCCTGGCGAGCGTAGTTGATCGTAGTGCATGCTGGGAAGGTAAGCGCCCCCTAGGGACGGGAGGAGGAACGAATATTGACATAGTTACCGGATCGTCGCCTAGCGACTGGAGGAGGAACGAACATGGACCTAGTTACGTTTACGGGAGGGTCGTTAACGTGGTGGTGGTGGTAAGGAGACGAACACGATCGTACTGTGCACACGTATTTTATTGAATACAACAAAGCGGCAGCAGTACAAACGAGGCGATCGCGCGTGATTGGATACAACAAAGCGGCAGCAGGGTGTGATGAATATGAAGGCGACTTGCGAATGGTGACCATCGCGCCAGAGGTCGCGAACTTAGGGGTGTCTCCACCGCGCCAGAGGTTCTAGGGCGAGCTTACGGGTGGAGCGACCACCGCGCCAGAGGCTCAGTACGATGTGCGATAGTATGGTATACCCTTTTTCAGCAGCTTAATCCAATCGAACACGCGACAATCGTTAGCGACCAGATCGGTGCGGAAAGCATTGACGAAAGTGCTCATAGGAGCGCCGTTACAACGAAACAGTATATAAGTGACGCAATATTGTCCGCAAACGTTAGACAGAGGACTCTGAAGTCTCTTGCTATTATGAGTCCACTCGGAACAGTGTATGTTCAAGAAGTTGCGGAACGCCGCGTGACGAGGCGGCAGACCGTACGAACAGAAGTATTCGCCGCGCCCGTCGGAGGACAGGTACAGCGCTATCCAATGTTCGCCGGGTTCGTCGGCGTCGTCGGTGTTGCACACGAAGGCGATCGGCAGAGCGTCAATTGTTGCAGGCAGTCCGTCTTTGGGTACGACGCCGCCAAAGACGGACTTGGTGTTCGGATCCATCGCCAGTAGACGGGCGATCTGCAGGGTGTCCATCTCAGTAGTCGTGGATGACGTTGCGGTTCTTGTCGATCTCCAGCACGGACTCGAATTCGGCGTAGGCGACGACGTTCACGGTGGTCCGAAGCGCTTCGCGGAAATGGAATTCTAAGCGCAGGTTGCCCTTTTGTATCAGATGAAAGCAGGGACCGTCGCACTGGTCGGGGGTAAGGTCGAAACAGAAGAAGGTGTATCCGTCTCGATAGTCGTCGCGAGTCAGACCGTTCCCCTCGTCCTGCCACAGCTTGCCGGTCGAGGTGAACATGCTCGCGTAGCTCCTGGCGAAGAGGTTGTCTGCGAAGTTGGGCTGGAAGGGTTTGGCGGGTATCTGACGACCGTCCACGTACACGGAGACGAAGCTGATGGCGTTGTTCTTGGCGTGAAAGGGGTTTGTGGCGTACGTGCCGTTGTAGGCGTCGTTGTCGATGCAGCACAGTACGAGAAGTTTCGGCAGGGAGCCGAGGAACAGGTTCTCGTGCGTGTGCGACAGAGCGCCCGTGGGAATGGAGTACACCTTGCATTCGACGGGTCGTAACGGATACTTGACCGTGGCCCGCTCGAGAGCCATGATGTGAGCCTTCTGCACGGCCGGAGCGATGGTAGCCTTCTTGACGAACAAGGACGCGTTGACGATGATTATCTTGTACTCGTTCGCTCCACCGGCTATCAGCGCAAACTCGGGCGTGCTGCGCACCAGGCGTAACTTGAGGTTGACACCGTTGATCAGGAATTTATCCTGCAGAAACATATCCACGTGGAGACGACCCATCATGTCGACCACGCGACCGTCGGCTATGTAGTCTCGTCGAGTCACGAACCCGGGGTTAGGATCGGGTCCGGCGGCCAGCTCGGCGGCGTGCATGCGACTAGCCTTGTCCTTGTACCACAGCTGATTCGTCAGCTGCGTCGACTTGGCATCGAATCCGTAACTCATCAGCGTCTCTATGTATGAACGATACGGGTACGAGTTGGAGGACGAAGAGGTCACGAGCGTGTCGTTCATGGAGAGGTCGAGGTGGCTGAACAGCGAATGCAAGAAGTTGTTCACCGGTCCCACGGGCTCGCCCGCATCGATAGGGTTACCGTCGGCGCGCGTCACCTTCACCTGCAGGTGGAGCATCGTGTTGGCGAGATCTATGTAGTCGTCACCCGATCCGGGGATGAAGAATTCTATCGGACCTCCAGAGTCCAGAGAGGCCATGGGTTGATGTTCCACCACGTGACTGTCGGCGATGCAGTTCTGAGTGGGGGGTACGGTAAAGAGATCCAGCTCGGTCTTGACCCCCTCGCACGACTGTCTATGCACGAACGCCATCGTTGTCGTCGAATATGTCGGCCGTGCGTTTCTTGGACGTCCGTTTCTTGCGACGTCTCGTTACTGCAGTGCCGACCGTCCTTGCACCCGCTCCTCTTATACGTTTACCAGGGGGTCGCGGAATACTGCTCAGCACGGCATCGGTGACGCGGCGTTTGGCAGCCGTTTTTATGTTCTGGCCCGATAAGACGTCGCCAGCTATGCGAACGCCGGTCTTCAACGCTCCCCTACCCAACGCCACGGCACCTCTCTTGATGAGTGGCATGGCGCTGCGCAACAGACCGCCGAACAGACTGCCCAGTCCGTGACCTCGCTGGTATTGCTCACCGGCGAAATAGGGCAGCGCACCGCCAGCCTGACGCGCGTAATAATCGTTGTAATTCATCAGAACAGTCCGGTCTTGCGTCGACGAAAATGAAGCGTCACCGACACTCTACCGTATTCGAATGGCACGCGTCGACCCATGTCGTTCCTTATATCCACCTCGATCGAGCTGAAGCTCGAGCGCATCAGGGGCACGTAGTGCACGTTAGTGAAACTAGCGGTCACCCTGTCACCGTGACGGCCGCTAATCGGAAGGGTACGCAACAGAGGCGCGAGAGTGTCACCCACTATACGAGACTCCACGACGTCCGTGTAGACGTAGAGGGTGTCGAACCCCTGCGTCAGGTCCACCACATCGGGCGCCTCGATGTGGAAGGGGTACGCCGAGTCGGAATGTTGGGAGTCGTCGGGGAGGACGGGATATGACGTAACCGCCTTCGGCTCGCTGGCTACTGGTTCACGGAATCCCAACAGGGACGCGGTCGCGCTGTGGTGCGGTATGGTGAACAGGGTGTTCTCTGTCATGTGTAACGTAATTTTCCGAGTGATGGAACTATAGCTCATGTGAGCCTTTGTCTTCTCCGTCTGCATACTGTACAGTCCCTTGTTGACGTGATACATCAATGATATCGGATCGTCGTAATACCCGCACGGCAACTTCGAACGGTGGGACGAGTCCGTAGCATCGAGCGTGTTGAGGAAGAACCAGACGTCGTTCTCCGTGACGTTGTACCAAGTGTGCGGATACTGGATCTCAGCCAACCCACACTCCCACTCGCCGGTAAGATCGATGCGTTGAGGCAAGGCCGTGACGTAATGGGTCAAGGTGTTGCCGGGGTGCATCTTCATGGAAGCGTTGCTAGGCAGCGTCATGTAGAAATCAGTCGCCATGACGTCTCAACGTGGGATTGGGCAGTAGGTAACCCAAAGAACTACTCAACAGAGCCGTCCACAGATCAGAATCGACGTGACCTTTCGTCAGGTTGTAAATGCTGATCAGAATGACCGTGTACAAGACGACGACCTGACACAGAAACACGATCTCCTCTTTGGGGCACTCGGTACCGAACAGATGCCAGGGAGTGCTGTCTGGCTCGTTCGGTGCAGCGTCAGTACAGTCCTCGTGTTCGTTCACCTCTTTCTCCTCGTCTATGATGGTGGTGGTGGTGCAGGTCGGTTGTGGGGGTGTCGCGTCGTGTGTCATTGCTCGAATGCAGTGGCGGCATGTGCGAGGCTAGTCTTTATAGTTGACGAGTCCCTTGGCATCGATCCAGCTGTTGAAGTGGGAGGAATGGCCGAACCATTTCACCAGAGCTTCCTTTCGTCTACCGACCGTACGGCGTTTCAGTACCGCTTCAACACGGTACACCTTATCAAAGGGTACCGTCACCTTCTGCAGCTACAGTTCGTAGAAGGTACCCTCCAGCACTTCGCCGAGATCGTCCCGCAGCCGATACACGGGTGGATCGGAGGGGTGAACCTCGTGTATCGTGAACAACTCTTCGCTCCAGTTCGTCTCGTAGCCCTTTTCGAACGTGCGTTTGTACTTGCTGACACGCACGCGATCCGCCACGTGCAACTTGGGCACGCCCTTACCATCGTGACCGTACAGACGTTGCCACACCTGTTCCTGGTTCTGTGCATTCACCTGTGACGGAGCCATACCGATCATGCGGTGGCGGGCATTGTTATACGATCGCATCAGGTCCGGAAGGATGTCGATGTACCGCCACGTCTGGTGTTTCGTGAAGTAGCGCCACATGCGTCTCTTCAACGTTCCGTTGAACCGTTCCACGACGGCTGCCTTCGTCTCCGCGTTGTGCGTGTAGAAGTAATGTATGTCGTAACGCTTCAATAGCGCCTGAACGGATTTGTTCCGGAATTCTGTGCCTTTATCCGTCTGCAAGGTCTGGGGGCGAACGTCGACGAACGTGGATTGCAGCGCCGCCACCAACGACGCCGCGGACTTGTTCTTCATGGGAACACACCAGGCCACTTTCGAGAAGACGTCGATCATCGTGAGGAGAAAGGCCATGCCGTTGTTGAAGCGTTTGACCTTCGACATGTCCACGAGATCGGCCTGCCACTGCTGATGCATACCACCCACGATGACTTGTCGTCTCTTGAAATGACGTCTCGCTGGTTTGTGTAAGGTGTAGGTGTCCTGTGCCGACAACCATGTCTTGACGGTCTTCTCTGGCAGGCGCGCGACGCGTCGCAAGCCAGCGACGCCTCCATAACTGCCTACCTTCGTGGGATCGAAGTAGACCCCACTCAAGGTGCGGTCTCCCCTCTGTGCCATCAAAAGAGGAGGACCGATGCGTTGACGGGGGTGGTGACGTTGACTCCGGAGTACGACTGCTGACGAATGATGAGGAGCACGCCGACGTGTACTAGGACACACACTATGGCACCCACAACGCAAGCGGTGGAACAACAACGGTCTAGTAGCGTAACCATAGTCTGAATAACACCTGTTGTATAAGAACGCCGGCTGCAACGTCTCCCAGCAAGGTGAGTCCTTCGAACAATAGCGCAGCGACGAGGGAACGGTACGCGTCCTGTGGATCGACGAGCATGACGAACACTGAGCTAGGGACACGCGTCGTACCACCTTATACGGTGTTCCGTCCAGCCAATGACGACGACGAAGTCTTGCGTGATGTGGGGGGAGGGTGGGTGGGTGGACGAGGAATGGTCCGTTCGTCGAGCGAGGGGGGTTCGAATAACGCCTGTTGCATAGAACTCTGGAGTATACCGTGAGCAATCATGTAAAGTCCACTGATAAATATCGCACCGACGATGGAGCGGTACACGTCGTCCTGTGGATCGGGCGACATGACGAACACTGCGCTCCGGACACGCATCGCACCATCCTATAGGTTGTCCCAACCAGCCAATGACGACACCGCCTTGCGTGATTCGGGGGGTGGGGTGGGCATGGTATGTTCCATTCGACGACTCTGACGGACGAGGGGTGACCAACTTAGCGATCGTCGTGCACTACCCGATGCAGCACGCGGAGTAGCACGTGACCGACGAGAGGGAGTGACCGGCGGGTCCGGCCGTATGTAGGCTCTCCTGGAGACGTTACCGACCAACGTCAAGGGTAGGTTGATGGCACGGAGTTGTCGGGCGAATGGCTGCCAACCCGTCGGCGCGGTCTTACTCTTGCTCTTACGCAACAGATCGTTAACGAGATCCACCACGTTACTTCCGCCAACCGGCACGCCCTCGTGTATCAGTTCGCCGCGATCGGTCCACGTGACGTCTCTCTTGAGATGCTCCATCAAACGGCTGGCTTTGGCCTTCATGGTCTTGGGAACGGTGGCCAAGACGGTGGCCTCCAGTCCGCTGATAGGGGCTGGTGCCGTACCCTCCGACCCCGACTCCGACGTCGCCTCCGACTCGTTCACCGTGACCACGCGTAGCGGTTCCTTGACGCGTTTATTGGCCAAGACGTTGTACCGCTGCAACACCTGATTATACAGGGTCACCTTGGTCCCGTCGTCTAGGTCCGTTCTATCTAGGATGGTCTTCATCTCGTCATCGAGGGCTTGCACCTTCCTGCCTAAGGTGTCGGTTGCGGGTGGGGGTGGGGGTGACCGCAGCGCGTCCAACAGTCGCGGGTCCACCAAGGCCATCCTGCGTGCGTGCTCCATTTATCCACCTCGAGTCAGCGCCTGTCGGAGCAAGGGTAGCAAGACCGTACCTGCCAACGGTGCTAGCAAGGCCGATAGGAAACCGCCGCTCTGTCCCTCGCCAACCTGCGGCTGCAGCAAGATGCGTCTTCGTCTGGCAGCGTTCGTTCGTTTCTTAGCCAACTCGCGTAATTTCGTCTTGTATTTATTCAATCGTCGCCTCTGTATGGCGGACACTGGAATGTTCTTTGTCAGTATGTTGTAGGCACACTCGGCCAGTGCACACAGCAGATCGGCGTCGGCGTTGGCGATGATGGCCTTTTTAATTTTGTTGTTCTTGACTCTGGCCAGAGCCTGTATGCACACGATGTGTCTCTTCACCAGGGCAGACATGATGCGAATGAAGAGACTATCCCCACGCTCGATCGTTTTATACCTTCGGCAGGTACACGTACTGAACACGGTCGTCTGGAAATATGGCCGTGCGCAGACGCATGTCCTCGGGCGTGTCCTGTTTGAGATCGATCAATAGATAACCGTACGGCACCGCCGTGGCGTCTTTAAACGCCTCTTGCACGAACTTGCCGCGTCCCGGATACATCTGCCGCGCCAAGGTCGCCATCTGCGATGCGTCACGTGGATTCTTGAACACCACCATGTACTGGGAATTCAGACTGATGGTGCGACTCTCTTTGTTTTTAGGGAACAGGTTCTGTACGAGATACAGCACGGACGTGTTCCTGTGGTGACTTTTTTTCGTGAACAGGGTCGTGACCCGTTCGTCCGTTTCCGCCATGAGATCGTCTATGACGATGAGGTTCCTCGTCGTCGGAACGAACATGTCCGCCGTCGGTAACCCTTCCTCGAATCGCACGTGACCCAGGCCCGTCGTTGCGTAAGCCTCTTGCCATTCTCCGTAACACCACGTTATCTGTTCGGGTGGCGGATCGATCATCGCAGCGGCGTGACGCAACATACGCGTCACGAAAGTGCTCTTGCCGCATCCCGTCGGTCCGGCGACGACGCACGTGAAAGGGTGTTTCCATCGGGCATCCATGATTGCGTATGAAACGAGTGCAGCGTGCATCGCCTTTTCTACTATACGTCCACCGGACCCGTGCTCACCCCGTCCTCGTGCACCACGCGTTTGGCGTAAAAGTAGGTGAGTGCATCCCGTACCTGCACGTACGTCATCACGCTAGAATTATGCACCCGGAAACCACGGTTCGATCCACCTCCGCTCCGACGGTCGGTGAGCACCGCCAGGAACGCGTCCTTGTCGATCGTGTTGCACCTTTTGTTCAGTCCTTTGGTGCTGTACTTGTCGGTCGCTCCGAAACAATAGTACGTCTTGCTGCACAACCCCACGAACCCGTCGCCGGACCACTCGACCTTGAACAGACCCGGTGTCCTCTTGTCGAACGCTCTTCGCGCCTTACAGCACGCATCGTCTCCGACCCACGGTCGATTGGCGAGACGACAGCGCACGTACTCGTTCCGATGGTCGTCGCAACATTCCGACGGGAGCCATTCGGAGCGGTGCCGGAAGTAATGTTCTCGTAGTTCCGGGGTCACGAGGGCGTCGACGGACTCGTCGGCCAAGGCCAAATAGGCGGAATCTGTATCTGTCTCGCAGTACTGAAACAGAGGGCGCTCCACGTATCTGACGATGAAGTCGTAATAGAACTGCAACATGCGCATCTTGGCGTATTGCAGAACGAAGAACCCCACGTGTATGGGTAGGGTGTAACTTGACGACTTTCTTGTTCAACTCTATCTCGTACGCGTCGTCGACGACCATATCGAGTTGTCGGAACCGTTTATCGTTGACCAGGAGCGATGCCGCCTTCTCCGTGCAGTAGCTGACGTCACGATGTCGGTCGACGTTGGTGATGGTCTTTCCGTAGCCCGAGTTCCCCAGCAACTTCATGGTGTCCGCGATGATGGCCTTGTCTCGGTGAACGTCGCCCTCGCGTCGGGCCTTGGACACTGCATCGCCGAACCGCCGGAAACACGGAATGGGATCGTATTCGACGACCTGGTACACGTGCAGCACCTCGAGACCGTGGTCCAGATACCATCGCAGCAGTGGCGTTGCGAGCAGTATCTTATCGCCGCAATAACTACCCACGAGCATGCGTCGCGGAGTCTTCATGATGTCGTGTTCTTCGGCGTATCGGCGCATGAACGGACCGAGATCCTCGCGCATCATACTGATGTTCTTGAACACGGGCTGCATCTCGGCAAAGTGCGCGCGCAATTCTTCCGGTACGCGTATGTCGCACTCGATCATGCCAAACACGGTTCCTGCACGCACTCCGTTCAGGATCTGTTGCGACGTCATGGTCCAGCGCACGTGTCGACGTCGGGGAAATGCAGCATCCAGAAACTCGCGTACGGCCGGGGTTCGTCTCATCTCTTTCCACTCGCATTCCCACAGCTCGACGACCGTGACAAAGTGACGTAGATAGGCGGTGGTCTTTCGGGTCTCGGCGAGCAGTTCCGCCATTGGTTTCCCGTTGACTGCGTTCACCTCGTCACGGTTGCACGCACAACCGTGAAAGTAGCACCCTTGGAATTGATAAGCCGTCTTCGTCTCGCTACACCATCCGTCCACCCGATGTTTGCCTATTCTCTTCTCTCGTCCGTTGATCTGATGTCGTATGGGACGTCCCGTGCGTTCGGATTCCCACGTCAACCATTCCCCGGCCATCTGTCCGTACAGCTGCGCCGATTCGGGGCGGAAGTCCTTCTCTGCTCGTCGTCGCGTGTACCATCCCATGGGCATGTCTTGCATGAGCGACCACAGGTACAGCGCGTTCGCATCGTATCCGACGATCGCTCGGCACGGACGAGCCGCCTCTCCGTACTCGTTCTGACGTAGCGTGGTGACACCTTTCTCGTGATAGCGATGAAACACGATCGACGGCCCGCCTACGATGTTCCCTTTGACGAGGTCGTGCAGGTCTTTGTTCTTCTCGTTGAAGACGGTAAAGTAGGTCTTCTCTGGAAGGTCGTTGAACAGGTACAGCAGGGTCAGACCAGGTACGCTGATGCCTTGCTTGAACATGTCTATTCCCCGTTGTCGATAGAACGCGAACTGTCTGTCGATGGCCTGCAGAAAGGGAACCACGTCCCTGTTGTTGTACCAGACGAGAAAGTCGCGCAACGTCTTCATGTCATTGACGCGCCAGGCCTCCTGACAACTGACGTAATCCTCGTCGGAAATACCTTCGTTCTTCAGTCGACTGAAAAAGGCCTCTTTCGGCGGAAGAGCGGTGTCGTCGAGTCTCTCCAGCCGGTCCATGTACTCGTACGGGAAATGACCTTTCGTCACCTCGCATCCGTACGCTTTCAGATACTTGTCGTAGCTGAACCCGGGGGCTATGTAGTTGACCATGTCGAGGAATTGCAGTTGATCCGTCGCAAGACTCATGAACGTGTTGTTGCGTTTGATGACGAACATTGCCCCGACGCCATCGTCCTCGGATTTCTTGTTGCCTTCTTGCTCCCTCTCGTCCTCGGTCTCGTCTTGCTCCACGGTATTTGAAGTCGTCAGGAAGTACGGTATGAGGAACTGTTTGATGGCATTGAGATCATACTTCCCCGAATTGAACCCGATGACGGGTAACCGACGCATCCATCCATACAGTTGTCCCATCAGCGTTTTGTACGGATTGGTTGCCGGTCGAGCGTCCTTGTCAGTGGCTGAGCGTGCAGCCTCCTCCCGTGCGTCCCAATTCGCCATCTCTTCGGCGAGTTGGTCCAACACGTTATCGTATGAGCCTTTGATCTTGTCGTACGCGGCCTCGCTCATCGATTGCAGGATGGTCATCATGGCGCTCACCAACTTGTTGGTGTCTCCGTCCGTGACGATGCATGTCACCTGTTTGTGTCCGGGTACGTTGGATGCCACGCTGACGCTCAGCGGGACGTGACGCGCAACCCAGTGAACCTGGGCACTGTCCTCCGGAAGGTGTTCGGTGTCGAACCAACACTCGAAGTCGAAGGTGGCTCGGTACGGATAGTACTGCAACGCTTCGGCCACTCGGATGTTCTCGTCGGCCAGGCGTTCGAACACCGATGGAGTCGAATGGTACACGCCACCAGGATAGACTCGGCGCACACCTCCCGTACACGTGCTCTCGTGGTTGCGCAGATGCCATGCGTCTTTCCACAACGAGTCACCGCACTTCCGACATCTGTACGAGTGACAGTACATGCGTCTATCCTGGATGAGGGAAAAATGCGTCCCGTGAAGATTGAGGTAGAGCGTGTCAGGGTACTTACGTACCGAGCGACGAACGAGTTCTGCAGTTGGCTTTCCATCCTCTCCATCCGGTGGTGGTACTAGACTGTACACGCACACATTCGTTTGGAACGTGGTCTCTACACGATAGAGGTCGTCCATCGTGACCCCGGCAAAGGCTGTCATGGGTACGTCGTCTTGGGCGTAAGTATCGTACAGCGTCTTCACGGCTGGTTCCAATCGACGCGTGTCACATCCTCGATGCAGGGCCAGACATCGGAAGAGACACAGGTTGTCACTGTACCTTTTGCTATACTTGGGGTCCTTTTCCAATCCGATGACGGCTCTGTTCTTCTTGATGTAGGCTGGAAGGTCGGTCATTCCTACACATCCTATCGGGTGGTCGATGATGCGATTGACGTAAAATGTGACATTGGTCACGAGTTCGCACACCCACGCCGAATCCGGTCTTTGATTGATGGCCCATTGCAGGACGTCGGGTTCTCGGATGCGTTCGAGGAACTTGTCAAAGTCCTTGCTGTTGGTGATGAGACTGGGCTCGTCCAGGTAGCGTCCACAGCAGTTGCACGAGGGATGGTAGTACTTGTATTGACCCGTGTTCTTGTTCCTCAGAATGAACCCGTAACTGAGGTTAATCTTGAAAGCGGTGGTCTGTTCCTGGAACACGTTCCTCAACGGCGTCTCTAGAACGGCCGTGTCCAGAGTCGTTAACCTGTACTCGTACCTGGACTGCAGAGGACCTCTCGCCACACGTGTTCGTATGCTCGACCAGTGCGCTCGTACGACATCTAGCAGTTCCGTCGACAGGTTGTCGGCGAAGGGGAGTCGAGCAGGTGGGTCTATGGGGTCTGCATCGGTAACGAGTGGATGGTGGGGTGTGGTGGGTTCCCTGATTGGTCTCTTTGGCGATGGCAGCTTCGTGACGTCGGCGGCGGTACACCGTGTTCGTGCGTGTCTGGTCAGGTCAGTGCGTCTAGTGAACGTCTGTCCACATTTCGCACATGTGTACACTGTGGTCTGTTTTCTATTACTGCTACTGCTACTGCTACTGCTAAGACGACATACGGACCTCACGTGTTGTTGCAGATCGTCCCATCTCTCAAACGTCGCATCGCATTTACACGAATATTTCGTTCGCTTTGCCTGTTCGCTAGGTGGCACCTCTATTGGTTGCGCCACCGAATACGTGTGTTCGCTCACTGCCGGTGTCGCATGACTCGCTAGGTGTCGTTTTAGCGCTGCATACGTGTCGAGCACCAGTCCGCAGTGCCGACATTGGTGACGTTTCATGCTGCTCTACGTGTCTACAACTGAGATAGAGAGTGGTCTTAGTACAGCTATATAGTACGTGTGGTGGTGGTGGTGGTGGTGGTGGTGGTGGTGGTGGTGGTGAAGGGTGTATGACCTAAGGTGCGATCTTGTGGTATTGACTACTGTGTGTCCGATATCGATGGCTACGGGTTCTCTTTCACCTATGTATACCGTGGCAACACCACTGACAACACGTTTCAATCATTGTATGACTTTTTTATTGAGTATATACTGCCATAGACATAGACATATACATATCATATCATATCATACACATATACATATACACGGTTAGACTTATATAATTACTATGATGATGACTGTACGGTTTGTGGGAGTGTTCCATCCTCGACAGGGACCCTAGCTTACGTTCGATTATCGAAACGCCAGTGGCTAGTAACATGATTTATTAACTTGTGGGCTTTTACGCCGCGACAGAGGTTACGTGCATTGATGGTGATGGTGTACTATATAAGTCGGTATGTATATATATATATATATATGTATAGAACTATTACTCTATGTCATGCCACTACAATATGACAGTGACTAAATACAATACAAGAGAGAGCTACCGTTGCAAACGGTGCTTCTTAATATGACTACGTTTCCACCATACAATGAATAAGGGTATATGTAATATGACTACATACAATAAAAGAGAGAGAGCTACTACAGTTCAAGCCGTTACACTAATTAAATGCCGGCGTTTCTACCATGAAGTCAATAATTATTTGTAACAGTCTATGTATTCCACGTGTCCTCTCGGCTCGTGCTAGTACGGGTGTCTCCTCCTTCACCTCCTCCTACATAAAGAAATACACCTATTGTTCATCGTGCGTCGATATGATATATTCTATTAGTAGCACTATTAATTGACGACTTGCACGCCTACGTGCTTCAATCGGTCGCACAGGCACGTCATCAACATCATCCTACAGAACAAATTAAAAGATATACTAACATTTCACTCCATATTACTTAATACTACCTACTAATAATAATATTCTCTTGACGACATCATATACGGACCGTTCAGTATTACAGTTCGATTTCGAATGCTGGCTGGGAGTACGGGTGCCTCATCGTCTTTCTACATAACAACAACACAACTATTACTACTACTACTACTACTACTACTACTACTACTACTACTACTACTACTACTACTACTACTACTACTACTACTACTACTACTACTACTACTACTACTACTACTACCTAACTAACTGCCGACTATCGACTACCGACTACGGTTCATCGAGTCGTCCGACGGCACATCGCACATAATCCATAAGCATATTCTGGTACGATGCCGCCAATATGCTAAAGGCTACGTCGCGGCTCACGTCCAAGGTCGTGGCTTCTATAGTGGATGGGGCGGATGTCCTCCACTTACGCGCAATTAAAGATACGATATTGTTCTGAATTTGGATGTGATGCGAACACACCTGTCGCGCGTCATCGTCATTGGCGATCAACGTCGACGGCGCATCATCAGCGGTCGACGTCGACGGCTCATCATCATCGGCGGTCGACGTCGACGGCTTCGGTGCAGTTATCACCCGTTGGTCCGGAATGTGTGTGCACCTCCCGTCTGGCGTCATGACGATGGTTGAGGTCGGCAGTACGTAGAGTGTACGTGGTGGAGATGTTGTTGGTGTTGTTGTTGTTGTTGTTGTTGTTGTTGTTGTTGTTGTCGGTGGTGGAGATGGTGGTGGTGACGCGGGACTGACCGCGACGTCCTTGTCGTCATCCTCATCTGTTGTCGGTGGCAGATATGATGGTGACACGGGACTGAATTCGAAGTCCTTGTCATCGTCTTTCTCGGGTGCTGGGGATGAGGCGATAGCATCCTCATCAACATCAGCATAGGAGTAATCGGAAGGGGTCTTGATGCTCCACCTATCGTACGGTTCATCCGATTCTTCTTCCTCCTTCTCAGTGTCCGACAGATTCTCAACAGGACCCCACGGTAACTGCTGCGCCGCCGCCACCCCCTCTCTGGTGTTGTCATCTGTTGTCGTCTCAGCCTCATCCTCAGACTCGGTCTCCGACGGGGACCCCCATGGTATTTCTTGCGTCTCTGGGTAGTCGTCTGCTATCTTCTGTCGTTTCCCCGATGGCATCACCTCGTCCTCGTCATCGGCGTCATACAGCTCGTCCAGCTGGCGCTTGTATGACTTCTCCAGCTGCGTTAGAACCGTCTGTTGAATAGAGAGAATCGGTTACATTCGACATATTGTCATCCACGTCGCCCTGTATATCGTTGTAATGGGCGTACATACTCTTTCTAACCAAATCTGTCACTTGCTGACGCCATTTCATGTTCCCACACGTTGCGATGACATCTATCGATAGCCACCGCAACACGTGCATGACCATACTGACCGATGGTACGTACCGTTCCGTATCATCATCATTTAAATTCATTATGCGTTGCACCTCGTCACAGGCAAATTGCACGCTAGCGACCTCTAGTGCCTTATAGAAGGTATTTTCGTTCGTCATGGCTTCGGATCGATCCCGTAGCCTATCTAAACCACTCACCGTAGCCTCCATATCATCGCTACTGCTTATGGATATGACGTCACGCTGTGACGCACCATCGTCCGAGTCATCTGATATTCTAATTAATGATGGCGGCGAACAGCTGTCCGCAGAGGGGGAGAATAGTATCTCCGAGCTATTAGCATGTAACCATTCCATTACCTTAGAGCGTCCATCGCTGACGTCACTGCTTCCGGTCGCAACTGCAGTAGCTGTTGCTGCAGCAGCGATGGGAGCCTGTCAACAGATGATTTCACACTGTGACTATTTCCATGTCTGACACCGTGTAGTTTACATACTGCCCCGCCTCGCGTTTCCTAACGGTCACCATGACTTGGGCCCCCCGCAACAAGTCCAGTGATGCATACCGCTCGGCGTCTGACTTCATACTTATGTACTCATTAGCGCTAAATCCCAACACCTGGACTGCCTTGGCATTAAATATGGTTGCCCACACTTCACTACCGATGGCGTCCTGTAGGAGGACACGCATAGCGAACTGATACACTACACCACGCTGCCATCGATGCACCGGACACACATACCCGTTGTTTTCGGGACTCACACGTTTGTTGCACTGCTGACATGATGGATACACTATATATTTATCTTGAACAGCACATTGTACTATGGTTAACGGCCGTCTAAATATATACGTCCCGTTACCTACCTCTCTCTCCAGTTGGCTGACTGTCAACATCATATTGGCGTCTTGGGCGGCCATTTCTCTCTCTGCGTGCTGCTGCTAGTGGTCTTGAAGTCGTCTGTGAATCGAAGTGCGGTTGTGTGTCTCGTTCACTCTGAGCCCGGTTTATATACACCTCCAACTGCCTATGGCGCGATTTCTTATCACAACCCTTGGTCGTGCGCGCGTGATGCCAGATGTCTGGCATCTATATCTCGCTGTACTCTGTTCACCGGTCTTGTGACCGGCTGCTGATGTAATCGAATGAACTCGCGTACTCTCTCGAGTATATGTCCTAGCATGTTCTGACCGGCTTGACCGCTGTATGTTAGCGCCCCCCAGTATCCTTCACGACTCTTGACCCATTCCTGCAACTGGGAATACCCAGTGTCTAGGAGTCGTTTACGTAGGGTTGGGTCGCGATATTTAACAGCAACTAACGCATACATTAGTGAATATCGTTGATGGTTCCACGATGCTCGTAACTGTTCTTTTTCTCGTATGCTCTTGCTGAGGTGTTTCGCCTGTAGACCAGTGCGCGTGGACAGCATTTTTTCTGCGGTTTGCAGGTCACCGTGATGCATGCATTTCCGCCATTGGTAAGCGCTTTCGACACTCGTAAATTCTTTATTCCACACACGTATCCTGCACACGTAGAAGTTTGACAGGAAATGGCGCCCGCCTCTGAAGCGTATATCACGCTTCATGGTGACTTTATAACGTTAACTTGTACAGTTACTGTCTTAAATACACGCCGTTCTAGCGCTCTCGAGTACTAGTCACCCCCACTTTTTCCTTGCGTGATGGATGCCCGGTGTCGGTAGGCTGACAGTTGCCGGCCGCTTATCTGTTTTCTCATCAGTGTCGTATTGTTCCTCGGGTTGCGTCAGCTGTCTGGTTTTATTTCTGACATGGTATATATAGACGCTGCGTTCGTCGTGTCGTCATTTCATTACAACCGCCATTGCCTTCAACCATGCCTGTCATTCCGATACCGGTACGCGACTTTGTCGATTTTTTGGCTATTCTCACCTTGATGGGAGACACGTTGATGCCGCTAGTGATTCGTCTGTGAGTATTTCTTTTATTTCTTTATTTATTACTATTATACTTTCATAGCTCTACATAACTCTACATAGTTTATTAACTGCTTTTCACTGTACATACTGTTCTATCGTTCCTGTGTATACATGTCTCGCCGTGTTCGTCGGGTCCAAGTTCCATATGTAGCGGCTTGCCAGCCGATCGGTTTCGTATTACATATCTCTCGTTGCTTGGTTACGTCTGTTATATATAGATGTCTATGCATGTTCTCACTCTGGTTGTGTTCTTTACTTACAGAATACCTCGCTTTCACTGGCCAGGTGTCATGGCCCAGCTAATCGTGTCGACCGCACACCGACGGGCCTGTCAGGCCACAGCACTATTTCGCGACGCTCTGTCCGACGCCGATCTGCTCGCAGCATTCGGTCAGCATGCCGCTCGTTGGCGCCATGTCATGTCTGACATCGACTTCTACTACGGCCCTGGCTTTCGTACCCATTCTACCGTCCCTGAGTCGTGGGACGACGACGACGACGACGACGACGACGACGACGACGACGACGACGCCGACGACGCCGATGATATCGCCGCCGCCGACACCGCCGACACCCACGAGGACTCGGACGATTTTCGACTCGCCTTCCGTGCCCACATGCTACAGTGGGAGTGTGTTATGCACCAATTAATGCTGTTACACGCCCCGTCACCCATCCCTATATTCCCTCGCCTGCACAGAGGTCCCGTCCATCTTCCTTCACTGTTCCGGCGACGACGATCGGTCTCCCTCCGCATTGCATTGATGCGTCGAATGACTGCTCGTTCCGTTCGGCGATCGCTCTTGTCGGCTTTCAACTCTCAACCCGAATGAACACTTATACAAACGTTCATTTTTATTTGTTTCATGTATTACTATTGTACTTGTGTTTATTTCATTTATTAAAGTTTGCACCTTATTCCCGTCTTGTATTGCGTTTTGTTGTTGGCATATTATGCTACATTTTATTTAATACCATATTATATTATTATATATAGTCCATTTTCGTCCTGCTACATTTTATTTAACCAACGGTCCGATTTCCGTCGTCCAGCGGTTATTTTATAGCCATACATGTCGGCTCATTAATAACCATTACATATTCCCCTTATGTTTATCGGTTTTACTTTTATTACGTCTTTTGTTCACTCCATATAACCCGCTATAACACACATCAATAGCCGTCTCTGCCACATTGTTGCTGTTTATCGCCGATTAGCTCGGCTCCCTTGCTACATTGTACCGATTAGCGTCCTTTGATCTCGCGCTACGGCTCACAGCTGGATAAACGCCTCGGCTCACACTTAACTCCAGTCGTTCGGACGTCCGGTCGCCGTCAGCTGACCACTCGGACTGGTCACTCCGTCGGGTCAGGGTCACACGGTCACGTGTTTACGTGGGTGGGTGGGTCGGTGGTGGGGTGGGTGGGTGGGTGCTATTACGTGTTTTTCAATTTTCACTTTTCACTTTTCAATATTCATTATTCAATATTCGTTCCTCCTCCCGTCCCTAGGGGGCGCTTACCTTACCCAGCATGCACTACGATCAACTACGCTCGCCAGGGGGCGCTCTACATTCGCTGCGCGCACTCTTCAACGGCTGGGCGATATTAGAGGCATTTCCCTTGATCTTCCTTTGATCTCTAGATTGCGCCGATAAGGGGGGTATGAGAAACCTCCGTATACTACTTACAATAGTAATGTTCTCAGTGTACTTCTCTACGGCTCCGAGTGCTGGAAGCTGACAGCCAAGCTAGCACACAAGCTTGATACATTCCAAAACAAGTGTCTACGGAAGATCCTAGGAGTATTTTGGCTCAACACCATCACTAATGAAGAGCTGCTCCGCAAAACAGATGCAACATCCTTGGCCACACAGATAAAGAAGAGAAGATGGAGATGGCTTGGATACGTGTGCCGAACGTCACCAGGCGCACTGCCCAAAACAGCCTTACGCTGGACAGCAGATGGAAAAAGGAGACGTGGTCGCCCAAAAGAAACATTGAGACGAACAGTGGAGAAGGAGATGAAAGAATGCGGCCTGACATGGAACACCATCACCAAATGGGCTGCAGACCGACAGCAGTGGCGCTCTCTTGTTGATGCCTTATGTGCCACCGGGCACAAAGAGGACTAAGTAAGTAAGTAAATGGGATTTCGGTTTCAGCGTGGGTTAGTTGACACTTCTGCCGCGGCCTTATCGCTGTGAGGGATTGCTTATTGTTTTATGTCGAATGTCTGGAATTCGATGCAACGTTGGTCTAAGACTCACTGACTTGGTTTTTTACACGTGATAGGATTTTGCTTGCAGCGTCGATTCTCTGACACTTCTGTGACAGACTTAACGAACATGTTTTTTGTTGTGAGGGTTTGCTTATTGTTCTAGCGGTTTGAGAGTTGTTTTTCGCATCCCACTTCGATACATTTTATTATTATTGTTTCCTAGCGGCTGTCTGGCGTTTCTTTTTCGCATAACTTTCTGACTTTGACAGATTTGTTATTGTGTTATAATGGCTTATGTCAGCTGTCTGCATTGTTTACCGTTTGGTATATAAGGGTTTTCTCAGACTAGGTATTTCTTTATACACTTACCGTCGTTCTGTTGCTGTCGTCGCTGTTGTTGCTTCTGACGTCATGATGCTGTGTAACGTTGCGCTATTCTCCGATCTGATGGTCGTCTACGTCGAACTCGGGGTCGCTTTGACCCTGATACTGCATCGCTCTTAAGTACATAATGTCTGTCGTTGTTTGCACGATTGGTAACTAATACATACTCCTATGCTTTTAAAACTTTAAAAAGCATCTACATAAAACATAGTTTAACTTTAAGAGACATATTTTATGCGACTGTGGCCTATTTCGCAACGCCTGGTAGCCGGTTGCTAGAGGTATACTCATAAAAAACACACGAGCCGAGCTGGGTCTTCGGGTCACTGTTATCGTCTGTGCGTGGCCTACTTCTACAAGCCGCTTGCTATTCGGCTGGCCGCCTAGCCATAAAAAACCACGAGCCGAGCCGGGTCGTCGGGTCACTGATATCGTCTGTGCGTGGCCTACTTTCTACACGCTTGGTAGTCGCTTGCCACCGGCCTAGCAATAAAAAACATCAGGCCGACTTCGCTAGCGAGTCGGGTCGAAAGTACGCCTTTCGACACGCATGTGTTATTTAAGAAACGTATATATCATACTTTTAACAAAGTCTCGAATGTACCTTTAACAATGGCTCGATTTTTATGTGTCTTTCACTCTTGTTTTCAGCTTCCGTAGACGACAGTGGCCAGCTTTGATGGAGGAACTGTGTCGCTGTTGGGATGATGAATGTAACGATTATGCTTCCTTTCTTGACCACATACAAATGTGGGCTGCCGTTATGACGGAACTTGGGATGATTCGGCCGCTTGCGCGGGTGGAGGTGGAAATGTCGCTAGCATGCAACGCCCGAGGCGAGCCACAAATGTCGCTAGCACGATTAGACAAAGAGGCACTAGCACGCCTGCCGCGCTCTGATCGCAGATGGATATGGGAGGACGTGATGGGCGAAATGATCGAAGCCGTCAGGACACGCAACACCCGACGTGGACAACGGCCTACCAAACTCATAGACAGACGCGGGAAGTCGCTGCCACGCCTGAACTTCGATTGAGATCGAAGAACGATGAACACTATGTTTTAATATAATATATCGATATTTTTAAATAAAGCGAAGAACGATGAACAATATTTATATGACTACGCTTTAATATGATTTGATATATGGCTATTTTTAAATAATTATATTATTATGATCTGATGTATCGTTATTTTTAAATAATAAAGTTTCTTTGTGACTTCATTCAATGAGTTGTTGTGTCGATTTTGTCGGTTAACGACGCTAGTAAAAGAAATATGACCACGTTTCACCCTGCTACCACATACAATAACGAACGGATGCATATTTATACACACATCCATGTAGGCTACATAATGCAGATAGGGTAACGCGGGCTACAACGAGCCGGGTGGTTGTAGTCTATAGAATGCGGATAGGGTACAGCGGACGACAACGAGCCAGGGGTTAAATGCGTTGGGGTACAATCAAAATTATCTCGCTCCTTGAGGGTCTGGGGTAGCGGTCACGTTAGGGTAGTGGTCACTCCGTTAGGGTCAGGGGTCACCACTGTTGAGGTTAGGTCGGGATCATGTCAAAAATGTGGGGTTACGACGGTTAGGGTTAACTCCAATCGCTAGGGGGCGCTCTAGGGGTATGCATAGGGATATAGGTCGCCGCCAGTGGCGCTCACGGTACCCAGAAGGCTCTGCGACCGGAAGTCACAGTGACCCTCCCTACTGGGCGACTCTTTGGCTTGGTCAAAGGAGCACTATAACTACTTCGTTGGATTGTATTGTATTGACATGATAATTGTGGGTGGGTGGGTGGGTGGGTAGGTGTGGGTATGTGTGTGTGTGTGTGTGTGTGTGTGTGTGTGTGTGTGTGTGTGTGTGTGTGTGTGTGTGTGTGTGTGTGTGTGTGTGTGTGTGTGTGTGTGTGTGTGTGTGTGTGTGTGTGTGTGTGTGTGTGTGTGTCAACTTGCACGGATGCACGGACAGCCGATCCTAGTTATACAACATCAATTATGTATTATCCTTGTGTTAAGTTATACATTGTATAGTTAGTCTGTTTGTCTGCCTGTTTCAGTTTCTGTCACCCTTATAAAGGTATGGTCTTATATACCGCTGTGTCATGTGCATGGGATAGTCCAAGGCGTTTTACACTTCATCCCCAATACCTGTTTATTTCAACAACAAATCGACTTCTCCGGGGAAAATCCAGCCACGCTGCAATTACTGCGCGAAGACTATTCACTCAGTTATGGCCATCACCGTCTATAGCAAGGTACATACACATGCTTATACACGTTTTTAATGCTAAGTTATTGTGTGGCCGTTTTGTACTGAAGTAATCGCGTTTGGTGTATGAACCCTGAAAGTTGTATTGCGGCAGCAAAGCAAACCTCCTAAACTGTGACAGTTCGTCTATCCACGCCTGCGTCTTTTCGGTTTGTAGGTTACCGGATCACAGGTTATCTAACAATCTTGTTGTGCAGCTACACTATTATTATCTGACCTCGTCAGAAGAGCTGTCAACACCCACGCGGGTACACACGAGCACTCGCACCCTTTTATCGTAGTTATTGACCCGAGTCATGTGGGCTGACTTGTGTCGCGTTGACTGACTTGAATCGCGTGGGTTGACCCGGGACGCGCTAGTATCGCGTATTTTCGTGAATTGAGAATTTACTTGGGATTAAGAGCGATTACATGATTCTTGACTTGGTCGCGCAGGTATTGACTGGATTTAGAAGTGTATGACTTGCCAACACGTCTGTAGGCTCGTAATGTGCGTACAACGAGACCATGTTGCTGTGACAGGCCGCGCCGAATGCAATAATTACTAAGCACTTATTACGAGTGGCTAATGTTGTGGCGCGGCAGCGTCCACCTAAATTTACAGTTAAAATTACCGCAGACAAAACACAACGATTGTTTAACCCTGAGACTTGACATGCCTCGTCAGATTGTGACTGTTTCTCACACAAACTCGCTAAGTCACCTCAAATAAATCGACCCTACAATAAGATATTCCAACCTGTCCCCCACACATATCCATGTTCTAGTGTACGTCATTCAGTATATTTCATAATATGTGGCTATATATAGATACCGTCTATACAGAACCCGTCAGAAACATAATTACACATTCCCCGTTGCTCTGTTGCAAAGGAGAGTTACCCCGTGTATTACAATTTCACACAAGTGTTATGCAATAGCACCTGCATGCCACACACATTTGAACTCGCCATTTGGTTTTTATGATCGGACGCAATACATCATCAGATAAAACGTTTCAACGCTTTAAAGATATGTAATTGTACAGTTGCACTGAAACACAAGTCACACCCACAATAACACTCAATTGCATTAATTATAATATTTTCCGTGCACATACCCATTAGTACGAAAGAAAGCGCAATACGGTTTTACAAATATAATATCGACATGCTGCAGTGTAAAATAATAATCTAATGTTCCCGAGGCCACGGACTTCATGGGCCATAACTTGGGCCAAGCCTGACAAGTGCATATGTATGCCTGTATGCGTGTAATATGGTTTCACTAACGATCTGAATGCCTTTCAGAAAACATTCACCTCCCTGAGCACAATAAGGTCAGTTACACCGCCGCAGCCCGAGCGACCAATTAGCAGCAATTGATTACAACAAATGTATCATAGATGTTGATCCTACCACTAAAATAGCAGGCGACACCAACAAATGTTATTGTTGGGTACATTGACCATTCAAATGACGCGGCGCGTAAATGCTGTCAGTGTATTCGGGCCACCTTCAAGGCCGGTCGTTCACGAACTGCGTAAATGAAATTTTAGAAGCAAGAAGTTACGTGAAGGATGACTTAACATGCGCCTTTCGGATAACACAAACTTTGGTAAAACAGTGGGTTTATTGCTCGACTCGGGAACATGGTGAACTGATTCCGAACTCCTCGCATTCTCTCAGACGTTTATGCCACGGGATCTGTCAGGGTAAATTTGGTCCGGAGCAAAATTCGGTCCCGGGGAACAATAATACATGTTGATTTTAGTCTTCCTCTGTTACCATCAGTGGTCAGGGACATGACATGTCTACGACGTAGTTATAGCCCACGGTGGTGGTTCACCCAACCACAACCGTAATAACATTTTCCATGCTCGTGTTATAACTAAACTAAACGTGACAATTACACATGCATTTCACTCTCTCCTTGTCTAGTGCATTCCACCCGATTGCATTCAGTTCACAGCCACACGTTGGTGGAATTAGAACGGCAGATGTGAGTCAGACATACAGACCAAATCAACGTGCTCAGGTAAAGCAACAACTGTAATGCACGTGTTTTATGGAAAGACCAATTAAATACCGTAGTTTCTAATTTCGTGAACCATTATTCAGAACTCGTGCTTCGTTGTCACACACCGCACCCAAATATCACTGGCAAACTATTTTAATTTAAGTTTTGTAATACGCATGACTTGCTGTTACATTCTACGGAATATTATCATAATTGGAACACTGATTAAACGTAGGTACAATCAAAATATACGTAGGTTTTACAGAGACTGCCATAATAAATGTAGTTGAGTGGAATTAACACAAGATGATGAATCAAGTTTAACCTTGAAGGAGTGGCAAATGGCAGGAGGTGCAAATTAATTAAATTAAATAGTAAAATCGAGTTTACAAAATCCACTTGATAATTATAATACATAATAAAGGGGGCTTACATGTTATGCGTTGCTAAGTCGCCTCGTGTGACGAGGAAGAGTTGTTCCTTTTATTCGACCTCTTATCCGGGACTGGAGTGACTTATCCAGGACATGAGTGATTTATACAGGAAAGGAGTGACTTATCCGGGACAGGAATGACATATCCATGATAGGAGTTACTTATCCAGGACAGGAGTGATCACCAGTGAAATTCACAGTCTGCACTGAGCCACTTCGAATCCACGACTTAAGATGCGCAACGCACATCGAACGCACGGGTGTGCGTGAGGGTTTATGCCCCATTACCCCGGGGTATTATTGTCGCATAACAAGGACGTATAATTACCATAAGGGTTTTGACATGCCGCATATATATATATATATATATATATATATATATATATATATATATATATATATATATATATATATATATATATATATATATATATATATATATATATATATATATATATATATATATATATGTCAGTTCCGTATTATATCCATTTTTTTAGCGATTACGTTTTACAAATGTTGTATGTTACGCGCCTCTGAACAGGTTTTATATCCGGATATATGGCCCTGTACAAATAAAAGTTATTATTATTATTATTACTAGTTTCTCCTTCTGTGGCTGTGTTAATCAATTGAATTAACTCAATAGCCTGATCACCCTCATCTCCTAATAAGGCCTCATGTCATCACTGATACCCCTCACCTTAACACCATCCTTACGTCCACAATTTGCGCCATCTGGCGGCAAAATCATTTCACCCTACAGTTGCTACAACTTGTTGGCTACACCTGTTTTAGGTAATACCTGTTACACCTGTTACACTATGGGAACGCTTAGAGCTGTTGAATTGTTGTTGGAACAAGATGTAGTATAGCAGCAAGGGCCTCTGCCTCTTTATCAAATATCACATAAGCAGTGTCCAATTTTCCTCTGCATCAAGCACTAATGCTGATTTCACCACTTTCCCTACACTCCTACACAATCGCGCAATATCTGCCCGAGTTACCCCCTCCACAAGGCCAGACATGAATACCGAGCTCTTTAGATCAGACGTCATCAAAGCAAAGTCGTGCAATGGAAATCATTATTTTCAGTCAACAAATAAACAGTTTAACAATTGTTAACCCAGTTCATCATCATTATATGTCACATATTAAAATGTAATCATGCACATAATGCATTAATATTCAACCAACCAACCAAACAGCCAAACAACCAACCAACCAACCAACCAACCAAACAGCCAAACAGCCAAACAGCCAAACAGCCAAACAACCAATACATACCATTATTCAATACACAGCTACGTACTGTCTACTTGTACTGGAACTTTTTTGTTCACTGCTGATTTAATATGTGAATACTTGTCACCGGGGTTTAATTTAATTGTCTTGCACAATTCAATTATACTCGGCACATTCTCCTGTACATGTGGCTTGTCAGCCCCCAAGAGTCAAATATGGCCAGTTGCCCAGTCAGTTTCCACAATCTGCGTCATCTGGTGGCAAACTTGTCAAGTATACTCCTTTCACCATACATATGTCACTGCCTATTGGCCACAGCTGTTTTACCTCAAACCTGTTACAACATGGAAATGTTTAGAGCTGTTGTATTGGTTATAACAATAATATGGTAACAATCTCAAATATAGTTATCTTTCTTGGCATGACGCTTCTGCTAAAATCGAACGTAACCATTTGATTTGGCATATATGTTGCATCATTTGATTATAAAATGGCGCTTGTAGAAGTGGTATCTGCTGGGATACGTGGGATGCGCTTTACCATGGAAGGGGACACAAAAAGTGCTTTTAAAATATAATTACTTACCAAACAACAAATATTTATTTAATTTCGTTCGACACGCTTGGTATTTTGTTTAACTCGCATGTGAATCCATGTCAGATAGTATATAGATTAACGTCAAGCAATTCTACAAGTGGATATATAAAGATATAAATAATAACTTCGTTAATTTGCTGCAACTGTTTTCGTCAAAGTGTCAACCGCTCGGTGGGAGCACGGCTTTCATTGTATACAGTAGACTGGTGCTCAAGTTCACCGTGTGGCGTCACTGTTGCCCCCAGGGAACGATCTGGGAACCAGATTACGTGGACTCCTCGGCCTCGGGCTGTACAGCACAATGACTGCCGTGTCGCATTTCACCGGCAATCAGTCTGGCACGCTGAAGAAAACGTTATATCAAACATTAAAGCTATGCACCTAAAAGAGATTTATACAATTCGAGTGAGTCAGCCTCACGGATATATATTGGCAGATCGCTCCAAAGGCGCGGTGCCGTCACGGAGAAACCCGTCGACCAGATCGTTCCAAGGCGCGGTGCCGTCACGGAGAAACCCGTCGACCAGATCGTTCCAAGGCGCGGTGCCGTCACGGAGAAACCCCGTCGACCAGACCGTTCTAAAAGCGCGGTGCCGTCACGGAAAAACCCCGTCGGCCGTACCGTTCCATATCATGGTGTGGTACAGTAAGTAGGTTGTTGTCGGCGGAACGAAGCCGGCGCCTTGGTGTGTGTGGCGAGATCGGCGAGAACAATGAACGCGTGCCCGAGATCGTGTAACGCGCGGTGGGTCAACAGAAAAATCTTATAGTTGATTCGTCATCGGACCGGCAGCCAGTGAAGCGCAGTGAGGGTGGGCGTGATGTGCTGATAGTCGCGGCGCCGCTGTCGCGTTATTAGGCGAGCCGCCGAATGTTGCACCATTTGAAGCTTCTCAATTAAACACACGTTTACTCCAAACAGCGCAGCATTTCCGTAGTTCAGTCTGGATGTAACAATCGTGTGTACGATAGTCTTGCACGCGTGGTTCGTTAAGTATTGTCGAACTTTTGCGATCTTGTGCAGTTGGAAATATGCCGTCTGACAGGTGCGAGCGAGCGTGTTGTCCATGAAGACGCATATATATCTCACAAATTATTGCGGTTTTATGTCACACCCACATACGTTAATTGTACCAACAGTTGGATGAGCTCTTCAGCAAGACGCACAGACAACAATTGCTTCTGTCTTCGCCTCATTTAGCATTAAGTGATGGTCCATCATACATCGTTTGACGTCAGCTGTGCATCGCTCGATTCTTCGGATAGCATCCCCTACCTCGCATGGGAATTCCGCGTACAGCTGCGTATCGTCGGCGTACAAGTGATACTTAACGTTGTGTTTGGCGAATATCGCACTAATAGGCATACAGTCTATAATAAAAAAACAGGGGCCCAAGAACCGACCCCTGCGGCACACCACAACATAGCTGTCGTTGACGAGATATGGCATCGCCGATTGTTATGGCCATCGTCCTGTTGGACAGGTAAGACGTCAGGCATGCTAGTGCCGGGCCTCGTGTGGCGATCGAATGCATCTGCTGCAGTAGCATGGTGTGATCATCGAATGCCGAAATAATGTCAAGTAGAATGAGTACTACTCCCTTTCAATGATCAAGCGCCTGGATGGTGTCGTCGTGAATACAGACAAGAGCAGTTTCGGTGCTACGATGTGGTGATATGCACTCTGTAATAGATCGATAACTTTGTTTTCGTCGATGTAACGCCGAAGGTCAACCGCGACATGCATCTCCAACAGCTTCGAAACAAAGCTGAGGTTTGAAATTGGGCGGTAGTTCTTAATGTCATTTGTGTCTAGACCAGTCATCTTCAGCAGTGGCGTGACTAGCGCATGTTTCATGTCGGATGGAACTGTCGCAGATTCCAACCATAGATTAATAATGCGCGTAGTCAATGCCATCATCACATCGCGGCTTCACCAATGCAATGTACTCTTATATTAAACTGTCGCAGAACGTTTTTGGATCGCTGTACCAAATAAAATATATTATTATTATTATTACTAATGCTGGCTAGAATTGGTGCGATGATGTTAACGTTTGTATGAGCAGTGCAGTCGGCAAAGGATTGAGAGAGCAAGATTTGACGTCCGAGGGCAATTGTTCACAAGTCGGGTGATAGCGGTGGCTGTTGTCGATGTGAATGCTGACAGAGTGCAATGTTCGTGATTTTTGTCGATTAGCGGCATCGGTAGAGGCGCGCCATAGAGATTAATCGAGCAGCGGATTTTCGCAGTCTTGTCGAAGAAATATACAAGAAAACGGTCAACCAAGTCCGCGTGCGCCGCTATTCTCGGGAAGCATCGGTGGTAAATTGAGGCCCATTATGTTACACGTCATAGGGGATCTCATAGCTGAACGACCTGTGATATGGAGTCATCCAACTTAAAGGCCTATGAAGCAGGAGCCCTATTTGTCACATCATAGCAGGAATCAAGTTGCATATGGTTTGGCACCAAAAAATATGCCACATGTGGCGAGAGTTATGCCTAAGCTTCTGTGATTGTCTGGGACCGACAAGGATACTAGCTATGCCAGGTGGTGTTATCTAGTTAAGTGCTTAGTATAGGATTCTAGTAACTCAGACCTTGACATTCTTATGAGTTTATGAAAATCTCTAAAAAGCCCAGCAGCCGATATTATGATTCATTTAGGCGAATGAGCAACATTTGCTGAGGTTCTTCATAAACTGCTATCATTGTATGATACTGTAATGTCTGGCAACACCTTACTTACTTAAAGGTTTTACAGTGAGTCTCAGCGAATGCATGAACCTTGTGTTATGTTATCCACGATAATAGATGACCTTTGTTATATGTCAGCCGAAAATGGGGCAGTGTCAATGAACTCCATGCCATCTATGTCTAGGGTCAAGTTATGGGCTAGTCTTAGGGACTCGCAAATCTAGAACGCGTTACGCCATAGGAATATGCCACATATAACAGGTATTAGTACATATATCAGGTATTAGTTAAACAGTTGAGCCAACAGTCAGTAACAGCTGTATGGTGAAATAGAGAATATTTGAAAATGTTGCAACCAGATTTTGAATTATGCAAGAAAAATAATTTTCGGGCCACAAGTTTCCATATTTTACTGGCCCGGTGGGCCAACATAGTTTCATGTCGTTTTTATCCCATTAGTCACAGCCACAGGTCATCGTTTCAATTGCTTGTCCTTGCCATCCAACCAGGCGCTACAATTAAACACCATCTTCATATTCATCATCATTTCGTGTTGTCGCTTCGAATACTTGTCATCTTGATATTTACGAGCCTCAACAAAAAATCCGCATGACGTCGCTACTAGCGATGACGTCCGGACTTTTTGTGAATTGCGTACGCTTATATTTTACTAGGAGGGTGGTCGTGTTACAAGTATAATATAGGTATTACGCAGCATTTTCTTCTACGCGATACGTATCGGCTATCGCAATGCGCCTTCGACGTACCGATTTCATATAAACCGACTGATTCACGGACTGTCCGATAGATGTCACGACAGCGCCTAACATACATTCCAGAACCCGCTAGGGCGCAGATAGCTAAGTTTACCGTAACTTTGAACTTCTGCCCAAAAGTTTATATTAGAAAGAAATAAACCCAATTGTAACAGTCTCAAGTGGTTACACTCCAAACAGCCCAAATTTGGGCAAACGCAGTAGTCATAGTTATGTACAGTGTCAGGTCCGGTTCGACCGTCGTATTTTTGAGTATAATTAGTTGTAACTCGATATGTTCACGGCGGCATCACATATTTTTCTCAAAACGTGACCTGCTGCGCCTGCGGCTTCGACAGAGTCAGAGGGCATATGATTCTTAAATGATTCCTGTAGTAACATTGTTGCCATTCGGAATATTGACTGAAAGGATGAAAGTAAATCACCAACTGCAAAATAAATAATGGCCAAACTCGCATCCTTCAACTAATGAAGGATGCGTTGTATTGCAAAAACATAGTGTTTTTAAGCAATAAAAAACATTTCGGGCCAGTAACTTTATTGTGGGGCCTTTATTGTGGGGCAAAAGTTTAATGTCAAGACCTGCTACATTACGTTTCCACAGATCATAGAGTTTTCTCTCCGACTGTATGTCGAAACACATAACTCCTGTTCTAATTGGCATTGACCCAATTAAGATAGCACGGTACTGCTATTATGTGTATTCTTTCTACTAAAGAAGTAGTTTGAATATCCCTATATATATTTAGTTAACAAAATATATATATATATTAATTTTTCTTTTATACTTGTGTATGTAAGACGAAAAGTAATATTTGAAAAATCTATATTGTCACCAACGTCGTCATTTCATTGCACCTATAATAATAATATATGCTCTTTTAGTAAACAACATAAGTGTAAGCCTGTTGTAGGTCAGTGGTTTCTGGTGATAATGAGAAGCATTGTGGCTCTGTCTGTATTATGGCTGATAACCGAGTCAACAATCCCAATCGTTGAGAACAACGTTATGACCAGAAGACGACAATATCTCAGGTGTAATATCATCCATATCGGATTTAGCTCCTTGGAAGGTGAATGTTATGATATATGATTTGAATATGCGTAAACGTTCAACCTTTTTTATGAGTTTCACCAATTCTATGGACCCTACCCCCCTAACAGTTTGTACCACCCCCCCCCACACACACACACACACACACACACACACACACACACACACACACACACACACACACACACACACACACACACACACACACACACACACACACACACACACACACACACACACACACACACACACACACACACACACACACACACACACACACATTGTTAATCCGGCACTGTTCCCGGAGTGATCTGTGTTTCACGGGTTATCCCGCCGGTGTTGCACGGGATAAAAAGGCAACCTCTACAAAAGCTATGACTACTTGCACTACCTGGTCAAATATTGGCAGGTCAATGCCAGTGGTAATGACAACTTCACGCTCCAAAAATCACGTACAATACGAAGCGCTCGGTGGACTTTTAACTTATCGTAGAAAAACGCATAACGTTGCTAACAGTTGCGTGCTCTATTGTTCTGAGTTACGTAATATCTACGTCAGACGTCCGCATAAGTTCATTCAACCCACAAACCTGTCATGTGCAGTCATAAGTCGATCCTTTCATAACAGTGAAGTATCCTATATATTTAATACGCAACACAACATGTGAATATATTATATTTAATAAAAAGTGATTAAAGGAATGGCACGTATTGTTATGTTAGCATTCTTAGTTTTTCCTGTTACACCCCTCTACAGACACAGTCGAAAGAGAACCGTAGTCAATGATACTGGAAATAGTGGCGCCGCAAACGGATAAAACGAAAGTCACTTAGATTTCTAGGGAACGAGTACTCGAATATAGTGGCGCCCCTAGTGGATAGGAGTAACCTTTACCATCTGAACATGCGTAATCATCCACTACCCCCACCGCCACCAGCAGTAACACCACCCCACGTACACGCATGCATGCACGCATGCACTGAACGATATATAGGTGTACTGAGGGCTCCTGTTCTTTCAGTTGTGGGTGCCACTACCATCATGAAAATACATCTATGCCGCCACTGTGGTGTCGTTCTGGACACGTATACAGAGCTACGACGACAGTCACGCAACAACATCTCTCGATCACCACACGTCCTCGTTGGCGGCACCAGTAAAGCCATCTAGCGATCACGCAAATAATAAAGCGAAATACATGTGCGAGAGATGCGGGGTAACGTTCGGGAGATGGGACTCTCTACAGCGTCACGTAAGGACTGTATGTAGTAGTCGTAGTCGTAATAATCGTAGTAGTAGTAGTAGTAGTAGTAGTAGTCGTATTAGTAAAGAAAGAACCACCTTCGCGCGCAATAATATGGACTGAGTTTCAACAAACTTCATAAACTGACCAGACACACATGAACCACGTGTACCAACGTTATCGAGCCACCATTACCGAAGATATTGAAATGGGAAAATACCACGCCCTATCCGCTTGTTACCGAAGAAGACCCCATCGAACCATTTGTTAGACTTCCATTATCCGACTCTCTTCGACGGACCTGCTAGATGTCATTCGAGAGCATTGGTGAACCACAAGGACACGCATGTCGAGAGGTCCCCTCCAGTGCAGGTACGATTACTGATTAACTACACTAGATAAGACTATTCTAGAGGCTCGTTGAAAGGAAATTTTCCAGGAACAGACCAAATCTTTCAAGATTAACCTCAATTATGTGTTCGTTCTGAGGAACAAGAACACGGGGCGATACAAATACTATCATTCCTCTTGCAATTGCTGCGAACGATACTTGGATGAATCCAGTCTCATCACCGACAGCGAGGACTTTGATATATTCCTCGAACGCATCCGAGAAACCAACGTCTTGCAATGGGCCATCAATCAACGACCGGATTCGGCGTGGGTGTGTGAACTCGTGACGAATGTCGCCTTCTTCGTCAACCGCATCATGGGTCATCCTATAGAAAGCGAAGGCGTGATCTTTCCAGTCTACTTCAAGAAGAACAAAGCCGTCATCGGTCTGGAAAAGAAACCCAACAATTCCAAGAGGTACAATGATAACATGTGTCTCTTCCGGTGTCTGGCCCTACATCGAGGATGCGATGGACATAATTTGGAACCAGCGGTGAAGACGCTGAACGAGGCATACTACCAAGACGATGTAGCCATGGAAGACTTTGTCGGGGTCACATTGGATGACCTCTACCTAAATAGACGGTGGTATGACAATGAATAGAAGGTGGTGTCACAATGAATAGACGTTGGTATGACAATGAATAGACGATGGTATCACAATGAATAGACGGTGGTGTCACAATGAATAGACGGTGGTATCACAATGAATAGACGGTGGTATCACAATGAATAGACGGTGGTATCACAATGAATAGACGGTGGTATCACAATGAATAGACGGTGGTGTCACAATGAATAGACGGTGGTATCACGATGAATAGACGGTGGTATCACAATGAAAAAGCGGTGGTGTCAAAATGAATAGACGGTGGTATCACAATGAATAGACGGTGGTATCACAATGAATAGACGGTGGTGTCA
Organism: Lamellibrachia satsuma; assembly: GCA_033239005.1. Taxonomy (NCBI): domain Eukaryota; kingdom Metazoa; phylum Annelida; class Polychaeta; order Sabellida; family Siboglinidae; genus Lamellibrachia; species Lamellibrachia satsuma. Next base: position 913,984 of record BSQZ01000087.1, on the reverse strand, counting down.
CAATGAATAGACGGTGTTGCCACAATGAATGAACGGTGGTGTCACAATTAATAGACGGTGGTATCACAATGAATAGACGGTGGTATCACAATTAATAGACGGTGGTGTCACAATGAATAGACGGTGGTATCACAATGAATAGACGGTGTGTCACAATTAATAGACTGTGGTGTCACAATGAACAGACGGTGGTATCACAATGAATATACGGTGGTATCGCAATGAATAGACGGTGGTATCACAATGAATAGACGGTGGTGTCACAATGAATAGACGGTGGTATCACAATGAATAGACGGTGGTATCACAATGAATAGACGGTGGTATCACAATGAATATACATTGGTGTCACAAAGGATAAACGGTGGTGTCACAATGAATAGACGGTGGTGTCACAATGAATAGACGGTGGTGTCACAATTAACATACGGTGGTACCACAGTGAATAGACGGTGGTATCACAATGAATAGACGGTGTGTCACAATTAATAGACGGTGGTGTCACAATGAACAGACGGTGGTATCACAATGAATATACGGTGGTATCACAAAGAAAATACGGTGGTATCACAATGAATATACGGTGGTGTCACAATGAATAGACGGTGGTATCACAATGAATAGACGGTGGTATCACAATGAATAGACGGTGGTATCACAATGAATATACATTGGTGTCACAATGGATAAACGGTGGTGTCACAATGAATAAACGGTGGTGTCACAATGAATAGACGGTGGTGTCATAATGAACAGACGGTGGTATCACAATGAATATACGGTGGTATCACAATGAATAGACGGTGGTATCACAATGAATAGACGGTGGTGTCACAATGAATATACGGTGGTATCACAATGAATAGACGGTGGTATCACAATGAATAAACGGTGGTATTACAATGCATATACATTGGTGTCACAAAGGATAAACGGTGGTGTCACAATGAATAGACGGTGGTGTCACAATGAATAGACGGTGGTGTCACAATTAACATACGGTGGTACCACAGTGAATAGACGGTGGTATCACAATGAATAGACGGTGGTATCACAATGAACATACAGTGGTGTCATAATGAATAGACGGTGGTATCACAATGAATAGACGGTGGTGTCACAATGAATAGATGGTGGTGTTACAATGAAAAGACAGTGGTATCACAATGAATAGATGGGTGGCTCCTATCGTACCGACTTTTAATAAGTCTTTTTAGGAGTCGCCATGATCCTCTCTGTATACGGTAATATTTTATAACGTACAATTATATACTTATATATTATTATTATTATTGAATGCGTGTGCAGATCGGATCAAATAAATATACTACTGGATCGAATAACGGTCGCGCCATCTGAGCTCAGACCACTGTGCAGTATTGCATTGGTGGTCTTTGGTGGTCATTGGTGGTCACGCTCACGTTTTGTTCTGATACTAAGGAAAGTGGACCATCAACAATACTGAAAACTGTTCTCATTAATTG
>BSQZ01000087.1:875000-905000 GCA_033239005.1 Lamellibrachia satsuma | reverse complement strand
ACCATTTCAGGAAAACCTAGCCAATAAACTTCTAATATTTATACGTTGATCGCAATGAGTGGATAATTGCTTTTTCTGCTCAGTGTTAAGCAAATTTTAAAACAAAGCAATTAGCAGGAGGTATGAGGCACCAAAGGATTTCTCACCTGAAGCCTCAATGACTACTTTTCTTTTTTAGCACTTCTCTTATATCTTATATCTCAGACCTTAGACGTAGCTTTGGGAGAACCTGTTAATTGTTAATTGCACTTATTATTCCACTTAATTGCACTTATTATCTGACCACCTTCTGATGTTTAGACTATGTGGAGAACCATATATGCTCACTACAAAACACTTTCACCATGTTGTGCAACTGGATTTACAAATCAGACAATGTAAATTTAGGCTTACTTTGCATAGGATACAATATGAGGCTGATTAAGCAACAATATGAGACAGTAAATCAGATGCATAATCTATAATATATTTATTCTATAATTTATTTATAGTATAAAAAATTAAAATAACCGTTAGAGAATTATATTGACAGACTGAATGTTTTGGACTCACCCCATAATTACCTATGTAATCAATGTCGTGAGTTTACTAGTGAGGATATTTGTCCAAATTGTGCGAAAGCGGTGTTAATATGAATAAAGACTACTGATGTTGTGTGACTTGAATCACCATATAAATATACGATGAATAGCGCCATTCATTATGGACGTCCTGACTTAATTAAACAAACACAATGATTAACGCCTGAACTGGTTATTAACATAAATGTTTGCTTAAGGTTAAGGCTAACAATGGGTTTCGGACTGGAACTATATGCTGCATTCAGTGATTTTATATCAATCAGAAATAACGTATTTGAAAATTGTATAGACTTTATGGAAGCATTTAAATAAAACATAGTTTTATTCTGTTGAACTCAAATACTTGATAACACTCCATTTAAAATAAAATCATAAGTTCGCATAATTACCGTTATTGCATATAAAAACATCTCCGTAGGTATTACCTATAAACAAATTATCCAAACTGTGCTTAAGTATCAGCAAAACTGTTCCTTTATATTTATTATATAGTCTTCAAAGTGACTATTTCCGTGACTTTTTCCTGTGACATTATTTCCGTGCACCCGTTGTCTATGCGCCTACACATAACACATAATTTATATAAATTATTTTAAAGTCGTATCCAAATGTTCGTAGCATCTTCTTCGCTGCCACGGTCTTAGGTATTTCCCTTTGATGAAGCTGTTTTAAGACAGCATTGGCGCCTTTCATTTGTGCGCAACGATGATTTCATCATTTCACTCTCACTCAATTTAATACATATCAAAATGTTCACGTACAACATTGTCTCTTTGATGTGTATCTACTATTTCGCAACGTTTATTCACTGAATGTACGGGGAAATTAACAGGAAATAATAACGGTGAGCAAGCAACATTTTGTTTTCATTATTATTATTATTATTACTATTGTATACATGATAAGGGTTATTTTGTGTTCTAATAGTGTGTGTTTTGAAAGCAATCCATATAATATATACCAATCGAACAAAGCAAGATGTCTGGGGTGAGCTCAAGGAAACAGGGATCATCAATAAAAGTGCAGAATACTTGGACGACTTGAAGAATGAAAGACGCACCAGCAAATTACACCTCGCTGGCGAGCTTACGTCGGTCGTAGTGACGAAAATGATTGACACGTAGAGATTTATTTTCGAAAACACATGCACATTTTGGTCTTATGAACCACTGTTGGTGGATTATCGACGCGGCACCGGAACCTTTGTTGCTGGCATTCTCTGCTATACTGTACGACCACTAAAATATAAGTGACGCATACGAGAGAGCTGTCATGGGCGAGTATTTCAGGTTTTACAAGTTGAGCAGATTTGGGCAAAATCACATACACCCAGTTATTTAAATGGCCCATGTGCGATGCCCGTCAATGTTTACATAAATAGCCATACATTTGCGCCCCCATGGGGCCCATAGCACAACAATTTCCCATAATTTCCTACGCCAGTTAAACAACATTTAGGTAACTATGGTGTAGTGTGTCCGTAACACCAGTGACAACATTGAGATGACCTCATGGCTAGCCCTGAAATTAAATGTATCTGCCAGATTCAGCTGTGTCCACTCATTATATCTTCGTATGACAGACTGATGTGTATATGTAAAAAAAACATATACAGGCTTTATGCGCCGTCTTTGACAATTCTGATGTTTCCCAGATGTGTGGATTGTTTCAAATTGTTTATGCTCGTGCTGACAGCAATGTCATGTCGAGGCAGACAGGGTGTGCCACGTTGGATAAATTCGTTGGCGAACTACTGCTAGTGTGGGACGTTGTCGCCATGGAGGTGTTTACTTGACGGGGCCTACTCGTACTCATTGAAAGTATTGGTCATGTACTTGTACTCGTACTCATGCTCAACGTACTCATTGAAAGCATCGGTCATATACTTGTACTCGTACCCATGCTCAACGTACTCATTGAAAGCATCGGTCATGTACTTGTATTCGTACTCATGTTCAACGTACTCATTTAAAGCATTGGTCTTGTACTTGTACTCGTACTCATGCTCAACGTACTCATTTAAAGCATTTAACAAGAGATTTAACAAGATTTGCCATCCAAGCCAAAGGCCCAGATGGCAAGTGGACAAGGAAGCCATTGGCTTATCGAGAGTCCAACAATGTTCATCTACTTATAGCCCGCCCTCCTGAGATATGTGTCAACCTTGTTTTTAACATATTCACCCTGCTAGCAGTTACACAATCTGTTGACAATTTGTTCCATTCATTTATTGTCCTCTGTGAGAACGAGTGCTTCCTGATGTCCAATCTACATTGATCCTTTACTAATTTTACCTCATGTCCTCTAGTTCTGCTATCCTTCTTGAGTGAGAAAAACATATTTCTATCAATATTTTCATACCCATTCAATATCTTAAAAACTTCAATCTGATCTCCTCTTAACCTCCTTGTCTCTAGAGTTGTTAAACCACATTCTTTCAGGCGTTCTTCATAACTAAGGTCTCTCAGTTCTGGAATCATTTTAGTTGCTCTCCTTTGTATGCGTTCAAGCGTATCTATATCCTTCTTACGATGTGGTCTCCATGCTTGTATACAGTATTCTAAATGAGGTCTAACTATTGCTTTATAAAGAGGTATAATTAACTTTTTTCCCTTGTATGTTATGTTTCTTCTAATCAATCCAAGAATTTGATTACCCTTTGAAGCTGCAATACCACACTGCTCTGAAACTTTCATATCAGCGCTTATTGTAACTCCTAAGTCCTTTTCCTTTACAGTAGTACCCAGAACAGTATCTCCCATTCTATAGTTTACATTCAAGTTCCTATGTCCTGTATGTAGGCATTTACATTTCCCAAAATTGAACAACATCTGCCATTTCTCAGACCATTTCACTAATCTGTCTAGATCGTTTTGTAAATGTTGTTTATCACCATCAGTATTAACCTTTCTAAACAGTTTTGTGTCATCCGCAAATTTCAGTACGTTACTTGTTATACTGTCGTCCAAGTCATTGATATAAATTAAGAATAATATAGGTCCTAATACTGATCCTTGAGGTACCCCACTCAAAACCGATTTCCAATTTGAAACTTCTCCATCTACTACAACTCGTTGTCTTCTGTCAGTCAGCCATTGTTCTATCCAGTCAGTTATGCTATCCCCGATACCATGGGCTTTTAATTTAAGTAGTAATCTTTGATGTGGCACTTTGTCAAAAGCTTTCTGAAAATCTAAGTAGATAATATATACTGGCGATCCCACGTCTATCCACTTAGTGATTTCTTCCAAAAAACATAACATATTTGTTAAGCATGACCTCGCTTTAAGGAATCCATGTTGAGATGAATTTAATAATTTATGCTTAACGAGGAAGTCCACCATATGGTCTTTAATTAACCTTTATAATAATTTACAAATCACTGACGTTAAACTCACTGGTCTGTAATTCTCTGACTTATTTCTCGAACCCTTTTTAAATAATGGTATGATGTTTGCTTCTTTCCATTCAAACGGAACAACTCCCTCTTTTAATGACAAGTTGAATACTCTTGCAAGTGGTATACTGATTTGTTCTACTGTTTCCATTAGTAATTTTGGAGGAATCCCATCCACTCCCGGTGATTTGTTATCTTTCATTGCCTTTATTTTCTTAGCTACCAATTCTGGAGTTACAACTAACGGACCTAAATAGTCAGATTTAGCCCCCTGAAATTTAGCATCAGCAACTGGTAATGAACTAATATCTTCTTTGGTAAACACTGAACTGAAGTAACCATTTAGGTCTTCCGCCATTAAAAACCCCTGTGATATTATATTTCCAGCACTGTCTTCTAGAGGTCCAACCTTGTCTTGTACGTTTTGTTTACTCCTGACATATGCATAACAACTCTTGCTGTCATTTTTTATGTTACATGCTAGTTTTTGCTCATAGCTTCTTTTAGATTGTCTGATTTCAGTTGTAGCTGCATTAAGTGCCTCTTTGTATTTTGCATAGTCTTCGTCCTTTCTGGTACGCCTATAAACCCTCCACATAGTTTGTTTTAGCATTATTTTTCTAATAGCCTCTTTTGACAAGTGTTTCTTTCTACACCGTTTTCCTTGTTTTTGGAAGGGAACAAATTTATCGATGATACTCTCAATTTCATATTTTAGAATATTCCAACATTCAATTGCGGTCTTATTCATCAGCATGTTATTCCAATCTAGCTTTGCTAAGTATTTTCTCATATCTTTGTAGTTACCTTTGTGGAAGTTTCTCTTGTACGTTTTCTTATTTTTACTTTCTGATTACATTGGTCATGTACTTGTACTCGTACTCATGCTCAACGTACTCATTTAAAGCATTGGTCATGTACTTGTACTCGTACTCATGCTCAACGTACGCATTTAAAGCATTGGTCATGTACTTGTACTCGTACTCATGCTCAACATACTCATTTCAAGCATTTGTCATGTACTTGTACTCGTACTCATGCTCAGTGTACTCATTGAAAGCATTGGTCATGTACTTGTACTCGTACTCATGCTCAGTGTACTCATTGAAAGCATTGGTCATGTACTTGTACTCGTACTCATGCTCAGTGTACTCATTGAAAGCATTGGTCATGCACTTGTACTCGTACTCATGCTCAGTGTACTCATTGAAAGCATTGGTCATGTACTTGTACTCGTACTCATGCTCAGTGTACTCATTGAAAGCATTGGTCATGTACTTGTACTCGTACTCATGCTCAGTGTACTCATTGAAAGCATTGGTCATGCACTTGTACTCGTACTCATGCTAAACATACTCATTTAAAGCATTGGTCATGTACTTGTACTCGTACTCATGCTCAACGTACTCATTGAAAGCATTGGTCATGTACTTGTACTCGTACTCATGTTCAACATACTCATATTTTATGAGCATATCTGTACTTTTTAAATATGATACTGTGATCATTGTTCTTGATTTTATTTTAAATATAGTACAGAAATTTGTAGTTAACAGAATGAAAATATTTTATATTTAAATACCATAACTCCATATAGTATCTGAAATGTTCAAATACATCATATCCGGTTGGTGTCGCAAAATTAATTAATCATTTTGGCTACACATACATTTTAACATACTTACATTATGATTTGAATAACAAATTATACAAATAGCGGAGCAACCAAGGAGATCCTCTAGAAACCCCGCGGGGCTTATGACGAGGACCACCCAGAAATAAATCAACATAATTATTTTTTTTCCTTAGGCTTAAGTAAGCTAAAAACATATGCTAAACAACATTATTGCAAGTGAAATACAATATAATGTAAAAAAAAAATTGCTTAAATATGTACATACAAATTGTAATTATAATTTTATGAACAAATACTACAGTAATAACCTAACTAATTATTGCAAATGAATGCATTACAATGCGAACATAAACACATTAAGTAATGAAGGAACCATGAATACATTAAATACTACACGAATATCAATTCACGTTTTATCTGCCATGTTAAAATAAAGGTAGATGTAGAGTATATGTTATACAAATACAAATTGAGTTGCTTAACATATAATTTGTAATTTGAATTATATAAAAAAAATAATACACTAACTACACATGTATTCATTAAAGGTGAGCAGGAATATATTAATTAATACATAATCCTGACTACATTAAATATTACATAAGCATGAAACACATGGTCTTCTCCACCATATGAAAATAAATGTAGATATAGAGTACATTTTGTACAAATACAAAGTTTCTTATTTGCAGTGTTTACTGTAAAGTCATTGATATTTAGAGAGTAATAGTTATTTCAGTTTATGTTTAAATTGGTTAATGGACGCAATCTGTTTTAATTTACTAGGCAATGCATTCCAGAATACTGGTCCTGAGTAATGTATTGTACATTTCCTGCTGTTTGTTCTTATGTTTTGGATATGATAACTATCCTGGTTTCTTAGATTATGTTTGTGGATATTGTGTATTCTCGTAAACATTGATGACATAGAATCTGGGAGTTTGTTATTTGCTGCTTTATACATAAAAATACCTAGTTGATGTTTATATAGATCATCTAATTTTAACATTTTTAACTTTGAGAATAGAGGATCAGTGTGTGCAATGTAATGAGAATTTGTGATTATCCTAATAGCTTTCTTCGGTAGTATTCTTAGTTTGTTTAAGTTTGTACAATATGAATTTTCCCATAATAGAGTGCAATATTGTAAATGTGATAAGACCAATGAACACTAAATAGCTCTCATTATATACATAGGGAGAAAATGTTTTAATTTGTTAAGCATTTCCATATTCCGTGCTTCTTGTTTTGATAGGTTGTCAATATGTGTTGTCCAGCTTAAGTGCTCATCTATAAATATCCCTAGGAATTTGGTGAATTTTACATGCTTTATTTTGTTTCCATTTACTTGTATTAAGGCACTGTTGATATTGTATGTTTTCCTTTTGCTGTGAATATACTAACATTTGACTTTTTGGTGTTTAAGGAACGTTTGTTGGTATGGAACCATGTTGAGATTTTTTGTATTTCTATGTTTATCTCTTCGATGAGAGTGTTTTAGCATGTATGAGCATGAAACATACTTGTTTCATCTGCATACAGTATAGGATTTAGGATATGTGATACATTTTCAATATAATATATATATATATATTATATTGAAAAATACTTGTTTCATCTGCATACAGTATAGGATTTAGGATATGTGATACGTTTTCAATATAATATATATATATATATATATATATATTATATTGAAAATGTATCACATATCCTAAATCCTATACTGTATGCAGATGAAACAAGTATGTTTCATGCTATATATATATATATATATATATATATATATATATATATATATATATATATATATATATATATATATATATATATATATATATATGTATAAATAAAGAGTAATGGGCCTAATATAGATCCTTGTGGAACTCCACATGTAATTGGTATATAATTTTATTCTGCTTTGTTATACGATACATACTGTTATTAAGATAGCTTTTAAACCAGTTACAGGCAGTACCTCTTATACCGTAGCATTGAAGTGTATTTATTAAAATGTTATGATCTATTGTATCGAAAACCTTGGAGATATCAAGAAAACACCTATATTATATTTTTTATGTTCCATATTACTTGATATGTTATCAATCAAATCAATCATTGCAATATACGTAGAACAGTTTTTCCTAAAGCCGTAATTTTTTATTATGTTGTGTTCTGTTAAAATATTGTAAAGCCTATTGTACATTAGGCGTTCCAGTATTTTTGAGAGGCATGGGTTTTCACTTCTATACAATGCTATATTTAGTTTGCTGTGCACAATGTCACTCATAAGTGAATTATTGAATATTTGAGCAAGTTGATTTGCAATTTGTGGTATAACTTGTGTAATAATGTATGGATCAACATTATCGAATCCACATGATTTCTTTGAAATTGCTTTTTTTACTATGTTAATTATTTCCTCAGGATATGTAGGTGTACATAATAAAATTTGATGCATTTTTTTAAAAATAAATTTTGTTGAGTCATTATCTGTTTGTGTTAAGTTTACATTAAGGCGATCACCTATGTTGGTAAAATAATTATAGAAATGGTTCACTATTTCCCTTTTTTCTGTACAGTGGGTACCATAAAATGTAAAAAAAATTATAATTTATTACAGATTAATTGTCTTTGGACTATATAACTTCATTTATGGTGCTACATGTTTTCCTGCAATATTGTTTATATAGCTCAAATGTGTCTTTATAATATTTTTTCTTTGACTGTCTGAATACTTGAGTCAGTTTTTGTAATTTGTTTAGATAATCTCACTTTATGTAGAAGTGTTGCACTTAAATATTTTGAACAGGTGATTTTTGCCTACATGATATTAATATGCCTTTCGTGAGACATCCGCTTTTACAGGTTTTCACCTTAATTTTTTTCAACGGTAAGCATTCATTCATTTGTGTATTTAGCATTTCCAGAAAGATATTACATGAAGCGCAGGGGTTTTGATCCTTGTACACCTCCTCCCAGTTTGAAGCTTGTAATTGTGTTTTTAATTTGCTTATATTTGCTGAGCTAGCCATGCGTTTGTAAAAAAAATGTTGCGCTTATTTTCTCTTTTTACCCCTAATTCATAAAAGGTAAATATAGGGAAGAGATCTGATATGTAATTATAAAGGATACCATATTTTATTGAATATTCATGAATGTTGGTTAAAATATTGTCTATGATTGTAGCTGTCTATTGTGTCACCCTTGTTGGTTTGCTAATTTTTGGATAGAATGCATTGGTAAACATGTTATGGATAAAATATGTTGTTTGGTGGTTTGTGTCAGACTTAAGTAAGTCAATGTTCAAATCTGCCATTAATATGCACTTCTTTCTTTCATTTTAAATTCTTCCAAATAAATCATTAAATTGTATATTGAATGTATTTATGCATGTGTCAGGCGGATAGATAACATCAATAACAATTTTGTTTTTTTCGGTTTCGACTTCTACAAATAATGATTCATATAGACAATTCTCAGAGTTTGTATGTATGTAATTTATTTCCTTAAATTTTAACCTGTTAGCAATATATATACCAACGTTTCTCCGTTCTAGATTTTGACAGGAATGTGTAATCTGTCATATTATAATTATCAATGCTTTCCACTGGCTTTATCTAAGTTTCAGTTATACCTATACAGTCGAAGTTAACATTTATGATTTTAGGCTGTATTCAAGTGTGTCAATTTTTTTTATAAACTTCTACAATTTACTGTCAATGTAGAGAACTTACTGTTTGTGTCACATTTACACTGTGAGTTGTAGAGTTCAGAGTCGGTGTGATAATTACACTTTCTTAAACAGTCTTGTACATTACCTAGAATCCTAGATAGTTTGTCTTACATCCTCCATCAGTGTCTTCTATAATAACGTCTATGTTAAAACATGGATATTGTTCGGTAGTCATGTCTAAGTCTAATTTCACACACAAGTACTGTTGTCTATATAGAGTTTCACCTGGGGTTTCCTATTCCCTGTCGACACAGTTCACGTAAGTTATTAAGATCTCTCTCGTGCACTATTGTTTCCTTTCTGCCGCTGGTCAGTAGGCATATAATCCGTCCGTCAATCGTCCATGTCGATTTGAACCCATCAACTGTGCGCGCTTTCTGTAATAATTCCATTCGCTGTTTTGTCAAGTTCTCTGTAACCACCAGTATTGAACCTTTTAGTTTGCTCTTTGCACCGAAGATCGATCGTCTCGCATCGTACGATTTCAGTTTCACGATAATCGGCCGTGGTTTTCCATTCGAGCTTCCGTTGTTGTGTCTGTGGCCAAGGCGGTGGTTTAGGTCGATGCAGTCACTCGTCACCTGCATGCCGAGTTTCCTATTCCAAACCGACAGGACTGCCTTGTCGGAGTATGTCTGCTCCTCGTAGACACCGTGCAACAGGAGGCAGTTCCGACGGCTGTACTGTTCTTGTGTGTCGCTGTCATCCCGTAGCTCCTTGTTGGCCCGTTCCAAATTTCGTATCGTGTCGTTTGTGAAAGTTATAAACAGCCATTAACCCACAGTTAGCGTTAAGCAAACAATCACACTAGTAACCAGTTCAAGCTATAATCCTTGTGTGTGTTTAATTAAGCCAGGGAATCCAAAAGGAAGGGGCCATTCATCAGATAAAATGCCATTGTTGCTTGTACAAGGGACAGTGTTAAGAACTAGCTGAGTCTATTTCTATGGTGATACAAGTCTCATAGCACCAGTAGTCTTTGTTCAAATTAACACAAAACCATTTGTTCTAGTTTGGAAAAATTGTCTCACTAGTAGACTCACTGCTTTGATTACATAGGTAATTCTGGAGTTAAACCAATAAATGCAGTTTGTATAAGTACTTATCTAATGGATATATTTTTATAATAAATACATTATTATTATTGTTAGATTATGCACCTGATGAACTGTTTCCTTTTACTGCTTCATGAGCCTCATATTGTATACATATTGTATGCTGAGTAAACCTACATTTACTCTCCGAAACAAACAGTACCCTAACGTTAACGGAATTTCGATGACGTCTACGTTTAGGAACGTTACACAGAGGACGGTGGTATAGCGACTGCGCAAAAATGCGGGTGGTATCATAGTCTTGATTATCTACGCCGAAGTTTTTTTTCAGATTCCCTGCGACGACTAGAAGTCACTCCATTTAAGCAAAGCCTTATCACACGTACTGCACGCAATCGAATTATTTCCTCTCTTAGTAGTCGTACCTGTATATTTAAATATGTGTATGCATATATTAATTTTTTGTATGAACATATGCTGCTGTTTTTATAAATTATATATGTCAATGTTGTAAGATAGATACATATATTAGCAAATATGTTTAGTAATTTTGTCAAAAGGACTGTGAACAAAAAGCATTCACTAACGTAGTCATGGCACACGACAACCTTTTCATGCTTATGTAGATGTTTTATATCGTCAGACGCATTTTATGCTATCTAACACATTAGAGTCGTAACGCCAGTAAGTAAATGTTTCGCTTAACGTCGACTCACCTTCCCGCCGCTGATATGCATCACCGACGTTCCTGTTGCCATGTTTTGTACAAACACACAACCTGCAGTGTTTTTGCGAGGCAGGATCGTAGTCAGCGTCATGAGTGAAGAGTTTTGTAACTGTTTTTGAAGCAAAGTCATATTAAAATGTAATCGAGAGCTCTTGATCGACATTTTATACACCACCGTGTGTGCAACGTCAGAGGTATATTAGGAAATAAAAACGCATACACATAGATGCAGTGAAGTCTACTAATGCGACCACCTGCATTGAGAGACCACCTGCAATTAAGGATCACAATCAAATCCTCCCGAAGTACTACCTATATTAAGAAGCAACCTGCATAATAAGGCCTTTTGTTTCAAAAATATATATTTTCTATCATCCCATGAGAGGTCTATTTATGAATTAGATGCAGGTCGCATACTGGAAGCTGGGAATTAAATTAAACGTTAATTATATATTGTCAGTCACGAATAGATGGATTATTTACTCTTGCAGCATACACTTTTCATTGACAAAGATGCAGAGGTTGTAATTTGTATCGGTTTTCCTACTGACAATTCAAAAGCAGCCAAGCCTGCCAGTTGATACAATCGGTGTCACTGAGAAAAACAAGTTTACTAGAAAGATTACAACGCAACTGTGATCAAGAAGGTGCGTCATAGTTTGGTGTTCTGTTTTTCAACGGAATCCGAGGAAACAATATAATGTAAAAACCTTAAGCTACTCAGATTTTGCAGCCTGCACGGTCTACTGGCTAAGCATTTGATTGCTGTATCAACTTGCCACCGCCCAGTTGACGAGTTACGCTTCACTGACGCGTGCCTACTCGTGGTCCTGGAGAGCCGTTTATTCAAATCTACCCAAGACGACAGCGATTTTGCCCTCATGTTCTACTATGAAAAACCCCATCAATCAGTAAGACGAAAATACAAATTTAATTAATATAGAACTATATGAAAGCCGTTGATGCAGTCAAAAGCATTTTCTTCCGTTAAACTGTGACTTTACGCAATATTATGTGTTGCACCGAACACATAGGCACTCGGATTGAAATTTTTTTACAGTGACTCAAGAAATATAAACTGTGCATTGAGGTTTATGTCCACATCATGCTACGGCTGTACCTAAACTGTTGAAGTACACTCAAACAGGGCAATGCATTTGTACATTTAATTTATTGTAAGAAGTTTGTATTGGTTTTCGAATGAGTTTTAGCGAAATCACATAGCAGGATCAATTGTTTGCATCTGCAGATTATGTAGACGTGACATTTATAAATATATATATATATATATATATATATATATATATATATATATATATATATATATATATATGCGTGTGTGTATGTTTGTGTGTGTGTTTCTTCGACAAAAGTTTGACTCATTTAAACGAATATAACCCAGTTCTACTGCAGGCCAACCGAGCTAATTGATGTCACATGCAATGCAATAATATAACTCGGCAACCATTAGAACAGTTTTAAATCGATATCATACTTATTGCCGGTATTTTGTACGAGCGCGTCTGCTGTAGATTTGAAACAGTTGGTAGAGATTTATTGTTTACTAAGAGGAAACATATTTTGTTTCCCTGTGTTGTTCGCGAAAGGCGGCTGGGCATATATGTTCATTATTACAACAAATTACTGTACGGAATTTTTGAGCAATTGATTTTGGTTGTCTCTGTTGCTGTAAACTAGAACAGTTGTATATATATATGCCGTGTTTCCATCATTCCCACGTGATCAGATTTGCTAACATACTTCTTATTCTAGCAGCAAAGTCAGTTACAAAATACAAAGCATAAAGCCAAGGATTACCTTAACATGTTACTATAATGGTAATTTTGGAAACTATTAGGGACATGTCATGGAATTTAGTCGTTTAAATAATTTCAACACCGGCTATAATCAGCAAGCTAACCGTGTAGTGTGAATGCCTTGGTGTGTGAGCCTGCGTCCATAAGAAATGCAGTCATTAGTTTGATAACTGTACAAAAACTTACATATTATGTTACTTCATAATGGCAGTTTCGATCACATTTCAAGACAACGCCTTGTTGGCATACTTTTTTACTGGTTAACTAAGCGCGATCACATCTTCGTTTTTGCCTCCGATTACGTCAGTAATATGTAAAACAGCCGACAGATCGTGGGTATATAGGGGCCCACACAACCACCGGACATTCATGCTTCAGTTCGTCACTTATACCAGCTTCTGCACTTCGACATTGTGAAGGTGAGTGGATGATGGGAGTAAAACAATATTGCACAGTCTTCGGCGCCATCTTGTCACAAACTGCATTGGTTCGACGAGTGTTCACCAACATTATGTTTATAGTTGTAATGGAAAGATAAATACTGTTGAATGTCAACCCAAAGGGCAATGCATACTCTTTTGTTAAGTTAGCATTGTATTTAATCTGCACACCTTGTAACATTTGTTCCGTAGCATATTTGAAATGTAATGTTTCGAATGTGGTGCTGAAGCATGCAAGCGCTCAGGTTGCATGTGTGCTTATGTAAGACAGACAAAGTAAACAGGATAGCATGCAGCGTAAGCGACGAATACCTACAGGGCATATGTCACGTTTGTACAGTTAGTCTTTTTTATTGTAGATAAAATAAACTACCGACATGGCACTCCTGACTCTAGCAGTCTTCCTGTTGGCTGCGGTGGTATACACGGCTGACTCAAGTATATTACAAACGTCACAATTATGTCCCTAGTTTACACGTCTCTGCACACGGACGCACGCACAAACACATAAACACACACACACGCACGCAGGCACACACACACACTCACACACACGCACGCACCAGTAATCGCCCACATCGCTTCCTTTATAATATATTGCATGGGGAAATCATAGGAAATAATGATAGTATGTGCACACACTACTGTATGAAATAAATATGTATATATGTCCGGTATGATCAGAATGAAACCGCAACAAAAGCATCACAATAATGCTATGTCAAATTAAATTGGAAACATTGCAAAATGGGCAATTGTTACCATTTGTCATGATTTCGTCTGTCTCAGCACATGAAAATGTGCCCTCTCAGATTACCACAAATACATAGGTCTGTGTAGACGTTCTATTGCGATCAATATTGCAGCACAAACCAACAATTTTGTCCATACATAGTGAAGCTTACTCAACAATATTTGCAAATCTACAGAGACGGGGTTCCCCCCACCCCTGCCCGGGCCAGGCGGTCACACACTTCCTTCGGTAATCGGATGTAAGCCGTTGACGTGCATCACGTTTGATGATCCGTTGCTCGACTGGAAATGTGACTTCATAGCGTCGAGGGGAGTCTGGACGAAGAACTTCGGCGTGGAAATCCGCAAGAAATGTGGCTTGTGCGGCGACTGTGGCGTCTTCAGAAGGCCTTCTAAATTTGTGATGCCTTTCTTCAAGAACAACGGCATCTTTGAATTCTCCGTCAGCGTGTGGTACAAGCGTTCGGGGCGTAATGGCTGCATGCCGGTCATTGTCAGCAACGCCAAGTGTGACTCAGCAACTCTCCAGGTACGAAGCAATTTAGTGTTCAACATTATAATTTTCCAACCACAGAAAAGTTACGTCGTTATTACAATATATTTAACTTATTTCAACTATGATGTTGTGTAGTGTGTGACAAGCTTAAGTAATGTGCGCAGTCTGTTTTAATAACAATTATTATGACTCCAACCTTCAGATCAACAGCGTGGATGAAAATACTGTGATGGTTATAGTCAGAGCCAGCACAGGACTGACCTATCAGGCCACCTTCACAACTGTAAGTTCATCTTATTTAAGACATTTCTGTTATAGGAGCAGATGTCTAGTTCAAAATCGTGTTTAATGTGTACTACTGTTGTTGGCTGTAAATGGTGATAGTATCTCATATCGTATTAGGTATAACTGTCTTAGGAGATAGTAAGCTATGTGTCATTCAACATAACATAACATAACATTATAACAGGTTATATTAATACAATTGTAATTAATTATAACATGGATGTTACATCGTTGATCATCAGCACATGACATGCAATTATTAACTTCAAGATAGCAATTGTCTAATCGTTGGTGCTGCCATCTCGCAGGAATCACAATGCGACGACTGGCGCCACGTAGTGGTGACGGGGCGCGTTGACAAAGTGACCCAATGGGGCTGGACAAAGGTGTACATCGACGGGAGACAGTGCGGTCAGGGACACCTCGATGGTACGTACAGTGTACACGCAGATTAGTTGCATTAGACACAATACCCAATCTACGGACGGGATGATTTAATGGGAAACAAACGCCACGGTTTTGGGCCTGTGGATTTATAACAGTTAATAAAACACAACCATTTGCAACTACAATTAAGAAAACCACGCTATTGGTTCATAAGGAAAACCTTGTCCAAAACACAACACCATTCATACTGTTAGATAACCAGACGTCACGGGTGTGGTATATTGGCAATATTCGCTCGTCAAATGTAAATGTATTTGTATACACGTATTCCTAAATTTGTCAATAGGATATGGCCATGCTGATTGCTTCTAAACTCAATTTATGTAACATATGTTTACCTTTGTCTACTAAACATACTTTATAAATAATTTATTTTTAATGCATATTTTATGTGTATATGTATATATGTATATATGTATATATGTATATATGTATGTATGTATGTGTGTATGTATGTATATATGTATGTATGTTCTTTTTAATCTGAATTAGTCCTCTATCTGGCAAAATAGCATGTTCGTTTGAAAATTTGCGTTTGTTCTGCATATGCCGGCCTCCTGTAACCTATCACGAGTACTCTAGGTTACACCGATTTCGTAAAAGTACGCAGGCTCTTACTGGTCGCGCTGGCTAAAATGTCAGCCCTCAGTCAACCGTAGAAACGAATCTCCCACTTTTAGAACTCACTCTGAGTAAACCACTAGCGTGATATTCCTGATTTTATGCACATGGTTACTTTTTATCACTTTTTAGGCCCAAAGCCCAAAAACGATTACTTTTTTCCTTTAATAGTTCGCAAGTGCCTCTCATAAACGATAGTTTTACTGAAGAAAGTGTATGTATGATAGGTTTGCGAGGAGAAGAGTGGAAGCTTTATGTGATCAGCTGAATGTCTAGGTCAAAAAGTGTACATTGATCATGTTGCCAATCAACGAAGTCATTAGTTCGACGTTATCCACCGGGGGCACTTCAGAGTAACGACCCAGCATATGCACACTGCCATATATTGATTATGAAATACAAATGGACGATTGGTGGAGTGTAGTACTGCGTTCGAGTACGCTCGTGCTTAACAGTTCATGACATGTCAATTGAGTTCACGATCCCGGTCAAATCGTCCTTACCAATCGACAACTCGAAATTTCAAATTGAGCACATTGTTGCGAAAGTTTACGTAATGATTACAAATGGTAATTTCGAAAACAAAATAGTGTTACGACTCTTTTGTGAGATTAATCACTGACAGTTTGTCGGTCGAGGACGAATACGTCTAGGAAAAGTAGCTTACAATACATATTTACATACATAAATACATACACGCATATACATACGCACGCTCGCACGCTCGCAGACACACGCACACAAGAACGTACTCACGCATGCATACACAACTACAGAAATACATACATACATACATACATTCATTCTTACATACATACACACTTGCATACATCCATACATACATACATACATACATACATACTTACATACATACATGCATACATACATACAT
Source organism: Lamellibrachia satsuma (assembly GCA_033239005.1). NCBI lineage: Eukaryota > Metazoa > Annelida > Polychaeta > Sabellida > Siboglinidae > Lamellibrachia > Lamellibrachia satsuma. The sequence continues at coordinate 888,117 of BSQZ01000087.1, read as the reverse complement.
ACATACATACATACATTCTTACATACATACACACTTGCATACATCCATACATACATACATACATACATACATACATACATACATACTTACATACATGCATGCATGCATGCATGCATGCATGCATGCAAGCATACATACATACATACATACATACATACATACATACATACATACATACATACATACATACGTACATACATACATACATACATACATACTTGCATGCATGCATGCATGCATGCATGGATACATACATACATACATACATACATACATACATCCATACATACATACATACTTACATGCACGCACGCACGCACGCACGCACGCACGCACGCACGCACGTACGCACGCACACACACACACACACATACATACATACATACATACATACATACATGCTTACATGTGGTAGCTTGATTATAGTATTGCGAACACGTGACTGTTCGTCAATACACACAATACTATGACGTCTTATGTGAACACATAAATATATAAGGTATTACGTTCTAATATAAATGTATGGCATGTATACGCAATGATTAACATTATTTCATGTACTTGTAACTTCAGTTTAAAATAGGCATATATTTCAAATGTTTCGGTTTGTTTCTAACAACAGGAAAGTTCATCCAGGGGTGGTGTCCGTTGTGCGTCGGATCCCAAGGGTGCGGCGTTTGCCAAAAAAAGTTTTTCAACGGGTTCATGGACTCGGTGAGTTTCATTGGGGTTTTCGGGATATTCTGGAGGCACTTTAACACCACCACCATCATCATCATCACCGTCAGCATCTTCTTCTTTGAAAATTTAGATAGCATAGCGAGTTGTCAGAACAAATGAATATTGGTTAGAATTAGTATTACTATTGCACATATTATACATATACTTCTTATAGACATATATTCATGAACCGTTTTTGTTAACAGAGGCAGTATTTTATTCCCGGACTAAAATTCAGCGAGTTAACAATTGTTTACAAGTTGTGAATTAATTTGGTGTATCAAACTGTTGTTTACATTGTTGAAGATATATGATATTAAGTGATAAATTTACATAAATTACATACGTAAGGTAATACCCGACAAATTTGTAGTAAACGTGTTGGGTAAAAAGTAAATAACAGTACTATTTTAGGGATAATGTAAAAAAAATGCAAGAACCTTTGGATAGCAGTGCTCATAATCAAAATAATACATTTTGACGTCAATGTAAAATCAGAAAGTAAAAATAAAAAACGTACAGGAGAAACTTCCACAACGGTAACTATAAAGATATGAAAAAATAACGTGCTTAGGAATAAGACCGCATCTGAATACTGGAACATTCTTAAATATAAAATTCAGAGTATCATTGATAAACTTGTTCCCTTGAAAAACAAGGAATACGGTCTAGAAAGAAACACTTGTCAAAATAAGCTATTAGAGAAATAGTGTTCAGTCAAACTATGTGGATGGTCTATAGCTGTACCTGAAAGGATGAAAGGATAAAAATTACAAAGAGGCACTTAATGCAGCTACGACTGAAATTACACAATCTAAAAGAAGCTATGTACAAAAAGTAGCATAAACTATGACAGCAATAGTTTGTTGTATATATCAGAAAAAGTGTGAGACAAGGTCGGACTCTAGAAGACAGTGCTGGAAATGTAATTTCACAATGTTTTATCACAATGTTTTTTAGTGTTTATCAGAGAGGATATTAGTTATTTACCAGTTCCAAATGCTAAATTTCAGCAGGCAAAATCTTTCAATTTAATAACGTTTGTAATAACTCCAGAAATGAAAGTTACAAAAATAAAGGCAATGAAGGATAAAACATCAACTGGAGTCGATGGAATTTCTCCAAAACTACTAACGAAAACAGTAAAACAAATCAGCAAACCATTTGCAAGAGTTTTCAACTTGTCGTTAAAAGAGAGGGAGTATTTTCTTTTGAATGGAAAGAAGCAAACATCATAACAATACTTAGAAAAGGTTCGAGAAGGCAGTCAGATAATTACATACCTATTAGTTTAACATCAGTAACTGTAACTTATTAGAAAAGGTTAATTAAAAACCATAACGGAATTTTCGTTGTTAGTCATAAATTATTAAATTCATCTCAATATGAATTCCTAATAGCGAGGCCATGCTTAATAAATACTTGTTTTTTAGAAGAAATCACTAAATGGCTAGTCATGGTATCGCCAGTACATATTATCTGCTTAGATTTTCAGAAAGCTATGACAAAATGCCACATCAAAGATTACAGCGCTGTACTTAAATTAAAAGCCCGTGGTTTCGGGGATGGCATAATTGACTGGATAGAACAATGGCTGACTGACAGAAGACAACGAGTTGTAGTAGATGGAGAGGTTTCAAACTGGAAATAAGTTTTTAGTGGGGTAACACAAGGATCTGTATTAGGACCTTTATTTTTCTTAGTATATATATATATATATATATATATATATATATATATATATATATATATATATATATATATATATATATATATATCAACGACAATATAACAAGCTACGTACTGACATTTGAGGATGACACAAAAGTGTTTTGAAAGGTTAACAATGTTGACGATAAACAACATTTACAAAACGAACTAGACAATTAGTTAAATGGTCTGCAAAATGTCAGATATTATTCAATTTGGGGAAATGTAAATGCCTACATACAGGATACGGGAACTTGGACATCACATATAATATGGCTGATAATGTTGTAGGTACTACTGTAAAAGAAAAGGAAATAAATGATGTGAAAGATTCAGAAAAGTGTAATATTTCAGCTTCACATTCTTGGGTTGATTATGAGAAACGTAACATATAGGGAAACAAGCTAATTATACTTTTGTATAAACAATAGTTAGACCTCTTTTAGAATACTGTATACAAGCGTAGATATCATATCGTAAGAACAATATATATATATATATATATATATATATATATATATATATATATATATATATATATATATATATATATATATATATATATAAGCTGAGAAAGAAAGAATGTGGTTTAACATCCCTAGAGACAACGAGATTAAGAGGGGATCAGATTGAAGTTTTTAACATATTGAATGGGTGTGAAAATATTCATAGAAATATGTTTTCCTCGCTCAAGAAAAGTAGTAGAAGGTAAAATTAGTAAACAGGCAGTGTATATTGGATGTCAGGAAGTACTCGTTCTCACAGAGGACAATACATTAATGAATCACATTTTCTACGGATTGTGTAACTGTGTAGCAGCGTGAATATGTTTAAAAAAAGTTACACAATGTTTGGACTCTCGATAAGACAATGGCTTCCTTGACAACATGCCATCTGGGCCTTTGGCTTGGATGGTAAATCTGGATAAATCTTGTTAAATTATGATCATGTTGCGCTGACATCATGTACATACATCATGTACATACATCATGTACATACATTTTCCCGTATAGCTAACTGACACTGCACATAGTAATTGTGGTTTTTTTGCAGTTGAGCTTCGCGGAGTACGAACTCACAGCACGGGAAGTTCGTGCACTATACCAAAGCCGTGGCCAATGCATCGGCGAGTGTTATTTGTGACTGCGGTGATTTTGAGATGAGTCATTTTACAATTACATGCAGAATGGCCCGCTGAAGAGTTGCAATAAAACTTGGCAATAATAGCTTTTTGAATTCGTTATTCTTCAAAGCTCATGATCAACAACAAACGAAATATATACAAGCTAGTTATGTAGAAAACTACACGCATCCATCCACCCCCAATACACACACGCATGCATTCATGCTAACATACATGCATGTATACATACATACATACATGCATGCATTCATACATACAAATATACATACATCTATGCATTCCTGGACGGTATCGAATGATCAATGCAATCATACATAGATATGTACATATAGATATGGACATTGTCAACATACATACATACATACATACATACATACATGCATACATGCATAGTGATCAATGCAAACAAGATCGCCAAATTCATGGAATTTGTCTGATCGATAGGTTCCTTTACGCAAGTAAAATAACCCGAAATATTGCCGATAACCCTTAATAATTTCGTGTATATAGTTACCTAATGATAATGCATCCAACTTATGTTGTCGCCAGTTTTAGAACGAGTTCACGATTTCGAAGTTACTGAGACACCTCTGCTTCGCTATGAGTTGTGAGTTTGTTCAGCAATAAGCTTTTCAATGGCGCCTTCAAGCGCGAAATAAATTATTACACCACTTACTTTAATAAATATAATAAATTCGTACACCACGTATTTGCTTCAATTAGTACAACACTTGCAAAAGTGTTTAATTTGTCACTAGAAGAGGGAATAATTCCTTCAGAATGGAAAGAAGCAAACATTACGACATTTTTAAGAAGGGATCGAGAAACAAGTCATAACAATCACAGACCAGTGAGTTGAACAGCAGTTGTATGCAACATTTTGGAATCGATAATTATAGATCACATGGTGGAATTCCTTGCGAAACATCAATCAATAAATACATATCTACATACCTATAAGCACGGCCATGTCTAACCAATCTCCTACGTTTTGTTTAAAAACATTACAAAGTGGGTAAATGATGGATCATCAATGGATGATGTCTGCTTAGATTTTGATAAAGCGCGTGTGTGCGCGCGTGTGTGCGCGCGTGTGTGCGCGCGTGTGTGCGCGCGTGTGTGCGCGCGTGTGTGTGAGTCAGTGTGTTAGTTTGTGTGTGTTTGTGTGTGTGTGCTTGTGTGTATGTGATGTTGTGTGTGCGTGCGTGTGTGTATGCGCGTGTGTTTGTTCGTGTGTATGTGTGTGTGTGTGTGTGTGTGTGCGCGCGTGTGTGTTGTATGTGTGTGGTTATATTAAGCTTACGACGATAAATCCTTGCCACTCTGGATGGCAATGATGGTTATACGTTGTCCACATTATGTGTAATTTCGCGTTTCAGCGACTGTAGCGAAAGGGTCACTAAAACGAATTCCACGAGCGGTCGACATGACTGTGATTATTTGCGATTGTCCCTCTTTGTGTGTCACAATGTGAATTCTACTTTGTTTTCGGTATTTTAAAGGACGTAATATACACCACATACGTAAACGACCGCTGATTTCGTTTAATATTAATGTTTGTTTTTTCTCGATGTCATATGATCGTCATAGTTTGTTTGTTTTTTTTCCGATGACGTAAGATCGGGTTATGTTGCATATATATACATGTCATTATTTACAGTTCAAAAATAACAATTTTTTTTCCTTACCACACTTGCATACAAAAATGTAACAAACGTAAGTGGATTATCAAGTTAGCCGTTATATGATATTCCCTAGCTACTGCCAATTTCACGAATCGTTCGGTGGACGTGTGAGGTCGATCACATACCAACCGTAGACACACGCATGGCGCTGGCAAGTTCACAGTTACGTAATATGCAAGTCAAACATCCACACGCATTTCAGCGTCTATAGCGAAAGGGTCCCTCAAACCAATTCCACGAGCGGTCGACATGACGGCGATTATTTGCGTTTGTCCCTTGTTTTCTGTCACAATATGAATCCTACGCTGTTTTCGAGATGATAATTGACGTAACATACGCCACATACACCACATACACCACATACACCACATACACCACATACACCACATACACCACATACACCACATACGTAAAACATCGCTGATTTCGATGAATGTTCATCGTTGCTGTTCTTTCCGGTGTCATATGATCCGCTTACTTTATACCTGTATATCATGATTTACGATTAAACATTAGTGAGTATTTTCTTTACCATACAAAAAAACATACATTGCACATACCCGAATTTTAAATGTTTGTGCGTTGTAGACACATTATTTTTCAACCATTCCTCATGCAAGATGGGAGTTGAGTAAATGTATTTGGCATGTAATTGTCTTCCCTTTATAAAACGGCAAATTAACACTTCATCAAATGTCGTCACTTTATACATCTTTGTAAAAATGCTGCTGGGTCGGTTTCATTGAATATTCGTACCGTACGAAGGAACTGATGCGAAAGTTTCATATATGAAATGTCATTTCCACATGGTTTCTATTCCAGGAAAAATAAGCGATCTTTTACAAGTGTTTAGTGTGCAATCACATGAATTAAGATATACAACTACCCAACTCCCAGCTTGCATAAGGACAGGTTGAAAAAGTATTTGATTTACAACTCAAAAACACGCATTAACAATTAATATGCGTATTCAGATATGTGCAATATCTGGAGTTTTTCTATGCAAGTGTGGTAAGGAAAAAAAGTTGTTATTGTTTAACTGTAAATTATGACATGTATATATATATGCAACATAACCCGATCTTACGTCATCGGAAAAAAACAAACAAAACTATGACGATCATATGACATCGAGAAAAACAAACATTAATATTAAACGAAATCAGCTGTCGTTTATGTATGTGGTGTATATTACGTCAATTAAAATCCCGAAAACAAAGTAGAATTCATATTGTGACACACAAAGAGGGACAATCGCAAATAATCACAGTCATGTCGACCGCTCGTGGAATTCGTTTGAGTGACCCTTTCGCTACTGTCGCTGAAACGCGAAATTACACATAATGTGGACAACGTATAACCATCATTGCCATCCAGAGTGGCAAGGTTTATCGTAAGCTTAATATAACCACACACATACAACACATACGCGCACACACGCACACACGCACACACGAACAAACACACGCGCATACACACACGCACGCACACACAACATCACACACACAAACACACACACAAACACGCACAAACAAACACACTCACACACACACAAACACTCACACACACGCACGCACACACGCGCACACGCCCTGTAGCCAATAGTAATGGTTCATACATTAAAACAAATCCCCTCGAATCCCCGGGATATTATGAAAGAAACTGTGTGGATGTTTTGGTATGGTATCTACGTCAAACATCCACCGACCGCTTCGTGAAACCGACAGAAGAATAATACACTGTTTGTTGATGTTTCTAGAGTGTTACCAGCCAGATAACACCACGATAGCCACAGGCACGAGTGATGCTGTATGGCTAGCGACACTCGAGTGACATCAACAATAGTATGTTGTTCCCGTTATATAAAGGTGAATTAATATTTCAGCACACTTTTCACTTCCTACATTTGTAAATGTGCTGCTGGACCGTTTCACAAAGCATCCCTACCGTTCGAAGTAACTGATGGGGACGTTTGACGCAGATTACTTAAATCATAACAATCACAGAAAACACGCAAATCGTTCGAACAACCGCGTGTGTATTCCAACGCTCGGAATCGGTCGCGTTCGACATTATTCAAACGTCAGCTGGATTCTCAGAACGAGGCAGCTGTGTGTTATTTGGTTTGATATATCACGGTAAAATGCTTTAGACCAATCAGGTAGTCTTATTACCGTGATACATCCAACCAATTAAAGCGTGTACTATTGTAATGCCCACGAATGCATATCGACCCGACATATTCAAGGATTAGCAAAAAAGAATTAATTGAAAAGATTAATACAATCTTTCTCAGCTGTTAATGACTTTACCAGAATATATAGACGGAAAGTATGCAGCGCCACACTACATCGGGGAACTACTGACACTGATACATGGTGCAACGGAGACACAGTATGGTGCACTGTGTGATATCCACTAACAGTGATGTCGCCACGATTATGTGTGGGTGTGTGTGTATGTGTGTGTGTGTGTGTGTGTGTGTGTGTGTGTGTGTGTGTGTGTGTGTGTGTGTGTGTGTGTGTGTGTGTGTGTGTGCGGCTGTGTGTGTGTCATAATAAGAAGAGGTATGGCATATATATATATATATATATATGAGGGTTTATCACTTAAACTGCACAACCCCAGCACATTGACATAAAATGAGAAACAGCTGCACGAAAGGAGGGTCGACTAAAGTCGAAGGAAGTAGTAGTTACACATGTAAGCTTTCTGCAACACCCACACAAACTAAACGCTGTTTAGGTTAATGTACTTATTGTGTTAGCTTGTATTCCATAACATAGGCGTTGCACAAATGATTGTATATTGAGTTTCGACTAAGAGCTTTCGATTACATTTATTATATTTGATATGGCTTTGCTTCAAACAAATGGCCATATCTCTTCATATTATGACGCTTAATACTTAATACGATCTTGCCTTGCAAGACTGCAGTTTGTTTGTTTGCAACATTTGTTTGGCAAAATTGTCACAGCAACGTCGGACATTAGTGCTCCAAGTCGCCCTTAGAATATAGCTTATGCATTTCAGCATCGGGAAGGTGAGTCAATGTTAAAATAAAATAACCTAACATGTGTGTTGTGGCGAGTAATACACTGTGTAGTGCGCCTAGTGCTGTAGTATAGTGTGCACTGTGTAGATGCCGTTTCTGTTTCATACACTCGCACTCCAGATAGCTACTTGATGTGAAAATTGAGCAGAGTGCGCAAGTCTCCCCTACTGGTATATAGCCTCTCCACAGGAAATATTTCAGTACAGTCCCACACCCTCCCCCCTCCCCCCGTAGTACACCATGGCTACTGGTCACCTTACTGCCCAAGGCGAATGTGCCACGGATCTAACTTAATTTTTTTTTTTACAAGATTGCCATCCCAAACAACAAGTTACACATGGCAAGTGGACAAGGAAGCCATTGGCTTATAGAGAGTCCAACAATTTTCTCATCTATGTATAGCCCGCCCTTTTCAAATATATGCCAATTATATTTTAAAACATATTCACACTACTAGCATTAACACAATCTTTTGGTAGTGTGTTCCATTCATTTATCACCCCATGTGAGAAACAGTAATTTCTCCTGTCCAACTTACACTGCTCCTTAACTAATGCTGCTTTGTGTCCTCTGGTTGTGCTGCCTTCTTTACGTGTGAAGAACATATTCCTATTAACATCCTCATAAATATTAACTATTTTAAACACTTCTATTTGATATCCTCTTAGTCTCATGGTCCCTAGTGTTGTCAAACCACATTGTAATAAGCGACTTTCGTAACTAAATTCTCTCAATTCTGGAATAATTTCAATTGCTCTTCGTTGCATTACTTATAGCTTATATAAGTCTTTTTGTGATATGGCCTCCATGCTTGAATACAATATTCCAAATGTGGTCTAACTATTGCTTTGTACAGGGGTACAATTAGCTGTATCTTCTTATATATGATAGTTCTCCTAATTATCCCTAGGATTTGATTTCCTTTCGAAGCAGCAATCCCACATTGCTCTGAAACGTTAATATCAGCACTAAATGTTACTAATTTTCTTGTGTGGTTCTACCTAGTACAGCACCCCCCATTTTATATTCTTCGTCCATATTTTCATATCCTATATGTATACATTTACACTTCCCAAAATGTAATAATATTTGCAATTTTTCTGAACATTTAACTAACTTATCTTCATCATCCTGTAAACGTTGTTTATCTGTATCATTAGTAACCTTTCTGAATACTTTTGTGTCATCTGCAAATTTGAGTACTTTGCTAGATATGTCATCTTCCAAATCATTTATATATATATATATATATATATATATATATATATATATATATATATATATATATATATATATATATATATATATATATATATATATATATATATATATATATATATATATATATACATATATATATATATATATATATATGTATATATATATATATATATATATATATATATATATATATATATATATATATATATATATATTTAAAATAGTATAGGGCCTAATACTGATTCCTGTGGTACCCCACTCAAAACAGATTTCCAGTTTGAAATCTCACCATCTTCAATTACTCTCTGTCTTCTGTGTGTAAGCCACTTTTCTGTCCAGTTGATTACATCATTACCTATACAATGGGCTTTTAGTTTAAGTAACTCTCTTTGATATGGCACTTTATCGAAAGCCTTCTGAAAATCTAAGTACACAACATCCACTGGTGACCCGTCATCTACCCACTTTGTTATTTCTTTAAAAAAACATAAGATATTGGTTAGATATGACCTTGCATTTAGGAACCCATGTTTAGATGTACTGATTAATTTTTGTTTTACAAGGAATTCCACCATGTGGTATCTAATTAATGTTTTGAGTAATTTGCATACAACTGAAGTTAAACTCACTGGTCTGTAATGTTCTGGTTTGTTCCTCGATCCCTTCTTAAATAGCGGCGTAATGTTTGCCTCTTTCCATTCTGAAGGAACTATTCCTTCTTCTAGTGACAAGTTAAACAATTTTACACGTGGTGTACTAATTTGCTCAACAATGTCCTTAAGCTGTTTTGGTGGTATTCCATCAACTCCAGGTTATTTATTGTATTTCATCTTCTTAATTTTCTTTGCTATCGTTTCAGGAGTTACAAAAAACTGCCCCAAATGTTCTGATTTATTGCCCTAAAATTTAATAAATGGAACTGGAAGTGAGCTGATATCTTCTGTGGTAAAAACTAAGTTGAAATATTCATTCAAGACCTCTATCATTTGAAATCTGAAATCTGAAATTATGTTTCCCCTCTTATTTTCCACCTTATCTCGAACTTCTGTTTACTCCTTACACAAGCGTAGACACTGTTGCTGTAATATTTTATATTGCCTGCCAATTTTTTTCAAAGATTCTTTTAGATTTTTTATTTCAGTTGCAGCTAGGTTAAGTGCCTCTTTATAATTTGCATAGTCTTCGTCCTTTCTGGTACGCCTATAAACCCTACACGTAGTTTGCTTATACACTATTTTCATAATAGCTTCTTTTGTTTTGACAAGTGTTTCTTTCTAGATTGTTGTCCTTGTTTTTTCAAAGAAATAAGTTTATCGATGATACTCTCAATTTTAGAATATTCCAACATTCAATTGCGGTCTTGTTCATCAGCATGTTATTCCAAACTGGTTTGCTAAGTATTTCCTCATATCTTTAAAGTTATCTTTGCGGAAGTTTCTCATAAACGTTTTTTATTTTTACTTTCTGAGTTTACATTGATGTCAAAATGTATTTGATTGTGGTCACTGTTACCCAATGGTTCATGTATTTTTACATTGTCCACTAATTCATTTTGTGATGATAAAGCTATATATAATAAATGTTCTCCCCTAGTTGATTTTAGCACGTGCTGAGTAAGGAAGCTCTCCTGAATTAAAAATATAAATTATTGGTCCTCACCCCCTGTACTCTAGAGATTTCCGTTGTATGTGCCCATGGTTAAAATATCCCATTATGATACATTCCCCTTTACTAACTTCCTTTATAACATTTTCCATTTTTGTGTTATCCTCTTCGCTTATGTTTGGACTTCGGTAAATTAATCCAATTGTTAATTTTGAATTTCCTGAAACTATTTTGCACCAAACAGCTTCATCGTAATTTGTGTCGATTTCTAATGTTATTTCATAAGCCTGAATAGATTCTTTAACATATACAATAACTTCCCATCACCTTCTTCCTATTCGATCTCTCCTAAATATTACGAATCCTGTCAATCATAATTCAGCATCTGTTATGTCGGTTTTGTCCCATGACTCGGTAATACCAATTACGTGAGGGTCAATATCTTCTACCATAATGTTTAATTCCTTTTTTCTTATTTACTATACTCCTAGCATTTAAACACACGCATATATAACCTGCTTCATACATGTTTTTCGGACATTTTGTTATTGGTTTATCTGTACTAGTGGCTCCTTGTTCTGCTTGAGGCATCGCTATGTAACCCCCCATGCGCTTCTAGTTATACTGGTGACTACCAAAAATTTTCGTTATGATACCCATGCCACTGTCTACTGCTGATGTGAGACCATCCGCAAATTCTGCTACCCCCTTTCCACTTAGATGAAGCCCGTCCTTCATGTACATATCAGCCCTTCCAACAAAACTTCCCCACAAATCCAAAAAAACAACTTCCTCTTCCCTACATAGTTTCTCGACTAGCATGTTAATTGCCATCCCCCGGCAATTTCGATATCTATGACCCCTCCTTCCTATTACTGGTAAAATCCCTGACACCTGTTCAACCCGCGTCTGCTTTAGTGTTCTGACCAAATTCCTGCATTTCCTAACTATGGCAGTTGTACCCTCCTTATCTTCGTTATTTGTCCCTAAGTGTACTAAAACAGATCAACCCTTGCCCGAACCCAAGATGTTTTCTACCCTCTCAGTTATCGCTTCTATTTTGTACCCAGGAATGCAAACTACCACGTCATCTCCCTTGTTTAAGACTCTATCGGTCTTCCTAACTATTGCGTCCCCAACAAATACCCTCTCTCCTTTTCTCACCCCCTCTATCACTGCCTTGGAATAGCTCTTCCGATGGATCCCCTCCATAACATTCTGTCCTGCAGCCTTGTCACTTGGTGGCAGAGTGTTATCTGGCTCTCTCTCAGTCATCAACCTGTCACCTTTCCCTCCCGTCGCCTGGCTAACATGTGCTCCCGTCGCCTTCCCTCCTGACATCTTCCCTCCCTCTCCCTCACTCCCATCGTCTTAACTATCGTCTCCTTCCCCCTGCCTCCTTCGCTATTGTCTCCCCCACTCCCATTTCCTTCGATCCATTTGTCTCCCCCCCCATTTATTTCCTTCTCGTCTCCTTTCGTCCTGGCTCCCTACGTCCCGTCTCCCTACGACCTGTCGCCTTACCTTGTCTTAGCCTCCTCCTATGTGAGGTGATCTCTCCCTAGCATCTCTCTCTTGTCGTCTTCCCCCCACTTTATCAACTACTGTCCCCCCCCCCAACCAGAACCACTGGCGCAACTTCCTGCTCCCTTCCCACCACTGCCACAACGAGCAACCTCAGCTGTTCTAACTCCTCAAGTTCTTTCATCTTCGTACATCTTCTACACTCAAAACTCAAACTATCCGCCTGAACCTCAGCCCAGGATTCTCACACGCTGACTTGATGAAGTCCACCCAGTTGCTACAACTGCTGCATATTAAATGCCTGGTGGCCTTTAACTGCCGTTTTGGACGGCGCCATCACACAATTTAGAATTAATCTGATTGCTACGTTAGAAAGAATAAAGCTGTTTTTGTGATCAAAATAACACTTTAGGCTAATATACTTGCTAACTATGTCTTTTCTACAAAGCTCGC